>WOXC01008406.1:0-28162 GCA_011680675.1 Gymnobelideus leadbeateri | reverse complement strand
AAGCCTGCAAGTATAAACTTGATATAGGACACATTTTGTAGAATTGACTTTTAACACATGTTCACATTTATTGAATCTATCTTATTGGAGAGATCTTTTTTAAACAAGGATGAATAAGGCCAAAGTGGTATTGATTATTTTTTGTAAAAACGGTTTAAGATTGCAACACAGAGTAACAAAATAAATCAAATTGATCAACAGCAACAGTGGACATAGTAGCAGCAAAAGCAAAATTAGGAATAATGAAAGGGGAGCAAAAATCTCAGTGGAATAAATCTGTGACATTCCTAGTATGAGTCTATAACTCTGCCATGAATGGTGCTCTATGATGCACACCTTGCTAGCTTATATTTGAGCAAGAGTCACACCTTCCTATTCACTGGAACGTTGAATCTTTGACTATGGAGAAACCATAAACATTCACAACTGGTACATATTAGGTCTGAAAGAAAAGTTGAAATAAATTGATCACTTAGTTACAAGTTCAACTCAGATGAGTGATTACAGAAACAAATGATGCTCACATTCCTTTTCCAAACCTTTTAACAAAGGATCAGTTTTAATGTGAAATGTTGGTCTTCCTGAGACACAAGTTATCAGATTGATTTAAAACATGGTACCTTTAGCTCAGAAGAGCATATGAAACAAATATGGTATTATGCACAAATTTATTGAGTTTTATTACAGTATTTGAGTGTTTATGGGAAGATTTCAGATTTTCTTTGCACTTTTTGTGAAGACTAATAATTTTTCTATTTATAGAATAGTAGCTAAATGGTGCAGTGACAGAGCACTGGGTTTTGAATCAGGAAGACTCATCTTCAGGAGTTCAAATCCAACCTAAGAAACATATTAGCTATATGGTCCTGGGCAAGTCACATAATACTGTTTGCCTTAGTTCCTCATATGTAAAATGGGCTGGAGAAGGAAATGCAATTCACTGCAGTATCCTCGCAAAGAAAACCCCCAAAAGGGTAACAGAGTTGGACACAACTGAAACAACTCAAGAATCAAATAATATTCCTGAAAACTGGTGAGAGCCTTAGAAAGTTATTCACTGCAGCCCCTACAACACAGTATATAAATTGAACTCCCAAATAAATAGGTAGAAACTGAATGATACTAACAACTATGGATTCTAAACAAAAGACATAATTTTCCATTTGTTCAAATATTATCGGAAGTAAGATAATGGTTTAAAAACCATTTCATATGGAAAAGAATGAGGAAGGGATGGAAGGAAGATGATAAGCATTTATATCTTGATTGCTATGTGCCAGACACTGTGCTAAATGCTTTAGAAATATTATCTCGGGGGTGGCTAGTTGGCACAGGGAGTAAGATGGATGGCCCCGGAGTAAGGGGGAACCTGAGATTGGTTCCGGCCTCAGATAATTAGTAGCCACCCATAAAATAACTAGCCATCTAGCAGGTTACTTAACCCAAATTTCTTAAAAAAATATTATCTCATTTGATCCTCACAACATCCCTGTGAGGGATGCAAACTGTAGGTATGTGATCTGCTAAGGGTTACACAGCTGGTAAAAATTGATAATGTATTTGAACTCAGGTCCTCCTGACTCCAGGAGCAACATTCCAACCCCATTCCACCTAGCTACTTCTAGAAGACTGGTTCATATAGAGAGGACTGAACCTATGAAGAGCAACTTTCCAGCCTAGAAATTCAGCTGTAAAGATTTCTTTAGTCCTGATATACGCCAAAATATATTTTATCCCTGCTAAATAACTAAAGAGCTCTACTAATTCAGATTTAGGAATGAAGTTCTATAGTTCTGATAAGGACAAAAATCTGACTATTTCAGCAGCTAATTTAGATGTAGGACAGATAAATCAGCTAATCTCAAGTGAAGCGTGTCTATTAGACTTACAACTGAAATAAAAGCACACTATAGGGGAAATGAGAAATGTCTTCCCTCATGTGTTTTGCTACTAGTTTTCTATGAACATATGCATATTCTTCCATATAGAAATAGAATGCATTGGTGGGAGGGTGTAAAGCAGATTTATGTGTGAATTGTAATATATTTCATTATTTATGCATTTGTTTTAATATATAATTAATTGCATTATTTATTTTGCTCTATTGCTAAGGACATTATTGTGTTTAAGACCGAAATGTGTCATTATTGTGAATGAAAGATTTACATAAACAAAAATGTATTGGTAGGGACTTGAGCTAAAATGATGAGTAGTGAAATTATACTCCCCTATAAGAAGTATACCAATAAAAACCCTTGAGAATTTGAGTGCAATTGAATGGTGGTGGTCCTTCTCTGGTAACCTAGACCTAACAGTGGTAAAACAGGTCAAATGAAAAGTGAGCCAGCCCAAAGGAGTAAAGAGGTGTCCACATGTATAGATGAGAGTTATGAATCTCTATGGTGTGGATTGTCAATCCACATAGGCATAATAGAACAATTATTTATTATTACTGTGTATCATGTGACTGAGGATCACTATGACTGAATATACAAATGAATTAAAAGGAATTGTCTGGGAATATGACACACATAGATTTAATAACTGGAAAATAACTAGAGGCAGTGCAAATGCTTTGCATCCTCTGTAGGAAAACAAAAAGAATAAAGCTTAGTCTTACAAAAGAATTTGCACATAGAAGAGCAGAAATAATTAGCCTCCATAACACATATTTGTTCGTCTGGTCTTACTGATTCCTCCCTTTCTTTGCAGAAACCCCTATTACTTTTGGCTCAATATGAAAATTAGTCGTCTATTTCATTATCAAATTCAACCAGACAAAATATCCCAAGTTTACAAGAATTACTAATCTTCCCAAGCTTGTTAAGAGAGTGAAGAGTTCACTGTTGTCTAATAATTAGAAACAATAGCGAATTATTGCAATTTTTACCTTTTATTTCAAAATGTTTTCTACAAGCAGTGCTTTATGTTTTTAATTTGATTTTGGAGGTTATTATAAGATACAACAAACAAATAAAGGTCTACTAAATAATATACGTGGGGCAATGATTTTCTTTGATGATCTTTGATGACTTTGATGACTGTCTTTGATGACTATTTAAAACCTGGCTTCTTTAAAATTTGGGTTGTGTTGCAACTGAAACAAGAAGCTTCCAGTTTCATCTCATTTACATATTTTCAACATTTACACAAGAACTCTTGTTACTAGGAAGCTAAGACAATTAGATTGGAACCTTATATGTAATACTGGATTGAACATATGCAGATAAATTAGAATGATATGGTACTTTGACTTCCAAAATGATTTTAAAGGAACACTGCTAAACTTTCAGTTTAAGACAGAGAATCTAATCACAAAGAAAAGGTTCAGATTACACATTCCCAATCTGTTAAATACAGGCTATTAGCTGTTAAATGCCCTATCATTGCTAAAAGGTAAATAGCAAAGCACTTTCTTCTCTATTTGTAAAATACAAGCATTTCAGATCTCTAATCTTAGGGATTTTGAACAATGACATAACCTTCAAATTAAGTTCCATGTAATTCAGGAAATTCTTAAACCATGATTCAGGTTTTAAAGACAAGATTTTATCAGGATATGAGTGTTCTTTTTTTAATTTTTTTTGTTAATGTTTGGAGATTATTTGTATTACCTATAAAGGTCAGAAAACCCTCCAAAGAATTAATAGAAAGCAATTTCCAGATGGCTATCTCTTGGATAAATTAGTTGGTGCTTCACTTCCATTATACATTTTTTCAATGTTCCATAGAAATTTAAGGAGTCAACCCCACAAAGAAATTACTCTGCATTCAAACGGAAAAAAAGTCCAAATTGTATCACATCTAGTAAAAGGCTAAGAAAATGTTGAAATCTTGGAAGAGTAGAGCTAAAGTGGCCATTAAAAACCACCTGTTCAAGTCTTTAAGGTCAAATACCAAGGTCCTTGAAAGTGAAAGGACTTGTCCAGGTCTCACAGTGGAAGACTTAGGGCCGAAACCCAATTCTAACTCCTAGTCCAGGGCACCGTCCACTATACCACCCAGCCTTCATGGAATGTGGTGACAGACGAATTAGATGACCTGGCTTTGAACATTTCATTTAGCTTTCAAGAGGTGTTTTTTATGTTAACAAGTAAAATTTTATGGAATCACAAAACTCCGTGGAGACTGATACAGAAGCTCATGATTGCTGGTATTTTCCTCTTGAAGCCACTTCAGATCATAAAGTCTTTGGAACAGATAAAAATAGTTAGGGGTGTATTGATGACCTGAAGTCTGTGTCACAGACTTAGAACTGAAATAATACAGACTTAGAACTGGATAAGACAGAGAAATTAAATTAGGAAAAGACAGATTTCCTGGCATTTTTGAAGAATAATTAAGAGACAGACATACAGACAGAGACAGAAAGACAGAGAGTCAGAGACAGAGAGAGACAGAAGAACAGAGATATATGCAGAGACACAGAGACAGAAAGTAGCTACCTTCTAGTGAGGAAAAAAACAATAAATAAAAGGAAACTAATAAGGAGGCATGTCTGAGTAGTAACATGGAAAATGACTAAGTGGTATGGGATTCTGGTTCCAGGCAAGATAAAACCCAAACTGGTCCATGAAGGCCTATGATGACTCCAGGGATAGAATCCAAATTCCAGGGATAGGGGAGAGGTGGATGTGATGGCTGAATGGTTTAGAGATGTCCAGGAAGTAGTTTTACTAAGTTGATCCTTCATCATTGGTCTACTATATTAACTATTAATCTAGATTTTCAAAAGTTTCACCAATATGTAAAAAATTTTCATAGCATCATCACCCTTCAATCTCCCAAGAATTTTTTCCAGCAACAATTGTGTGAGTAAGGACTAGGAATTCAGCTGAACAAATGGAAAAGACAATGACCTTGTTACCTATGTTTAGCATTATATGTGCTCCTCTTATCTCCCTTTATTTTACATGGGAGAATGAATTAGACTTTGAAAACTGAGTAACCACAAATCAAGAGCTTTTTGGCTCTGGGCAAATAGGCATCGCCTAAGGTAGTTTTGCCTTCAGAGATCAAACCTGTTAAATATGTAGAATTCTTACCAGGAGCTAGAATTGATGGAGACCTCAAGCCCTATGTTTAGAAATTTATTAAGCCCAAAGCACTAGTTAACTGGGAGAATCCTACTATTTATTCTAAAAAGCTTGGTGTATGAAACTGAGAATCTTAGGTGGAAGGTTCCTGGTATCAAAACTCTGAAGAAACATGAGAAGAGGGTCTAAAGGGAGAGTTTTGATGATCCTAGACTTCCTTCCTTTTCCAAAAGAAATGTAAACAAGAAGAAAACTGATGGGATATAATTTGAGGCCCTTGCTATTCCCTAAATAATGAGATAACTAAGGATTTTGTTTAAGCCAGAAGCTTGAATGAGGGAAGATCAAGTGGAGACTATATTCAGAAGAAATTACATATCTGGCAAAAGAAGGCACATTAAACCCTGTGCTATGAATTATATCTGTCAGTTAAGGACACTTTTGTAAACATTAAACATAAACATTTCTGTGGAGACCCATGAGCTATGATTTTAGGGGATAAAATTCCTCCTGAAAATTGTAAATCTAAAATCGTTATTCACTGGGGACCACACACTGCTACATCGGGGTGTCCTTCAGACACTAACAAGGATACAGAAAATGATGAGCAGAAAATTGAAAAATTGTTCCATTATATATGTCTTTTGATAATTAGGCAATTCTGTTAAAGATGAACTTTAGGATTGTACCAAACTGATTGTTGACAGCTCAATAAAATTGTGTTTTTGCTTATGTAGTTCCTTTCCCTATCAGGAAATGCAAATTCAAACAGAGCTGAACAGTGTGGTATACTACAGAGGAAGAGATGCAGCATCAAAGAAAGGTTACCTGAGTCTCATAAACATCTCCTATCAACAATTCTGACCCTTTTTTTGTGATCTTGGTGCTGTGATCTCTGTTTAATGGATATACTTGACAGTAGCAATCCTTTACAAGTACTTTAAAAGCAGACATAAGTAAAACAGCCCAGACCACATCCATGGTTAATAATTAATGTTTATTCATTATTGGCAAGCATTGATTATAGGCTTAAAAGGAAGTTCTTTGCAATATTGATCTTGGTGTTTTTTACTTGCTATGTAGACAACTGAAAGCAACACAAAATTAATGGAAGTCTGTCACAGTGCTTAAAAATTAAATAGTCATTAAAGGGAAAGGATGCTGAGATAGTCCCTGACTTTTACTGACAAAGAAATGCCTTTGATTAAATTTTATATATAAATAAATGTATGTATGTATGTATATTTATATGTATATATGTGTGTATATCTATATCTATATATGTGTGTGTATTCATATGTATCTATCTATCTATAAAATGTGTGTGTGGGGGGGTACTTTCTCCATCTAATTTTTAACTTGAAGAATGATGAATAGAGTCAAATTTGTGAAATTGAAATCTTAACATCTTATCCAGGTTCTTCAACATTGAACTTTGTGCGACATACTCATATGCACAAATATATTTTCTTTCTTTTTAGTCCTGACTTGTTTTTTTTTTTTTTTTTACCATTTTGGGGCAATTGTAGTGTGAAAGCTCCTTTAACAGATGATTATTGAAAACTCACTCAAAGGATATAGTCTTAGAATTTTTGTTTTTGTTGTTTTTAATGAGGCACTCAGAGATAAAAGTCATGGATGCATTGTGATATTCCTGATACACATAAAAAATACAAATTGAAAGCAGTCTTAAGGACAGTCTTGACACACTCTTTCTCAAAAACTGAATTGTGTAGTTGAATTATTTGAATATCATTACTCATGTGGTGGATCACAACTCAGTTTCTTCATTCTACTGTTTCATAATAATAATAATAAATTCTATGGCATGCTTATGGATTTGTTCAAGGGTTATAGCTCATCAAGACTGAAGAAGTATCACCCATATTTGCTTATGAACATTAGAAAGACTATCTACAATGATGAAATGAGGAGATATATTGGTGAGAAAAGAGAGGAAAAAAAGTAGTGAAACAACAACTCTGTGTTTGGGAAACAGTATGTATGTACTTCTCCAGATTATTTTCTTGTACATGGGTTAAGTTGCAGGGGACATCTACCTACACTACCTAATTCAGAGAACTAGAATTCCTACTATTGCATACTCAACAAGTAATCATTCAACCTCTGCCTGAAGGCCACCAAAGAGGAGGAAGTCACCACATATCTAACTAGTTCACTCTACCTTTAAACAGTTATAATAGTTACAAAGTTCATTTTTCCCCATGAAATCAAGCCCAACTTATCTTCCTTGCAACTTCTATCATTGTTCCTGTTTCCATTCTCCCTCTTAGGCTAAAAAGAACAATGCTAAGCCCTTCTAAAATATCTGAACACAGACTTATAGAATCATTGCCTTCTCTGGGCAAGTCATATCCACTTCCTTCAACCAGTTCTTATATGTCATGCACTTAAGGCCCTTCATCATTCTGGTTGACTTCCTTTGGTTGACATTATGCAATTTATCAATATACATCTTAAACAATGATGCTCAGAAATGGATACAGAGCTCCAAATGAGATCTTAAAAATGTGCAGTGTATAGTATGACTATCATCTCCCTATTCTTAGAACTTATGTCCCAACACCCTCAAAGCAGTCTCTGATCACATTCAAAACCACTTTTGCCTATCCTTGTTTTCCTCATATTATATCATTCTAAGCAGGTTTACTTTTTTTTTTTTGTTATTTCCAAGTCTAAGACATTTATATTCATCCTTACTTGTTTTTATCTTAAGATTCAACCCAGTCTTCTAGCTAGTCAAGAGACTCTTGGATTCTGATTGATCATTCACTCAGAAAGCAATATCTCTTAGTTTTGGGTATTCTCCTAGTTCACTTCAATCTCTCCCTTCTCTATTCTAGTTTGGACTAAAATCAGATGTTAATTAACATCCCTGCTGTCTTTCTTACCAATCCATGCTCTACATAAAACAAAGACTTGACCATGATACTGCCCAGCTAAAGAAGATACTTTGTTGACTTTTGCTTCTAGAATATAATTAAAACTCTTGTGTTGGGCATTTAAATTCTTTCACAATCTGGATCCAATTCACCTCCATTCCCACTCCCCTTTATATTGTATGTTCTAGTGAAAATAGCCAGTTGTTATTCACTACAACATCTCCCATTCCATCACCCATGTCTGTGCTTCTGCCCAGTCTTTCTGCCATAGTTGGGATATTCTTTTCAGTCTCATCCTTCTAAAATTACTTACTAACTTCAAAGTCCATTTTCAATGTTATCTGCTTCATGCAACATTTTCTGACCCTGAAGCTGTCAAAATTCCTAGCAAAAATGAAATGTTATGGGGAGGCTTGGCGGCCCAATGAATAGAACTCCTGCCCTAGAGTCAGGAGAATCTGAGTCCAAATCCAGCCTCAGATGTTTGACACACTTACTAGCTGTATGACTTTCGGCAAGTAACTTAACCCTAATTGCCCTCTAAAAAATAAAAAAAAAATGAAATGAAAAGTTATTTTTTCATATATTTTGAAATATGAACTTTTGGGTAAATCCATCCATTCCCCTAGAATTCAAAATCCTTAAAGCAAGGGTGATTTTGTTTTTGTCTCCACATCTGTAGTGTCTAGAACAGTTTCTTATCATAGAGACAAGGTCTATAAATTCTTAATTATTTGAATGGAATTAAAAGGTGTTCAGAAATAAAATGTATTTCCAAGAGTGGCCAATATTATTCTAGTTCTCTCCTTAAAAGAAAAGAAAAAGAAATAGGTAAATAAACAAACCAAAAACTTTTGCACCAACTACCGCACATATGCAAAAAGTAGTATGAGGAAAACAGACCAGAAGATATATGATGGAAAGCAAGCTGCACCACTCACAGAGAGATGATAGATGAATAACTCAAGTGATATAATCAGACCATAGAAAAATTAGAAGTTTTGTTTTTTAATTCTGATACAGTTAGCAGGTTGTGTTAAATGAATCTATCAAAGTCACATATACATGACTGAAACTTCAGTTATTTAGGGAAGTTGAGGCTGGTGGATTGCTTGATTTAGGGATTTCTGGGCTGCAGTTGAACTAATATCAATCAAGTTTCTGTGCTAAATCAGGTTCCAAGAGTGTTAATCTCTGGGAGTAGAGGATAACTGGGCTGCCTAAGAATGGGAAAACTGGCCAAGGTTAATAAAATGGAAGAAGATGAAGTTTCTGTGGCAATCAGAATAAGAATCAGGTCCAAGAATAGTCATTTCATATCCAGGCTTGGGAAGAAAGGGAAACCAGTTAAAATTAATGATCATGATGATGGTGGTGGTGATAATAATAACAGTAACAATAATAATTTACATTAATCTGAGTGAGATCATTAATATCACATAGGATAAGAATGTGTGGGTGGGTTGTTATCTATATCATAGATGAAGAAATTAAGGCCAAGATAAATTACTTGGCCAAGGTAACACTCTTTCCTGACTTAAAATTCAGCACTTTTCCCAACAGGCCATGGTGTAAAATCTCTAAAATGAGATTAAATATATGAACATAACAAAACATCCTAAGAAGTTTTATTGTATTTTTAAAAATATAGTTATAGGTTCCATTGATTACTAGAAAAAAGCTCCATAAATGAGAATATACAAAATGAAATCATTGTTTCACTACAAATAAATTATTAATATATTTTTGGACTCAAAGTAGTATACGTGTTAGTGAATAGAGAATAGACTTTAGCGTCAAGAAAACTGAGTCCATACCCTGCCTCAGTCATTGTCTTGCTGTTAATCCTAAATTTATAATTTAACTACTCTCAGCCTCAGTTTTCTCATCAATAAAATGGTGATAATAATAGTACCTATCTAATAGGATTATTGTAAGGACCAAATGATGTGTTTCAGTATAATGTCTTTAGCAAAATTTAAAGTTCTATATAAATATTTGATTAAATTTGTAGGTCAAGGGGTGGCTAGGTGGCACAGTGAGTAAGAGCTCCGGCCTCAGAGTTGGGATGACCCAAGATCGAATTCGGTCTCAGAAAATGAGCACCCACACACAAATAATGACTAGCCGTGTAACCTTGAGCAAGTTACTTAACCCCAATTGCTTTTAAAAAAAAATGTAGGTCATGCAATCCAATGAATGAAGCATTCCACACTCATAATCTTCTACCTCTTTAATGGAAGGAGAGAATCACATTTTCATACTTGCTTTCCTGATCCAAATTTCATCATTACAATAACACACAATCCTATGTGTTAAAGTAAGGCAGGACAAGGGAAAAAGTATTTATAAACTTCCTGGTAAGTCCTTTACAAATATTGTTTTATTTTATCTCATTTAACAAGTCCTTATGTATATTGTTTTACTGGCTTTGCTTACTTATTTCCACATCAGTTCATTTAAGTTTTCCTTTTTCACTCTTGAATTTCCCATATTTACTATTGTTATTTATGATAAAGTAATGTGCTAATACATTTATGTACCACCAATCATAAGTCATCCCACATATGAATAGCATATACTTTACTGCCAGTTCTCTGAAATCTCACACATGATCTATGAACCTGTTGGTGAAAATATGATCCTTCTTTTTCTCTTTGCTCTCCCTGAGTTATATGTCTATCATAGGGGTCAAATGGTATGGACATTTTACATACATTTTTATTTTTAAAAACATAAGTCCAACTTGTTTTCCAGAATGACAAGGACAATTTTTAATTCCACCAACACTGAATATTTTTCTTACTGAAGTAATTTAGAAAAATGTTTTCTTTTTAATTTTTTAGAATAATTTGTGTAGCTTAGGTATTAGTTACCATAAAAATATTTAATAAAACTTGCCTTACATCACTCTGAAATCGGGTTCTTTCCCCTGCCCCTTTCATAGTGTCTTTACGGTTTATTCAATTGTATTTTTCTGTGATTGGGTTGCTTAAGAATTTTACTCCATAGTCTATTAAGTAGGGCATTGCATATTTTTCAAGGTACCCATCCAGTTCCTCTAAATTCTCACTTTTTTGCTGTTATATTATTGCAAATAGTAGATTGAGATAATCCTTTGTGTGTTTTCTCCTTGTTGTCATTTTTTTTAACATATTGGTAACTTCATCTTCTTCTTTCTTTTTTGTCAATTTCGAAATAGGTTTATTGAACATGTTAAACTTATGATAAAGACAATAATTCATATTGCTAATCTTTTCTACACATTTTTTTATTTCCATTTTACTTATTTCTCTAATTTTCAATACATATTTTTTCACATTTTAATTTTATTTATTATTCAAAAAACATATCCTTTTTATTTACTTTTTGACTCTATGCTTGTGCTTTCAACACCTTCACAACAATTTTGAGCTCCTCAATCAGGAAAGCACACTTGATCCGGTCACAGGCACATTTAGCACACATGGAGCCACCATAAGCCCTGCTGACATGCTTTATTTTTCTTTGATAGCCTCATAAGAACTTTAGGTCCCCCTGCGCAGTCACCTCCAAGTCTTCCTGGACACACACCAGAGGTGATTTTGGTGCTTTTCCAACTTTATTGGTATAAAGGTAAACAATTCTGTTACCTGGGGTTCATGACAGCTGAGTTTTGTTGGAAGCTGTATTGTAGGACAGCCTGCAGTGGTATGTCAGATGCAGAACCATTTTTAATTTCTGTAAGGTCTGTCACTGGAAGAGGGAAAAAGGAAGCCCAATATATATATATATATATATATATATATATATATATATATATATATATATATATATATATATATTCCTTTCTGCTTAATATAAGTTTACAAATGTTTTTATTTAAGAACATTTAATTATCCAAGTCAGTTCATTTCAAATGTTTCAATTGTGTTGATATATGTTTACAGAAATAATTTATTTTTTCTTAGAAATATTTTACCTGCATCCTCAGAATTCTGGCATATTGTCTCAATGTTGCTTGTTCTTTTATATTTTTATTTCATTATATTTATTTGATGTATTATTAGTTCTCTGACATACTTCATTAAGGATAGCACTAAGTAACAATATACAACTATTTTCCCCCTTACAATTTCTGTGATATTAACTATTATATAATACATACACAAACACACTCATATATTCACAATATACATACAGGAGTATACATTTTTTCCTGTATTCTAACATTCTATTTTTAAAGACCTCATTTGATGTGAGAAACATGCATATTAAATACTGGTCCCATTTCAATAGTGTCAGGGTTTTTACTTATAATGTTCCAATGATTTGTTCAGTTTACAATGTTCCTTTTTAGTCATATTTCTATTATATTTATTAAGCTTTGACAAAATGAACATTAATAACCCCTTTAATTATTGTTATATAATTATATTTTGTAAATTAATTTGTATTAAATTAATTGAATTTAAATGTAATTTGCCTTCATGAATTTAGCAGTAATTTTGTTTGGTGCATATATAGATATTGATATTCTTTCATTTTTTATTATACTTTTGAATATAGTGCAGTCACATTTGTCACTTCTCTTCACATTTTGATTTTTTATGTTTGCTTTGTCTGATTACATGATTTCAATGACTATTAGGCTTTTTTAAATTATGGGAATTATCATAAATTTTATTCAAAGCTCTCATTTTGTTCTGCATATGAAATTTTATTTTTGTTTTTCACATGCAGCAAAATGTTTAATTTTCTTAACCCATCTTCTTTTGTCAATTCAATTATATTTAAAGTTACAACCATTCTTTCTGTTTTCCTTTATTTTGTATTGATTTTTCTCTTCTTCATTTAAAATTATTAAAGTAAAATTCTTTCTAGTGGTCTTCCTACATCCCTCTTCCCCCTCTTTATCTAAAATAAATCCACCCATATTAGTGTAGCAGCAAGCACCATAACATACCCAGGGAGGCTGTCAACACAAGTTCTTAGATCTGCTTTTTTAAAGGAAAGTAACTCAAAATGGGTTAATGAGCTTACTTTAATCAAACATATATCATTTACCTAGTTCAGGTGAAAAAGATCAGCACCTCAAACTTCAGAGAATGCAAACAAAAAGCAAACAAGTTTCAAGCAGAAGTTACAAGCAGGAGATAGGCTTCCAACTGTTTGACCATTACATCCATACTTAATCAATTACAAGAGAGGGAAGCATTAACATTTGTATTTTCAAAGCCAGGGGGCTCAACAGATGCTCAGAGTCTTGTCTGGTCAAATCACATAACTCTTTTAAAAGTGAGCCCCAAAACAAATTCTCACATTAGGGTATATATAGCCTTCTCCTGGTTCAGAGAATGTACTAGCCCTCTTGACCCACTGCCCAATCACACAGCACCAAGGTGTGGGCATTTCTGAAACCAAGCCTCCTGCCACAGGCTCCATGTGACCACATTAACCTATTGAAGGGACTGTCGGGATCCTATGACTTCTAGCTGAGTCTTACCTCTCCCAGGCCTTCAGTGCGCATCTGGTAACATCCTGTGTGTTCACATAAAGAAGCTGAGCCAGTGGAAATGGAGAAGGGCACAGCTTTATTGGAAAGACAGAAGTGTTGTTACATCTCTCCCTCCATCTCCCTCTAACCCCCTCATGCTTCAGCCTTTAAATTCCCCAAAGTGCACTTGCACAGCTTGTGGACAGCTCATGAGGGAAGGTAGGGGGACAGCCAGAGAATAGGGAGGCTCTGTCCAGAATAGCTTGCATACTCCTGCACACTTACCCTTTCAACCCAAGATAAACATCAGGGTAACAGGGTGTTTGCATGAGAGCACACAATCTGGGCCTCAGCACTTCCTAGAAGTCAGTGCTCCCTGACCTCAGATAAGATAAGCACATACCATGGAGTGTCTTGTTATCAGACCTGAACTGAGAGAGGCTGCCTGAGACCTTTGGGGGTGCCACAGACTCCAACAACCTTTTAGGGGGCAAAGTATATTTTCAAAACAAGAAACTTTCTCAGAGTCACTAAAGCCTATCAAAGGGCCTAGGAGCAAGAAATATCTTAAATTCCTATTCCCATAATAACCAGGTACCTCTGCATTCTTTCTTTTCATTCAGTTCTAAACCCTCTGCAACCTGGCTTCTGACCTCATCATTCAACTGAAACTGACTACTGTAAAGTTATTATTCATATCTTAATTGCCACAGCTAATGAAATTTCTCAATCCTGATCGTCTTTGACTTCCTTGTATCATTTGACAGTACTGATTATCTTCACCTGGATAGTCTCTCCTCTCTAGGTTTTCCTGACAGTGTACTCTCTCATCTTTCCTACTACCTGTCAGACCACTCCTTTTAAGTCACTTTTGCTGATTCCTTCATGCATATGATATTGTCTAACCATGGGTATACCCTATAGCATGGGCTGATTTCTCTTTTCACTTTCCTCTATGTAACTACTATTTAAAAATGTATCTCCAGCAACAATATTTCTGTTGACCTATAATTATACAATCCTAGCTGCCTAATGGATCCTCAAAACAATGTGTTTCATGTGCATCTTAAACTCAGATGTTTCACTCAAAACAAAACTCATTATCACTGTTATACTCTCCCCTCTGCTAAGGTTCCTTATTACTTTCAAGGGCATCCTCTTCTCTAATTAACACTTAAGTCTCTTCCCAACCCAAGCCATTCTCCCCTCAGATACTCTCTCTCTCTCTCTCTCTCTCTCTCTCTCTCTCTCTCTCTCTCACCCCCCCCCACACACACACACACAAACACACACTTCACATACATACACACATATGCATATGTGCATATATGCACATGTACATTATGATACATACATATATGTGTATATGAATATATAATATATTTGTATGTATATGTATATATTATTCATGAGTGTGCATATAGGTGTATGTATATTGTATACGTACACATATATAATACCATATCCTATCCCTGAAGCTCTATCAAGTTCCTATTTCCACTGAGATCAATATGAATTACTTTTTTTTCCACATTCAAAACTCTTTATAACAAGTCCCCTTATTTATTTCCATACTTGTTTCTATGATATACTTACACTAGTCTAGATGTAAACCCCAAATACCACATTCCACATCCAATCTCCTTGTTTTTACATGGGGTTTCCATGATGCCTGGAAATGTCTGTCCCTTCAGTTCCACTATCTGATTTTTATTTCCCTGATTTTCTTCAAGACTCAACTTGAGTCCCAAGTTCTGCAGGAACACTTTCATAGTTTCATCCACGATGCCGTCATCTACTAAAACCTTTTAGATGATCTTCATGCACACTTTATAAGTCTTATATTTCATGAGATGTTTAAATTTTGTCTTTCCCATTAGAATTCTATACCTTGAGGGCAAGATTTGTTTTTAGGATTCTCTTTGTGTCTCTAGAACTTAGCATGGTGCCTGGAACTTAGTAGGTACTTTAAAAAATGCTCATTAACTAATGTATTGACTTAATCTATTGCTTCTCCCCATAGAGACAATGTTATCTGTTTTCTTTTTAATACTATATAAAATTTTGTACATAATATGTAAAATTAACCTCTCCAAATTATTGACCGAAATGCTGTTGCTAAAATTGTTTCTAAGACTGCATTCTCCTGAGAATATCTGTCTTCAAGTAGCAAGTGGGATACAAATATACTGCCTCATTTTCTCACAGTTATCCCTGCTCCTCTTGAAATATATTACATGCTTCTCTTAGAAAGTACAATTTGTGAATATTAAAATTTCATTTGCATCCTCCCCCTATTCTTAGCTTAGATAAGAGCCTAAGGGCCTTAAATACTGTACATACTGTGTTATATTTTCTGATCTTGATGTTACACTCTTCTATATATAGTCTAAGTCTCTAGAGGGAGTTGTCCAGCTTTAGTATATATGTATACATATATACACACATATATGTGTGTACATATATATATATATATATGTATATATGTATGTATACACACATATACCTCCATTGTGGGGTATACCTAAAACCCTGATAGTGAGATACTGAACCTGTCTCTGAGTACCCCTACCATTAGTCACCAATGACTAGCAACCTAGTTCTATAAACTGATTAACAGCAATTAGGTTTTATAAAGTGATTTTTTACTTTGAAGACACAAGAGCAAAACTGCAAGTGTTTTCTCCCAAAACCTTGGAGTCACACTATTCTACATACCATCTGAGGTTTTAAAGAGAATGGTATCACTCTTAGAATAATTAGTATATAACATTGGTGCCAAAACATGGCATCAATGAAGGTTGCATGACTCTTAATATCAGTTACCACTGTATTAGATTCTGAAGTTTGCTTTTCATGTCATTAGTGCTAGGCTAAAAAGAAAAAAATATATTGGATAGACTTCATTCTTGAACTCATAAATAAGCAGCTCTCTGGATGTTTGAAAATCATCAAGGTCATAACTTCGATATAAAATGTTTCCACCAAAGCAAAAGATTACATTTCTAGATAAGAAAGTGGAGCCTATATTCACCAGGTCACATGTTGCTCTAAGATGGAGAAGGCCAAAGATTTCTCTCCATACAGCATTGTCTATCACTAGATAGCTTCAGAGAAGGAATCAAAACAATATAAAGCAGTCCAACCAAGGCAGAAATGCCTCTTTTGAATGCCTCCATGTCCAATCAAAGGGTCTTCTATTGACCATTTGATTAGCCTTCTTGAAGTACAACATATAACAACATACTATAGAAGAAACCAGCTTAAAATGTCTATACATGATCCTAAGTCTCTCTAAGATGTTTCCATTATATTCTATTATACTTCTCTCAGAAACCCCTTCCATTGGGGATTTGTATTAGCTGAGCATGCTTATGCATTCTGCAAAACTTCATTAGGATTGAGCTTATTGACCACCCCTCAACCCCACCCCAGACATTTGCTACAAGGGAGAGTTCATTGGTTATGGAAGTGAACATGAATATGTTCAAAAATAAAGCAATATGAAATAATACATGAAGAAAAATAAAAGAAAAAACTCTCTATTTACTAACTTGTCCTTTTAAATGGTCTTTCTTCTGCTTTGGAGAAATTGGAGAAAATAAGTTTCTGGATACCTAAAACCTACCTGAAGATTTTTTTTTAATTTTCCTCATAAGAAATATACCACAGAGACACTATTCATGGGCAATCTTGCTAGAATGAAAGCATTTTGTCATCCTGCTAGTAGGAAAGAGATTAAATTTATGGTTTAATAACTTGTGATACTGAATTTGAAGTATATGCAAAGTGTTCTTGTAACCATTGCTACATTGTAAAAAACATTCACACCATTAAAAATGAGAACCTTAGAGCAAAAAACAGGAAAAAAGGGTCAGATGAGAATTACCCCTTACTGCAACTTTTCATTAAAACTAAACATTTTATTACTATTCTTAAATTTTAAGGCAGAATCCCACAGGCCACACTGTTCACATAGGGAGAAGATAATGAAAATAGATGGTAAAAACATCAATATATCATATCACAACTATGCAAAAAGGCTTAAGTTTGGCTTCCAGAAAATAGGTGATCAGGTCAGTTAATGCAAAAAGTCTTTTGCTGGAGATTCTTTCAATCAAGGTAATAGGTATGATATACAGGAGTATGACATGTAGGCTATGGGAATATGAAGAAAAGTAAACAGATGCACTTCTGGAAGGGCTTATGTGTTTCAGTGAAGGTAAATTAAGTGGTTCATATAAAAGAAGGACTTAGAGATATAATTTTTTTTTTAATTTCTCTTCAAATATGTAGTAGGTAGAGGAAGTTTCTAGTGTTGAAACACACTCTCCCAGTGAAGCTTGTTTTGTAGCTTATAGCCTCAGAGATGTTCCTAGAGTGGTGAGAGGTTAAGTGCCTTTAATAGGATTTTGCAGCTGGAATGTGAAGAAGGGTCTTGAATACAGATTCCAAGCTATCATTTACAATTCTAAACATTGCATTTGTAGGCAATTCTTTCAAAATGTGTGTGAAATACACTTCTTTGACCAAAAGTTCTGGTAAATTTAGAAGGACTGGGTATTAGAAATGTATCTGATTATATTTTCTTACCTTTATTAAAATCATGGCACATCTGAAACTGGAAAGCTGGGTACAGTACTAATAAATCCACCTTGTAAAAGAGAAAACTAAATTGAAAGCATAGAAAGAAGAAAAGTAAGTCAAGGGGATTGAGAAATCTCCATCTGATTTGAGACACTAGAAAAGGAGAAAAAGATAAAATGAAGGAAAAAGTAAAAAGGTAATTAAGAGAGAAAAAGGAGAGACAGGAAGGAAGAAAATTATAAAAAAACACAGGAAGAGGAGAATGAATAAAGGAAGAAGGGGTAGGAGAAAGGATCAGTAAGGAGTTATCAGTTAGAGAGAGAAAGGAAGATAACAAGGAGGGGGAAAAACATAATGACTGAGAAGAAGAAAGGGAAACAGGGGAAAAGCATAAAAATAAAATTTAAGAGTATGGTGATGAAAATGATAACTACAAAAAGAAGGATCCGAGAAGGAACAATGATTGTTCAGCCTGGAGAGGATGAGGCTTAGAGATGACTTTATTGTAATGAGTAAGTATGCAACTGTGAGTAAGAGATTCTAGAAATGTTCCATTTTGTCCAGAATGAAGAACTAAAGACAATAGAAGTTGTCTGAAAACTGATTTAGGTTTGGTATCTGCTAGATCTTCCTAACAATGAGAACTGTAGTTAAATGAAATAAGTTGTCTTGTACGCAGAGAGTTGGCTATTGCTAAGAGATATTTAAGCAGAGGGTGAAAGTTTGTGAGAGCAAATTTTGAAGGGAGATTTATTTTCAGGGAAGCAGATCCAAGATGGATGAATAAAAGAAGGAACTTGTTTGAGCTTCCACTCTAACCACCTCCAATACATGTAAAAAATGAGTCTATACAAATTTTAGAGCTACAGAACACACAAAGTGACAGAGAGAGAAAAAAAAAATAGCCCACTAAAGGCAGCCTAGCAGGCCAACAGGAACGGTCTATCACAGTGAGCTGGGAGTGGAGAGCAATCCCTTGTGAGGTGATCCAGACAAGACATGGGGTGACACAGACCTGGGCCAAAGACCCATCAGAGCAGACTTCAGTTGAGTGAATCACTGGCAGCTGTGGCAGTTTCCAGACTTTTCAACCCATAAAGGACAAAGAGAAAGTAAAATGTCAGTGGGAACTCTTTTGGAACTGGGTAAGAGAAGAGCAATGTCCAGCCCCTGCCCCAGTGGTGGCAGAGATGTTAATGGCTGCAGCTACTGCCACATAGCTGCCTCCTGGGTTCCAAGCCTACAGATCATAGAGGGAGCAAGAAAAAATTCTGAGGGTAATTACTCTTGCTTTGACCTGCTTGGATTGGGTCATAGTCTTGGGTGGCGGTCCTGGGGTGAGGAATGCTAGTGTGGCAGAGCTTGTGGTAGCTGTAAAGAGGGTGCCCTCCTCATAGCTCTGACAATGGCTCTGACAACAGTTGCCCCAAAAGCCCAGAAATTTGGGACATAGCACTCTCCTCTCTGTAAGCAGAATTCTATCATGGCAAAAGAGCTCAGAAGTCAAATAATTAGCTGGCACGATGAGAAAACAGAGAAAGTGCAATCAAACTATAGAATCTTTTAAGGGGGACAAAGAAGATCAAAACATAGAACCAGAAGAAGACAACAAAATCAAAACTCTTGCATCAAAAGCCTCAAAAAGGGGGTGGAGCCAAGATGGCAGAAAGGAAGCAGTAACCTCCCTGAGCTCCTCGGTCACTAAGTCTCAAAGGGTGAATCTGAGCGGATTCCGGAGTGACAGAGCCCACTGGAAGACAGAGCGTGGCAGAATCCAGCCCAGGAGGTTGCCCAGTGTGTCTGCACAGGTCAAGTGCAGAGCATGTGGGGTCTGCATAGCTCAGACCTAAGAGCAGACAATCAGACTACACCAGAGAGAGAAAAAGCCCCAGCCTGCAGACTTACAGACGATGAATCGCAGTCATCTCACAGAGGGAACGGATCATTGGAGCCAGGTAGGAGAGTTGGGCCCTCAGTGGAAAGAGCTGCTTCTCTAGCTGCATTCAGCCCCCAGCCTGGAAGTTTAGAAACTGCCTGCCTGTATAATACAGGGGCTGGAATGGCAAAGTAAATTCCAGCTGCTCCTATCCTCCCATCCCTCCTTCATGAAGCAGAAAACACAAAGATAAGTCTCCCACCCAGATTGAAATCCCAAGTTAATGGAAATAGCCTCAAGCTTGAGAGTCTCCAAGAAGAGGTGTAACTGAGACAGCCAGGAGTCTGAAGAGAAGAGAGGGAGGGGTCACAACAAGCCCCACCACACCTCACCAACAAAAGCCTACTTATAGCCCAGGGGTATAGAGGCAGAAATCTGAAGTGGTCAGACTCATCCCCACCTACACATCTACATTCCTCACTGACTTCCCTGACTTAGCCATAAACTAGCCACCCAGAGGTATTCAAAGTCAAGGATCAGGCCCCAAACTCATAGCCTGAGAAACTAAGAAACAGGAAATCACAATGGGAAGGAAGGAAGCTGAAAAGGAAAAGGGGAAGGCAAGAAAGTCTATTAGAGCATACTATGCAGGGCAAGAACAACAAAACACACAGGACAATATAGACTCTCTGCCCACACCAGAGACCACAGAAGGAAACATGATCTGGTCTCAAGCCCAAAGAGCATTCCTGGAGGAGCTTAAGAAAAATTTTAAAGACCAAATCAGGGAGGCAGGGACCAACTTGGAAAAAGAAAATACCTCCCTAAAAAGGAACTTCAAAAACTAACTGAAGATCATAATTCGCTAAAAATTAGATACGATCAAACTGAAACTCAGAACTCTATGATGCAGCAGAAGTCAATAAAAAAAAAAAAAACGATCGAAAAAATGAAAGAAAATGTAAAATATCTCACTGGAAAAATAACTGACCTAGAGAACAGATCCAGGAGAGATAACTTAAGAATTATTGGTCTACCAGAAAGTCATGATGAAAAAAGCAGTCTAGACAACATCCTCCAAGAGATTGTCAAAGAAAACTGTCCTGAGGTCCTGGAATAAGAAGATAAAATAGCTATCGATAGAATTCACCGGACTCCTCCCGAGAGAGATCCCAAACTGAAAACTCCAAGAATATAGTAGCCAAATTCCAGAATTACAAGATTAAAGAAAAAATTCTACAAGCAGCCAAAAAGAAACAATTCAAATATTGATGAACTACAGTTAGGATCACACAGGACCTAGCAGCTTCTACATTAAAAGAGTGGAGAGACTGGAATTTGATATTTCGTAGGGCAAGAGAGCTAGGACTACAACCAAGCATTAACTACCCGGCAAAACAGAGCATAATCTTTCAGGCAAGGAGACGGATGTTTAATGAAGTAAGGGACTTCCAGACTTTCCTGATGAAAAAGCCAGAGCTCAATGGAAAATTTGATCTCCAAATACAAGACTCCAAAAGGACATAAAAAGGTAAACAAGGGTAACATAGACTCACAGATGCAGAAGTGCACACACCCACACCCACAAACACACACTCATTACTTGGGATGCAACAAGAGCAAAATGTTTACATCCCTATATGTGGAGCTGATAACTGTCAGTATTCGAAATCCTTATGATTATCATGACCTTCAAAAGGGGTATACTTAGAGGGTGAGGGTATGAATGCACTAACATGGAGTCAAAAGAGAAAAAAAGACTATTAAGGGGATCAAAGGTACGGTACTGGGAAAAAGGAAAGGATGAGCTAGGAAAAGGTAAAATATGCCATCTGAACAGGCATCAAAACACACTATAGAAGAGGGGAAAGAAAGAGGGAGAAGAACATCATTTAAACACTATTCTCCCTGGTTCTGATTCAAAGAAGGATCAAATTAATCAGTGAAGATTAAGATTCTAATGTGAATAGACACATAAATTCATTAAATTGAGGAAAAGGAGGGAGGGAGAGGAGCACTGTTTGAAATTTACTCTCATTGCTTTGGAATCAAACGGGGAGTAATTTACTCTGATAAGTATAAAAATTTTTTTGTGTCCTATAGATAGTGGGAGGGTAAGGGGGGGTGAAAAGGAGGAGACTAAAGGGAGGGATTAGAAGGGAGGGAAATAGTAGTAAGGGCAGAGGGTAGGTTAAGAAGGGGGGTCACCTGGTGGGAACACTGAGGGAGGGGGAGGTCAAAAGGGAAAACTTCAAGGAGGGGAAGGGAGAAGGAAGAAACAAAAACATAAACAGGGGAGGGAATAGGATGGAGGAGAAGAGACAGATAGTCATCATTACTGTGAATGTGAATGGGATGAACTCTCCCATAAAACAGAGGTGGATAGCAGAATGGATTAAAAACCATAATCCTACAATATGCTGTCTTTAAGAAACACATTTGAAACAAAGGGATACCCACAGGGTAAAGGTAAAAGATTGGAGTAAAATTTATTATGCCTCAGCTAAAGTAAAAAAAGCAGGGGTAGCAATACTTATCTCAGATAAAGCAAAAGCAAAAATAGATCTAATTAAAAGAGATAAGGTAGGAAACTATATCCTACTAAAAGGCACCACTGAGAATGAAGCAATATCACTACTTAATATATATGCACCAAGTGGTATAGCATCCAGATTCTTAGAGGAGAAGTTAAAGGAATTAGAGGAAGAAATAGATAGCAAAATTATACTAGTGGGGGACCTTAATCTCCCCCTCTCTGAACTCGATAAATCTAACCTCAAAATAAACAAGAAAGAGGTTAAGGAGGTGAATAGAATCTTAGAGAGACTAGATATGATGGATCTCTGGAGAAAACTAAATGGGGATAAAAAGGAATTTACTTTCTTTTCAGCAGTGCATGGTACACACTCAAAAATAGACCATGTACTAGGGCATAAAAACCTCACAATCCAGTGCAGAAAGGCAGAAATCTTAAGTGCATCATTCTCAGATCATGATGCAATAAAAATTATATGCAATAAAGGGCCAGGGAAAGATAGACTAAAACTAATTGGAAATTAAACAATTTAATCCTAAAAAATTGGTGGGTCAAACAAGAAATTATAGAAACAATCAATAATTTCATTCAAGAGAATGATAATAATGAGACAACATACCAAAATTTGTGGGATGCACTAAAGGCAGTTCTCAGGGGAAGTTTTATATCCCTTAGTGCATACTTAATCAAAGCAGAGAGAAGGGAGGTCAATGGGTTTTATGAAAAAATCAACAAAATTGATAGACCCTTAGTCAATATGATAAAAAAAAGAAAGAAGAAAACCAAATTATGAGTATCAAAAATAAAAAGGGTGAATCTACCTCTAATGAAGAGGAAATCAAAAAATGAGGAATTATTTTTCCCAATTGTATGCACATAAATATGACAATCTTAGTGAAATGGATGAATATATACAAAATTACAAATTGCCCAGATTAACTGAAGAGCAAGTGAATTACCTAAACAACCCCATCTCAGAAAAAGAAATCAAACAAGCCATCAATGAACTCCCTAGGAAAAAATCTCCAGGGCCAGATGGGTTCACTAGTGAATTCTATCAAACATTTAAAGAACAATTGATTCCAATACTCTACAAACTATTTGGGAAAATTAGTGAAGAAGGAGTCCTACCAAACTCTTTCTATGACACAAATATGGTACTGATTCCTAAATCAGGAAGAGATAAAACAGAGAAAGAAAATTATAGACCAATCTCCCTCATGAATTTAGATGCAAAAATTCTAAATAAAATATTAGCCAAAAGACTCCAACAACTTATCACAAAAATAATACACTCTGATCAGGTAGGGTTCATTTCAGGAATGCAAGGATGGTTTAATATTAGGAAAACCATCAGTATAATTGAGCATATCAACAATAAAACTAGCAGAAACCACATGACAATCTCAATAGATGCAGAAAAGGCTTTTGACAAAGTAAAACATCCATTCCTATTAAAAACAGTAGAAAGTATAGGAATAAATGGAGCCTTCCTTAAAATAGTTGCTAGCATCTATTTAAAACCATCAGCAAGTATTATATGCAATGGGGGTAAAGTAGAAACCTTTCCAATAAGATCAGGAGTAAAACAAGGGTGTGCACTATCACCCCTCTTATTCACTCTGGTACTAGAAACACTAGCAGTAGCAATTAGAGAAGGAAAAGAAATCAAAGGATTCAATTAGGCAAAGAAATGACCAAGCTGTCACTCTTTGCAGATGATATGATGATAGAGAATCCTGGAGAATCAAGTAAAAAACTACTTGAGACAATAAATAAATTTGGCAAAGTTGCAGGATATAAAATAAACCCACATAAATCCTCAGCATTCCTGTACATTTCTAATAAAGCTCAACAGCAAGAGACAGAAAGAGAAATCCCATTTAAAGTCACTGTAGACATTATAAAATATTTGGGAATCTACTTGCCAAAACAAACCCAGATTCTATATGATCACAACTACAAAACACTTCTCACACAAATAAAAACAGATCTAAATAGTTGGAAAAATATCAATTGCTCGTGGCTGGGTTGAGTTAATATAATAAAAATGACAATTTTACCCAAACTAAACTATATATTTAGTGCCATACCAATTAATTTACCAAAAAACTACTTTGTAGAGTTAGACAAAATAATAACAAAATTTATCTGGAAAAACAAATGGTCTAGAATATCAAGGGAATTAATGAAAAGAAATGCTAGGGAAGGTGGACTAGCTATGCCAGATCTTAATCTGTATTGTACAGCAGCAGTCATCAAAACTGCTTGGTACTGGTAGAGATGTAGAGTAGTGGATCAACAGAATAGATTAGGTGCAGGAGACCCAGCAGTTAATGAATATAGTAATTTATTGTTCGATAAGCCCAAAGATCCCAGTTTTTGGGATAAGAATGCACTCTTTGACAAAAAATGTTGGGAAAACTGGAATACAGTATGGCAGAAAGTGGGTATAGATCACTATCTAACACCATATACCAAAATCAAGTCTAAATGGGTGCATGATCTAGGTGTAAAGGATGATACTGTAAGCAATTTGGGAAAGCAAGGAATAGTTTACCTGACTGATCTGTGGAGAGGGGAAGATTTTAGGACCAAACAAGAATTAGAGAGCATTATAAAATGCACAATGGATAATTTTGATTACATTAAATTGAAAAGCTTCTGCACAAACAAAGCCAATGTAACCAAGATCAAGAGGGAGGTGGGAGGGGGCAGAGCCAAGATGGCGGAGTAGAAACAGCTCGTCCAAGCCTCTCTGCCCCCAGATTCCCCACAAACTATGTAAAAAAGGACTCTGAACAACTTCTGGAGCCCCAGCACCCACAGAACGACACAGAGAAGCTAACCTCCCGCTGAGGACAGCCCAGCAGCCCTGCAGGAAGGACCAGCGCAGTGGTCTGGGAGCCGGCAACGCACAGAGCGCAGAGCGCAGGAGCCCAGCCGAGCCAAGCCCAGGTCCGCGTGAGCCGAGGTTTTAGCCCCAGGGCGGCAGGGCCAGCAGCCAGCTGGAGGAACCCCAGAACACCAGGAACTGTGGAGACTCCAGAATTATCAACATAGACTTGCCTAGGACAAAGTAAGAGGTTAGTGTCCTATGGACTTTGGGACCTGTATTTTGGGAATGCGTCAGCTCCCTCCCCTGGGGGCTAGAAGCCACTGAGGAGACGCGCAATTTTGTAGTTTTCAGAGGCATTTCCGGCTCCCAGCCTACAAATCGTGGGGAGATCCAGCGATCAGTCTTGGGGGGTAATCGCTCTTGCTTTAACCTCCCTGGATCTGGATTGTGATCTAGGGTGGAAGTTGTGGGTGGGTTTACAGCTTGCCAGAAACGGAAGTTGCCCCCACACGTTTGGGACGAAAATTCCTCTAGCTGGCCTTAAAGCCATAGTGTGGCAACAAGCCCAAAAGTCAGGCAATTAAGTGGCAACATGCCAAGGCAAAGGAAACAGAAAAATGCAACCCTAGACTCCTATTTTGGGGCCATAGAGCGGGAAAAGGACTGTGAGGTCAGAAGTCCTGCTCCAAAAGCCCCAGGGGAAAACATGAGCGGGTTGCAGGCCATAGAGGACCTTAAGAAGGACTTTAAAAATGAAATAAGAGAAGTGGAGGAAAAATTAGAAAGAGAAATGAGAAGGATGCAGGAAAAGTATGAAATGAGGGTCAACAGCCTGACTGAGGAAAACAACACCTTAAAAAATAGACTAGCTCAAATGGCAAAGGAGGCCCAAAAGGGCAATGAGGAGAAGAATGCCCTAAAAAGTCGAATTTGCCAGATGGAAAAAGAATCTCAAAAGTTCACTGAGGAGATTCATTCCTTCTGAGCTAGACTGGAGCAAATGGAAGCTAGTGACTTTATGAGAAATCAAGATGCTGTTAAGCAGATCCAAGCAAATGAAAGATTAGAAGGCAATGTGAAATATCTCATGGGAAAAACCACTGACCTGGAAAATAGATCCAGGAGAGACAATTTAAAAATTATTGGACTACCTGAAAGCCATGATCAAAGAAAGAACCTAGAAATCACCCTTCAAGAAATTCTCAAGGAAAACTGCCCTGATGTTTTAGATCCAGAGGGCAAAATAGAGGTTGAAAGAATCCACTGATCACCTCCTGAAAAAGATCCCAAAAAGAAAACTCCCAGGAATATTATAGCCAGGTTCCAGAATCCCCAGATCAAGGAGAAAATACTACAAGCAGCCAGGAAGAAACAATTTCAATATTGTGGAAACACAATCAGAATAGCCCAGGACCTGGCAGCTTCTACACTGAGGGATTGAAGGGCATGGAATATGATATTCCAGAGGGCAAAAGAACTGGGAATGAACCCAAGGGTCACCTACCCAGCAAAACTGAGTATTTTGTTTCAGGGGAAAATATGGTCATTCAGTGGAATAGAGGACTTTCAAGCATTCTTGAGGAAAAAACCAGAGTTGAATAGAAAATTTGACATCCAGACGCAAGAAGTAAGAGATGCCTGAGAAGGTAATCAGGGAAAAGAAATCAAAAGGAACTTATCAAAGTTGAACTATTTACATTCCTATATGGAAAAGCAATATTGTGACTGATGATATCTTTCTCACTATGAAAATAATGGAAGAAGGGGGTGTGGTCATATGAATACATATGTGAATGTGTGTGTATATAGTTACAGTTATATATGGATAGAGGGCATAGGTTGAATTTGTTGGGAAGGGAGAATACTCAAGGGATGAAATGATGAGGTGAGAGAGGAAAGTGGCAAGAGGAGATGGGGAGAGATATGGTAGGGTAAACTATCTCATGTAGGGGAAGTGGTTGCAAAGGAGGGGGAGAATAAGGAAGGCTAAAAAGGCAAAACCACATTCTCATTGAATTTGGTTCAGGGAGAAAATGACATACATACTAAATGCGATATCTCAACCTGCATCAGGATAGGGGGAAGGGGGATGAGAGGAGGGATGATGGAAGGGAGGGCATCCTTGGGGTGAGGGGAGGTTGGAAGTACCCACTATAGAAGAGGGACAGGATCATGTAGGGAATGGACCGGGTGGGGGTGGGATGAGTGGGAGGGAATTATAAGCAGCCTTGTACAATATATCTACTATGATAATGTTTTGCATAGCTAGACATGTACAACATATACTGAATTACTTATCTCCCAAGAAGGAATGGGTGACAAGGGAGGAAGGAAATGGATCTGAAATTCGAGGTCATAACATTAAATGTTTCAAATATATATATATATATATATATATATATATATATATATATATATATATATATATATATATATATATATACTATTATTAATAAAAAAAAGAGGGAGGTGGGAAATTGGGAAATAATTTTTACAACTTGTTTCTCTGATAAAGGACTCATTTCTAAAATTTATAGAGAATTGAGCCAAATTTATATGAATACAAGTCATTCCCCAATTGATAAATGGTCAAAGGATATGAGTAGGAAGTTTTCAGAGAAAGAAATTAAAGATATCTATAAGCATATGAAGAAATGCTCTAAATCACTATGAACTAGAGAAATGCAAATCAAAACAACTCTGAGATACCACATCTCTCCAGTCAAAATGGCTAAGATGACAAAACAAGCAAGTGACAAATGCTGGAGAGGATGTGGACAAATTGGAACGCTAATACATTGCTGGTGGAGTTGTGAACTTATCCAACCATTCTGGAGAGCAATCTGGAATTATGCCCAAAGATTATAAATAATTTCATACCCTTTGACCCAACAATACCACTTCTAGGG
>WOXC01008405.1:0-469322 GCA_011680675.1 Gymnobelideus leadbeateri | reverse complement strand
GCAATCTATTGTTCGATAAACCCAAAGACCCCAGTTTTGGGGATAAGAATGCACTATTTGACAAAAACTGCTGGGAAAACTGGAATACAGTATGGCAGAAACTGGGCATAGACCACTATCTAACACCATATACCAAAATCAAGTCCAAATGTGTGCATGATCTAGGTGTAAAGGATGATACTGTAAGCAATTTGGGAAAGCAAAGAATAGTTTACCTGACAGATCTGTGGAGAGAGGAAGACTTTAGGACCAAACAAGAATTAGAGAGCATTATAAAATGCAAAATGGATAATTTTGATTACATTAAATTGAAAACTTCTGTACAAACAAAGCCAATGTAACCAAGATCAAGAGGGAGGTGGGAAATTGGGAAAGAATTTTTACAACCTGTGTCTCTGATAAAGGACTCATTTCTAAAATTTATAGAGAATTGAGCCAAATCTATATGAATACAAGTCATTCCCCAATGGAGAAATGGTCAAAGGATATGAACAGGAAGTTTTCAGAGAAAGAAATTAAAGATATCTATAAGCATAGGAAGAAATGCTCTAAATCACTATTGATTAGAGAAATGCAAATCAAAACAACTCTGAGATACCACATCTCTCCAGTCAGATTGGCTAAGATGACAAAACAAGAAAGTGACAAATGCTGGAGAGGTTGTGGGCAAATTGGAACGCTAATACATTGCTGGTGGAGTTGTGAACTTAATCAACCATTCTGGAGAGCAATCTGGAATTATGCCCAAAGGATTATAAATAATTTCATACCCTTTGACCCAGCCATACCACTCCTAGGGTTATATCCCAAAGAGATCATAGTAGTGGGAGGAAGAACCATGTGTACAAAAATATTTTTAGCAGCCCTTTTTGCGGTTGCAAAGAATTGGAAACTAAAGGGGTGCCCATCAATTGGGGAATGGCTAAACAAGTTGTGGTATATGAATGTAATGGAATTTTATTGTGCTATAAGAAACGAGGAGGTGACGGGTTTCATAATTACCTGGAGAGACTTATACAAACTGATGCTGAGCGAGAAGAGTAGAATCAGAAGAAATTTGTATACAATCACAGACATACCATATCTGTGACAACCAACTATGACAGACTGGACTCTTTTCAGCAATGCAGTGATATAAATTAATCCCGAATGACTCAAGAAAGTGAGAAATGCGCCATCCAGAGATATAACTAGAAAGAACTGAGCCTGAATCCTGATGGAAGCAAACTAAATGATCTTGTTCTTCTCATTGCTTGGTTTTACTTCTTCCTTACCATCTTTCATCCCACCTAGTACAATATGCCTTTGTAATTGGAATAATGTTTAATATGAATGCATTTGCAGACCCTATACTGTACTATATGCTGTCATGAGGGGAGGGGGGAGGGAAGTAAAGGAAATTTGAAAATCAAGGAACTATGGAATTGAATCTTGTTAACTGAAACTAAACTGATAAATTAAAAAAAAATAAAAAAAATAAAAATTAAAAAAAAAAAACATTCAGAGAAAGGGTCCATAGGCTTTACCAGACTGCTAATGGGTTCTGTGACCCAAAAAAGGTTAAGAACCCCTGCCTTAAAGGGTTGTCTTGTAAGCTTTGGGGGAATAGTATATTGGGTAGCATTTTTGTGTGTGTGAGGCAATAGAAAACAATATGACCCTTTCCTCCTTCTATCCCCTTCCTACCTCAGGCACAGGGAAATGGGGAATCTAACTGGTTAATTTATTCTATAGTAACCTGGGTGAAGCCTGCCATACCATCAAAACACTCCCAAACTAGAAGAGCATGAGCCTGGTGATACAGAATAAGCAAATAATGACAATGATTTTGTTTTTTAAGAAGAAGGGGGTTTATTGTAAAATGTGATGATGCAGCAATGACTTCTGTTAAGTTTCTGCTTCATAGTCCTACACAGACCATAATGTGATTGAATGAACTCATAAAAGCCAAAATAAAACAGTGGCCCAATTATGGAGATTTCACCACCTTAAAATCTTCTTCTCTTGATCATTTCAAGTTTCCAGCTGACTGGATGAGTTCCTTCATCACTGAGCTGAGTTAAATCATCTTCTCTATATACTTTAATGGTTTTATCAGCTTCTGCAGGGAGTAATCAACTTCCAGACTAGTCAAAAGTACATGCAAATATTCCTGATTCACTTTCCAAAGATCCAGGCTGCACAGCTGCATGCACTCAATGGAAACTGTATACAGTTCTCCAGTCCCAAAGATGCATAGTGCCATTGTCTGCTCCAGATACCAGTGCTCCATCTGAATTCACAACTAATGTGGTTATCGCATCATGATCAGAGAGGTTTTGAAGGGAAGTTTCCATTAGGGAATTTCCACTGTTTAATATTATCTGGAGAACCAGATACAGATGTGTAATGTCTTAGATGCATAACCACTGCTGAGTTGTTTTTTTAGTTTGTTTGTTTTTTTGAGTTGTTAACATGACCCACGTTTTTCTAGCCACTAAGTGCCATAGTCTTATGGTTGTGTCATGGCTTCCTCTAATGATCTGTGGTTCTGCAGCTTGACACTTTACTGCATTTGTATGCCCCACCAATGTGAGTACACTGGCTCATGTTCTCGTGTCCCATATCAGTACATATCCATACAGTTGAATACCTACAAGTCACCAGCAATTGTTGGGTGCAAATCCAAACCATAGACTGCACTTAGATGTTCATGATAATGTCTGAAAACCTTATTGTACTCAAGATCCCAGTACTTTACCTACTTATCTTCATCACAGGAGAAGTATGGAACTCCTTGCACTTACTCCCACCCCTCTTACAGTACTGATATGTCTAGTCAATGAGTTTTTGGGATTTTGTTTTTTTTTTGGCCAAGGTCACATGGCTAGGTTTTTTTTTTTTGTTTGTTTTGTGTGTGCATTAAGTGTCTGAGGCCAGATCCGAACTCAGGTCCTTCTGACTCCAGGGCCAGCGCTCTACTCACTTAGCCACCTAGCCGCCCTAGTAGTCAATGAGTTTTAATTTGCCACTAGCCAGGTCCCAGATCTTTATGGTACTATCAGCAGAACCCGTAACAAACCACCAATTGCCAGTTTCTACACCAAGACTTCAGACTCAGCCTACATGTCCACTGATAACTCTCTGAAGTTTTCATGTTGGATGCCACCATGGTTTAGACATCACAGGGGCCTTTCTGGCCATCACTGCAGCATTCTTGGTGCTGCTATCTTCCATCATAACCACAGCTAGCCCAGGTGCTTATTGGTAAATATCACTATAATGGTAATGGATTTGAAGATCTTCCATGGCCCTTGTATTGGAAGCTAGCAGATGCTTGGTACTTGGTTTCAGGTTTATAATTGTGTCATGTATTGAGATCCAAAACTTGTAATTCCCTCAGTGGGATGAACTTGCTGATGTGGCAGGAGGGGTTGGGGCAGGGCTGAAGCCAACATGGTGAGGGGGAAGCTGCAGGTGGAGGCACAAGCACCAGCAGTGAAAGCCAGCCAGAACTTCTGCTGAGAACTGCCAGGAACAAGAACTGCTGGGAGCCAGCAGCTGCCATGAGTGAGAGGAGGAGGATCTTTGCCTTAGGGAGCCTGTTTTGTCTTAAAGGCTTGAGAATGTGGGTGTTCACTGCATTAACTATGTGTACCAACTCTGAGGCTACTGTAATGACTTTGACTTTCTGGTTTGGGGACTTGGCTTTCTGGTATTTGAATAAATGATTTGGCTCTGTCCCCCATTTGGAGAGCCTATTACATTTTGTGATTCACAACTACACCAGCAGATTTTGGTAACTAGGAAACCTCAGTCCCTAGACTTGACAATTCAAACTCATTGGTTTAAGGTTACATATTCAAGCATACAGTTTCATATCGTTTCTGAGTGATCTAAGGATGACATACATCCTTCTCAAAAGGGAGACATGGTAAAGATGTGATAGAGAAAATGATATCATGTAGAAGCTTTGATTTGTAATGGATTAGTAAGCTTCACTTTAGAAAAAAACAAACACAAACAAAAAAACCTAGCCATGTGACCTTGGGCAAGTTACTTAACCGCAGTTGCCCTCAAAAAAAAAAAAGAAAAAGAAAAAGAAAAAGAAAAAGAAAAAAAAATCAGCAAACACTACAGAGTTTGTTTCGGGGTGGCTAGGTGGCGCAGTGAGTAGAGCGCCGGCCCTGGAGTCAGAAGGACCTGAGTTCAGATCCGGCCTCAGACAGTTAACGCACACACAAACAAAAACCTAGCTGTGTGACCTTGGGCAAGTTACTTAACCCCAATTGCCCTCCAAAAAGTAAAAAAAAAAAAAAACAAGATTAGGTTATTTCCACTTAAAAATTAGGATAGGTTATTGACTTCCAAAGGTTATCCATTAGGTAAAAGAATATAAAGGACTCAAGGATTCATGATTGCTATTGTTATATTAACAATCTTAGAATTTCTGCTGTTGTACCAATGAAAAAGAAAGGAAAAAAATTTAGGGAACTACTGAACTTCTTTAAGATCCATTTGAATATCCACAGATACCTATTTATTAAAATGCCTAAGTACATAGTGTTTAGATATGTTTTAGCAATTGTCTATGAAGTTTCAAGTTGAAATGAGACTTTCACATATTAAATTGTTTTAATTGTCAAGAAACTTTTAAATCAGGTTTCCTGCTTGAGTATTCTCTCACTCTGTATGTGTGTATCTGTCTGTCTGTCCATATCAGTATGAGGAGACAGAAAGGCTTATTTTTTCAGATCTTGAAGGATCTCTTAAGATTCTTCTGTTAGGCTATAGATATCAATATCCACATCATGTATAGAGTTCAGACAAAGATAAAAAGAACAAATGTTATGTGAAGACTGAAACTCTCCAAACTGTCAGATGAGGGAGAGAAATTATTATACTATTATATTAATGACCCATTATTAAACTGGGGTTCATACTTTTCTCCTCAATTTCCTCATTAAGTGCCAGCTCTTGTTAAAGTCAGTCTCTGAAGGACATAACTGATGAGATTACTCTTAGCCCTCAAGGAACATGCTCTTCAATATAGGGTTGTGGTTTTGTCTTCTCTTCTCCTAGAAGAACATGATCTCAGGAAGGTGATGCTTACTAAGACTTGGATTTAAGTGAGGGAGGGCTGTGCAAAGCCACCTGCCTCACTTTCTCTTCTGGAGCCATCTGGGTCCAGTAGCAAGATATAGATCAGGATGACTGGAGATGGCCCAAGATGCAATGGGAGACCTTGGCCAATCCTGGATGGATCCCCACCCAACTAGGAGATCTAACTTCTGTTTAGAGTATAAACAGAATCTAATCTAGGCAAGTTCCTAACCTGGGGAAAGGAGCCCCAGTCCCTGTACCTCTCCTTTAGAGTTTAGGGTAACCCAGCTCATGAAGGATAAAAACCAGTCAGAAAGTTCTGGATGGAGATGCACTCCCCTGTCCAAGTCATTCCCATGACTCCCTGATCCCCTCCTGAGACACGGGGACCTCCTCTGCCAACTTGTCCCTCTTCTCCTCTTGTTGGTCATTGCCTGAATCCTGTGGTAACCAGAACTGAAACAACAGATAAGAAGAAGTGAATGTGGATGCCACAGGTCAGGATCGCCACAGCAGCAGAGTGACCAGTAAATCTGTGAAGGTGAAGGGGCGGAATTATGGCTAGTCTAGCCACACCCCGCCTACAGGTGAATCCAGGGTATTTCCTGGCACTACATTATTACTTGGGGGTGGGAGTACATAAAGGGAGAGGAATGTAGCAGGGGAACAGAGAAGAGTGTGTGAGGTGCCAGGGTCAAGGGCTAGCAATGAGGGAAAGGTCATCTCTGTGGTCTCAGAAAGTAAAGAGCCTCCAGGGGAGTGGGGGAGAAGAACGCAAAAGAAGGAGAACTTGCTTTGGTGTGGAAGGGCATCCCATTGATGATTGCTCTTATGAATTCAAGAAAGATGGTCTGAAAGAAGACTTTGTTGGTTTTGAGTCATTTTTCACTCCTCAGTTGCTTTCTCTTTACCCTAGTCTCCACCAACCCATGGTCAGACAGAGTGAAGTGCTCTCAACCCACCTCCTCATTGATTGTCCACCAATCGGGGTTACTTTTCTCTCCTCAGGAGTTGTTCTCATTCAGTCTTTTTTTTTTTTCAGTTTGAATCTTAGTGACCCCATTTAGGCTTTTCTTCCAAAAGATACTGGAGTGGTTTGCTATTTCCTTTTCCAACTCATTTTTACAGGTGAAGAGCTGAAGCAGAGTGAAGTAATTTGCCCGGGGGTCACACACCTAGTAAGTATGTGAGGCCAGATTTGAACTCAGGAAGATGAGTCTTCCTGACTCCAGGCCCAGTGCTCTATCCACTTTGCCACCTAGCTGCTCTGATAATACAATAAATAATAGGCACACTCTTGCCTATATTATTCTTTCTATCTACATGGGGAGATAACTGATCTTTATAAGACAAGATATAGGATAATCAAGGGCAAAATTGTACAGGCCAGAGTAAATGCTTTGGCAGCCCAGTAAAAGGAGATGCTATAGGCTGTCATTGGGGAAAGCTCTGCGACAAGTAGGACATCCCTGCCAACAACAAAAGGCAATTATTCCCCAACGAGTAAGTTGGCACCACTGAGGGCCTGGCCCACTGGCTCTAGGCCACGGGGATCACATTAGGGAGAGAAGTTTTACTTTAGACATCCTCAGAGGCTAAAAAGCACCTAATTGAAAGACATGGCTCTTAACCCTTAGATTGGCATTGACCCAGGATATGGGTCCATCTTGGGAGAGAAAAGGTAAGCCAGATCAGGGGTGACTGCTCCCATGGTTCCATTACCTTACAGGTAATGCTCTTAGCAGTTCCTGGGGGATAGAAATCAGAGTAAAATACACATTAGTGTTCTCCCTGGTTGTATTTGGTGTTCAGCAATCAGGGCTCAGGGCCAATTTTGCTTCTGCTAGGAGGTGCCACTTTCTGCCAGGGTATACCTGTCCCCTAGCCTGGCACTAGAGATTTTGCCTGAAGTTGACATGCCTACATATCCAAATGGAAAAGTAAAGCCCCTGGCTCATGAGAAATCCCAGAGTTCTTAGAGAGGAAGATATGGGATGGGAAGGGAGGGAGGGATAGAGGGGAAGAAGAGGGAGAAAATGTATGCATTTGATTGGGAAATAAATAAATAGGCTGGCAGAGCAGAAAACTCTGGATTAAGAATTGGCTTTAGTCTATATCATCTTGCCTCTCATAGAAAACACTGAGTTTGGAATCAACAAGGCCCCCAATTTAAAAAATAGTTCTGCTACTTAATACCTCCTTGGCTTTAGACAAGTCACAGCCTCTGGACTTCCTAATTTCCATATCTGTAATATGAGGGGTTTGAACTAGATTAACTTTAAGATACCTTCCAGATCTAAATATAATATCCTGTATCACTTCTGGCCTTGAGTTTATAAACTCTCAACCTAATTAATATGGAATAGAAGGCCAAGACTTCTAAATGGAATCAATCAGTCATTTCATAACAAAGTCATATCAAAGCTGTAAACCAGGTATAGACTTAATCATTCTGGATGAAGTGCTTGATCACTGAATAAAATCAGAAGACAGTCACACAAGAAACGTATTTGAACTGGTTAGAAGAATCAGACATATCTCTGGGCCTGTGTATATTACAATAGTAGATTCTAGCTGGAACTTACCTGTGGCAAGCCAGTCTAGTGACGGTCAAGGGAATAGACTTCTTCTTCCCCGCACACCAACAGTCCCTCCATCCCCCTTTGACCAGAGAACAACCTACTGGATTTCAAAAGGTCAGAAGACCTGGCCTTCTCTTCCACAGCAGTAGCCATGGCCCCAGAGCACCAGAGGTCGTCAGCAATGTCTGCACTGGAAGCTGAAAGACAGGATAAGAAGTTAGTCAGACTCAAAAATGGCAGCTTCAAGATACTACAAGCTCAACAGAGAGTCACACCCAAGGAAAACTTCATGAGGATTCTGCAAAGGGAGAAAGGACTTGGAATAGCCCAAGTCATGAGTGACCCTCTGGTTATATGTGCTATCTACATTTGAACTCACTTTCCCCAGGAACCTTTTATGTGGGAGAGAATGCTCTTGCTTAGGATGAAAACTTCCTACCACTTCTTCTTCATAGATTATTTCATTAAGCATTCCTTTTGTCAAAGCTAACTCTAGCTGGCTGATTGATAATCACTGGGGAGCACCTAGGATCAAGGCTCATGAACCTTAATATTAGAAACTATAACCCATCAGGATGACCCCTAAACCTCAAGGGACGACACAGCTGCCCTCTGGGGTGCTAGTCTGCCAAAATGCATGGGAATTAGGGGAGAAGCAGGAAAAGGTGCTATATTTCTCTATTAGTGTCACCTCCTCTGATAGAATATAAGCTCCTTGAGGACAGGGTCTGCTTTTTGCCTTTGTATCTCCAGTGACTAGTACATTTCTACATATTCTTTTTTTTTTTTTTGAAGGGCAATTGGGATTAAGTAACTTGCCCAAGGCCACAAGGCATTAAGTGTCTGAGGCCAGATCAGAACTCAGGTCCTTCTGACTCCAGGGCCCGGGCTCTACTCACTGTGCCACCTAGCTGCCCCCCTACATATTCATTTAATACATATTCACCTCATAAATGCTTATTGCTTGACTCATTTACCTTCTGAGCACCTGTTCCCTCATTATAAAATAGGATCTAGCCAGGAGGAAAGTGGGAAAAATATTTACTTTCTGAATGTCATCTTTCATTTTAGTGTAGGCCCAGGGAGTTACCCAGAGGGGATGCTACACTCACCTGTCTGGATTATGGCTAAAATAGAATACACACAATTTTCTACTGCAACTGTAAGAGACCTCAGAGTCTAACACAAGCCCTACCTGAAGCACGAATCCCCTCTCTAACATTCCCAAGGCTTATATAGATTAAGAAATATGAGAGCTGGCAGCTCAAAGGTAGAAGGCCTTATACTGGTCCTCAAGCTCATCTATGCCCTACAGTGCCAAGCAGGTCATGAAATCCCTTCTACTACTTGACAGTAAGACAAACTCTAAATATGAAGAAAGGCCCTATACCCACCACTAGGCCTTAAAGTACTGTCTTGAATTAAGAACACACATGGTCCCTGCTGTCTAAGATATGTAGATAAAATTAAAGGTGCAATACATGCTAAATAATAAGCCTATGAGGTAGATGCAATTAACCTCATTTTATACACAAGGAAAGAAGCTGAGGGTGGTTAAGTGACTTGACTTGGACTACACAGGTATTCAATGTCTGAATCAGCTCTTCATGGCTACAAGTCTCTCTATAGATATTCCCTCAAAGCCAAGTCACTTCTTTATGTTCTACAGAAAAAATTCTTAACCTGGGGGCTGTGTTTTGAAAAAGTGATTATCTTATTATAGTAATTGTTTTCCTTTTTGATCTTGTGTGTTTTGTCTTCTGCATTTAAAAACATATTTTGAGAAGGGATCGATAGACTTCAACAGACTGTCAATGACAGAAAATAAAAGGTTAAGAAACCTGCTATAACGGGTTCTCTTTTAACCTTTGGGGGGATGGTATATTGAATAGCATTTCTGTGATTGTGAAGTAATAGAAAAACAATGGTGATCCTTTCTACGAATTTCCTCTCTCCTACCTTAGGCTTAGGGAAGTTGAACATCTAATTGGTTCATTTAAATGATAGCAATATGTTGGAAGCCTGCCATGCCATCAAAATACTTCCCAGCTAGGGGGCGGAGCCAAGATGGCGGAGTAGAAACAGCTCGTCCAAGCCTCTCTGCCCCCAGATTCTCCACAAACTATGTAAAAAAGGACTCTGAAAATCTTCTGGAGCCCCAGCACCCACAGAACGACACAGAGAAGCTAACCTCCCGCTGAGGACAGCCCAGCACCCTGCAGGAAGGACCAGCGCAGTGGTCTGGGAGCCGGCAGCGCGCAGAGCGCAGGAACCGAGCCGAGCCCAGGTCCACGTGAGCCGAGGTTTTAGCCCCAGGGCTGCAGGGCCAGCAGCCGGCTGGAGGAACCCCAGAACACCAGGAACTGTGGAGATTCCAGAATTATCAACATAGACTTGCCTAGGACAAAGTAAGAGGTTAGTGTCCTATGGACTTTGGGACCTGTATTTGGGGAATGCGTCAGCTCCCTCCCCTGGGGGCTAGAAGCTGCTGAGGAGCCACGCCACTGTGTAGTTTTCAGAGGCATTTCCGGCTCCCAGCCTACAAATCGTGGGGAGATCCAGCGATCAGTCTTGGGGGGTAATCGCTCTTGCTTTAACCACCCTGGATCTGGATTGTGATCTAGGGTGGAAGTTGTGGGTGGGTTTATAGCTTGCCAGAAACGGAAGTTGCCCCCCACACGTTCGGGACGAAAATTCCTCTATCTGGCCTTAAAGCCATAGTGTGGCAACAAGCCCAAAAGTCAAGCAATTAAGTGGCAACATGCCAAGGCAAAGGAAACAGAAAAATGCAACCCTAGACTCCTATTTTGGGGGCATAGAGCGGAAAAGGACTGTGAGGTCAGAAGTCCTGCTCCAAAAGCCCCAGGGGAAAACATGAGGGGTTGCAGGCCATAGAGGACCTTAAGAAGGACTTTAAAAATCAAATAAGAGAAGTGGAGGAAAAATTGGGAAGAGAAATGAGAAGGATGCAGGAAAAGTATGAAATGAGGGTCAACAGCCTGACTGAGGGAAACAACACCTTAAAAAATAGACTAACTCAAATGGCAAAGGAGGCCCAAAAGGGCAATGAGGAGAAGAATGCCTTAAAAAGTCAAATTTGCCAGATGGAAAAGAATCTCAAAAGTTCACTGAGGAGATTCATTCCTTCAGAGTTAGACTGGAGCAAATGGAAGCTAATGACTTTATGAGAAATCAAGATGCTATTAAGCAGACCCAAACAAATGAAAGATTAGAAGGCAATGTGAAATATCTCATGGGAAAAACCACTGACCCGGAGAATAGATCCAGGAGAGACAATTTAAAAATTATTGGACTACCTGAAAGCCATGATCAAGGAAAGAACCTAGAAATCACCCTTCAAGAAATTCTCAAGGAAAATTGCCCTGATGTTTTAGATCCAGAGGGCAAAATAGAGGCTGAAAGAATCCACTGATCACCTCCTGAAAAAGATCCCAAAAAGAAAACTCCCAGAAATATTATAGCCAGGTTCCAGAATCCCCAGATCAAGGAGAAAATACTACAAGTGGCCAGGAAGAAACAATTTCAATATTTTGGAAACACAATCAGAATAGCCCAGGACCTGGCAGCTTCTACACTGAGGGATCGAAGGGCATGGAATATGATATTCCAGAGGGCAAAAGAACTGGGAATGAACCCAAGGGTCACCTACCCAGCAAAACTGAGTATTTTGTTTCAGGGGAAAAATATGGTCATTCAGTGGAATAGAGGACTTTCAAGCATTCTTGAGGAAAAAACCAGAGTTGAATAGAAAATTTGACATCCAGACGCAAGAAGTAAGAGATGCCTGAGAAGGTAATCAGGGAAAAGAAATCAAAAAGGAACTTATCAAAGTTGAACTATTTACATTCCTATATGGAAAAGCAATATCTGTGACTGATGATATCTTTCCCACTATGAAAATAATGGAAGAAGGGGGTGTGGTCATACTAATACATATGTGAATGTGTGTGTATATGGTTACAGTTATATATGGATAGAGGGCATAGGTTGATTTTGTTGGGAAGGGAGAGTACTCAAGGGATGAAATTATGAGGTGAGAGAAGAAAGTGGCAAGAGGAGATGGGGAGAGACATGGCAGGGTAAACTATCTCATGTAGGGGAAGTGGGTGCAAAGGAGGGGGAGAATAAGGAAGGCTAAAAAGGCAAAACCACATTCACATTGAATTTGGTTCAGGGTGAAAATGACATACATACTAAATGGGATATCTCAACCTGCAGCAGGATAGGGGGAAGGGGGATGAGAGGAGGGATGATGGATGGGAGGGCATCCTTGGGGGTGAGGGGAGGTTGGAAGTACCCACTATAGAAGAGGGACAGGATCATGTAGGGAATGGACCAGGTGGGGGGTGGGATGAGTGGGAGGGAATTATAAGCAGCCTTGTACAATATATCTACTACGATAATGTTTTGCATAGCTAGACATGTACAACATATACTGAATTACTTATCTCCCCAGAGGGAATGGGTGACAAGGAGGAAGGAAATGGATCTGAAATTCGAGGTCTTAACATTAAATGTTTCAAATATATATAGATACTATTATTAATACTCTTTTGCTTATAATTGGGAGATAAGATGTGCAGGCATTGGGACACAAAGATTCATCTTCCTCTAATGGAAAAGTCGATGGGGGTATGGGAGAAGGTATGGGAGAGCAGATTGGAGGAAGCGATATCTTGTGGGACTGCTATTCTGGGAGGTTGGGTAGGGGAATAATGGGGGGAAAATGATTGTAACTCAAAATCTGGTGGAAATGAATGATGTAAAACAGAAGTTAATAAAGTATTTGTTTAAAAAAAAAAAACAAAAAAAAATACTTCCCAGCTAGAAGACAGTGGTCATTGTAACATAAAATAAATAAATAGACCTAAGGCTGGTAAATACCAATTTTATATAGAGGGTCTTCTGAAACAGATGATGCCATTCTTATTTGGGGGTAAATGGGAGCCAAATGTTGTGGCTTAAGGCTCAAGAACTAGAGAGAACCATGGTTTAGACTAGGTTTTAAAGGACTTAGATTAGAAAGTTCAAGTACCAGTCTAAGATTAAATAGATTCCTTTTATATGCACTTCTAATTTCTCTAGTATATTATAAATTATTAACAATTTTCAAATTCCCTTTTCAGGTAGAGGTCACTAGTTTTCCCTACACATACAAACTTAATTGACCCACCTCTGTTCATTTTCCTCTAATATACCCAACGTTGGTAGATTAGATACCCCAAATTAACACCAAAGTGTCCACAAAACACAAAGCATTGTAGAGACAGAAAACAATCTTTGTTCTTGAGGAGTTGACTTTGGTAAAGAAGACTCCTATGTGAATACCTATAATACAAGGTAGAATGCACTAAGTGTCCTTATGGGAGGGATGGCTATTATAAGATGTGTAGGTAGGAAGAGAACCTAGAAAAGGAAAATTAATCAAGACTGATTGTCCCCCATCCCCCCTTCCCTCCTTCTAGGAATACCCTGAGGGGTTTGGATAGCTCTTTCAGCACAAGACCCTATTCTGGGTGTGTTTCTCTTGTTAGCACCAGTGATTAGCATCCCAGTTCTATTTAACCAATTAACATCAATTAACTTTCACAAAGGAATATTTATTTCAAAGATAAAATTACCCAAAACCGAATTACAAACTTTTCTCTCCCAAAACCTGAGGGGCACATTTTCCCTTATATCACCCGTTTCTGGGTATAGTGGGCCCAGACCACACAAAATAACTTTGGTCCCATCAAGTTCACAAACAAATGCAACTCTTGCCTCAGCCACTACTGAGTGAAGGTCACTCACTGTTCCATGAGTTATCACTGTTAGGTTAGCTGGCAACTTCAGCATGAACCTGACTCCCAGACTTTAATATTCTCAGACTTTGGGTGGCTCATTCTCCTGACCTTTCAAAATTCACAAGAACACAGCTTTCAACTTCCATCTAGGTGGTACTCAGGATAGACTGCCAGGTCTTGAGTTAGGAAAAGTTATCTTCCTGAGTTCAAATCTGCTCTCAGAGACTCACTAGCTGTGTGGCCCTGGGCAAGTCACTTAACCCTGTTTGCCTCAGTTTCCTTCTCTGTAAGAATCACCAAATCTGAGATTAGCACTAATCGCTATCATTATTATTATACTATTTGTCCTTACAACAACCCTGTAGATTACAGACTGTAGGGAAGTAAAGTATAAGCCTGGAAAAGCAGGGAGAGCCCAGGTTGTGAAAGGCTTTAAAAGCCAAAACAGGATATTATGTAATATCCTCGAGGTAACAGGGAACAAAGCACCAGGAATACACTAAGTACTCCGTAAATGTTTATTTCCAAGCACTATTCAGCAGCAATAGGAGGGAAGGTAGAGTTGGTCAGAGGTTACCTTCCATTTAGCCTGTATTTTTATCTGCTGATTAATATAAACTGTCTCCCCCATTTAAATGTAAGGTCGTCCCCAGTAAATAAAAAGTCTATGGAGCAGGTCTGGTTTGAGAGAGCGAGCGCGTCTGTGCGTTTACGGGATGAACTGAATTGAGTAACAGCCAACATTTATAGCGCATTTATGGGTGCCGGGCACTAAAGCGCACCACCTCATCTGTTCCTTACAACACCCCAGGAGGTGGGTGCTGTTATCATTCACATTTTACAGACAAGGAGTCTAAGGCAAACAGAGGTGAAGTGACTTGCCCAGGGTCACAGGGCTAGTGTCAGGGGCCGCATTGGACCCCAGGTCTTCCAGAGTCCAGGCCCGGTGCTCTATGAACTGAATTGAATTGAGGTTGGAGAGCTCCGGATCCGATTTAACTGGCCTTCAACAAGCATGCTGGGTCGTAAAAGGCACAAACCGCGAATCAAGAAGGGGTTGGAGGGCTGCCACATCTCCAAGGACATCTGTCGCCTGAAATTATTAATGCAATCCTAAGTGACAGTATGTATAATCCAAATAAAGTGATCAGAGTGACGGAGCACTTGGGGGGGGGGGGCGGTAAAGGGGAAGGGGAAGGGGCCCACAGCGCGCGTGCGCGATTATTTCTTGGGCCCCGCCTCCCGCCTCTCGGCCGGTTTCAACGCCAGAAGTTCATTCGCAAGGCGCGGGCTCCCCCACGCGGCCTCTGCCTCTCGATGCAGCGCAGGCCGCGCACGGCCCCGCGGGGAGCCCGGGAAGCGGCCTCCCCGGCGCTGCGGCCGCTTGTTTGTCAGCGCGCCTGTCCCCCGGCTCTGGCGAGGCTCATTAAGCCTAGCTCCAGTCCGACCCCCGTGGGGCCGAAGAACTAATGAGGCGCGCGAGGCCTGGGCTCCCGCCGCTAGACAGCTGGCGGCGAGGCTCCGTCGCCATGACAACCGCACAGCCAACTCAGCCGAGTTAGCAGCGTAGCCGTAGGCCACACGGCTCGGGCCCAGAGCCGAAAGAGTGAACGGGACAGGCCGGGACCACCCTGGCCGACCCCCACCGCCATGTTCCAATTGCCCCGCAGCCGTCACGTCCGGCCGGCACCTCCTAAAAAAATGTCTGGTCAAGGGGCGGTGACCCATAAAGCCTAGCGTGCTGCCCCGGCGGGCGCGCAGAGACAGAGAGGTCGCCGCAGCGAGGCATTATGGGCCATCTGGAGGACCTTTGGCGTCCTTCGTTCATAGCGCAGCCCTCGGACTTTCAAGCCCACTCAGGACCCCAACCACCACCCCTCCCCCTCCACGGTGCACTCCTCTGCCCCAACGTCCCCGACCTCTGGGTCAGCAGCCCGGAGGCAGCCCCCGCAGGACACAGACCAGGTACTCAGGCCGCTAACCGAGCCCTGCCCTTGACTTGCCACGTAACCTTGGGCATGGCCTTGGGGCCTCAGTATTCTCATCTAGAAAATGGGGCAAATGGCCTAAATTTTTTCTTATTGGCGTAATCCAGCTCAGGCGTTATCCACCCAAAGAGATTATAGCTGTAAAGTGCTTTGCAAACCTGAAAACTCCATATAAACACCAGCCGTCATTACCATTAATGCCTGAATCCTTCCTGATTGGATCCGGACGGAGAGGGATGGGCAGAAAGCCTCATGGACGGGTTATCCAAAAAGGGTATTCCCAAAGAAGAGTACTGACCACGGGGAAGAGCTCTGCTTGAGGATCAGAGCACCTGAGTTCAAATCCCAGCTATGCTTATCCCTACCTGTGTGACCTTGGGAAAATGAGCCTCCCTGGGTCTGTTTCTTCAGCTGTAAAATGATTGGTTACAGCTGTTTATGGCTGAGCTGTTTATCTAGAGGGGTTCTTAACTTGAGGCCCATGAACATAAAATGTATATATTTTATATATATTTTTCATAACCATTTCAATTGGTTTCCTTTGTCATCTTATATATTTTATTTATGCATTTAAAAGCAGAATTCTTCAGGGGGTCTGGAGTCTTTACCAGACTGCCAATGGGTTCCATAATACAAAAAAAGGTTAGACTAAATGATCTCTGGGGTCCTATCCAGCTCTTAAGTGTGTGATCCCCTGAAAGACCAAATAATCCAAACACTGCATGATCCAGAAATAATGGATAATCCAAAATTACCTCTAGCTGATTGATTTGGGGCTGCCTTGTGATTTCTGCTTCTCTTCCTCTCCTTGCTGATTTCCTTCCCTAACTGCCCCTCAGCCCACTGTCCCTAGAAATCTCTTTTTTTGCTCCAGGGCCCTGGGCAAGCATTTATATTAAGTATTATGTACAACATGCAGGGCCTCAGTTTCATCTCCAAAATAGGGACAATTATACAGTTGTGGAAGTGTAACTTTAGGGATCATCAAAAACAGGGGTTCTTAACCCTTTTTGTATTATGGGCCCCTTTGGCAGTCTAGTGAAGTGTATAAACCCCTCACAGAAGACTGTTTTTAAATGCATAAAATAAAATTCATAAGATTGCAAGGAAACCAAATAAAACAGTTATCAGAAATTATTTTTTTTAAACATCATGGGTCCCAACTTAAAAAGCCCTCTAAACAGCTGACCTATTCCATCTTCCATTATATAAATGAGGAAACGGAATGCAAGAAATATTCATTTTTTTACAAAAGGTCACACAGGACAGAGCAAAGACCTGAGCCCAGGTCTCCGGCTCCTTAGTCAAGGATTCTTTCCACCCTCCTCATCCCAGTGGGTCTCTGTGAGTATCCATAAAGACACTGAGTATAAAGCACTTTGTGAGAGGGAAGGTTCCATGGGCCAGTGGGGGGTTATCACTAACCTCACTAAATGTTTGTTCACTGAATAGATGTCCCTCCTTGGGGGAGCAACTGCAGGAACTTAATTAATAATAATATTTAGCATTTATATTAGCACTTTCAGGTTTGCAAAGTGCTTTACAAATATAACCTCTTCTTATACTCAAAACAGCCATGGGGAGATAGGTGCTATGGGGTAAAGTATCTGCAAGCTCAGGCAGTAGAAATAGCAATGACAAATAATACCCTCTGCAATACCTTGCCCTGTTACGCATAATAAAAATAATTTGACTTCCTATAATGGTTTAAAAGCCTTTTAGAAGCTTCCTTTGGAAGAATTTCCTATGAGGTAACTGCTACTAATATTATTATTATCATTTTATGGATGAGGAAGTTAGGCTCAGAACAGAAGAGGCTTGCTAACAAGAGCAGAAATTTTGAACGCAGCTTTTATAAATCTAGTTTATTTCCCATCTTCAGAAGCTCAGGCTGCAGAGTATCCAGGGGCTCCAGGGCATACTCAGTGCTTTCCAATTCACATCAGGCTTTTATTAGCTTTACCTTCTTCCCACCTCACAACAGATACAGAAAGAAGGCCAAACTGTAGGTTATTTACAGAGATGGAAACTGAGGACTTCAGAAGCAAAGGGACTTGTTCAAGCTCTCACAGTTAAACAAGAACGTGGATACAATAGAAAATCTCTGGACTCCCCACACTGGTTTGGACACCAGTTGGAGGTGGGGTATCAGAAGGTGGAGTGTGGTTCATGGATCCAGCATGGAATAAAGGGGTACTTGGCAGTGGGTGATGTTAGCAATAAGTACAGTATGTCCTCACTGCCCCTGGGCCTGGAGATAGAACCCTCGATGCCATCAGAGAGAAAGTTGGAGAGAGGATGGGTCCTTGGGAGGGAGAGGAGAACAGGAAAAGATACATACTTCAAGGTCAAACTCTTGAGGCCCATAGGGTACTAACCAGGCCTGACCCAGGTTTAAATTCCAAATCTGACACTGATGTGTTTTGTGAACTTGGGCAAGTAACCACTTTTCCCAAGCTTCAGTTTACCCAGATGTAAAGTGGGAAAACAGTTTTATGCTGCCTACTTCATTGGGGGCTGTCAAGAAAACACTTCATTAAAGAAACATGAAGAATAGAGAAACAGGAGTCAGCATCATCATTTAATTATATATGAAGGGGCTTATTTATTACCCCCCATGAGTAAGTCCATGAGCTCTCCTATGACCTCTCCCCTGGTGACTCTCCAAGTCCTGCACATCTTTGAAGCCCCATATCTTTCTCCTCCTCCTCCAGGAGGCCTTCTCTGAACACCTCCACATAGTTATCTTGTTGTCTCCTTCCTCTGAGTCTAAACCCAGTAACTCAGCTCTGCAGACATCACCATGTAGCCAAAGAAGAATTAAATTTGAAGTCAAAGAACCTGGGTCCAGATCTTATCTTTGATATTGATTTAGATGCATGACCTCGGGCAAGTCCCTCCCCCATGCATGGTACAGTGGAAGGAACAGTCAATAGACTGGGGTACAAATTCCATTTCTGACATGATATGACCTTGGTTAAGTCAATGTCTCTGGGCCTTAGCTTCTCCATCTCTAAAAATGAAGAAATTAGACTAAATGACCTCTGAGGTCCCTTCCAGCTCTAGAATGAGGATCCTATGATGAGATGATGTTTTCTAGGGGCTCTTCTAGCTTTAACTTCTACAATCATGCCATTTTCTCTCTCTCAGAATCACTTTCCCCATCTGTATAATAATAGCCCTTTAAGACTTACAAAATCTTTTCCTCACAATAGGCATGTGAGGTGGGCAATACAAGTGTCATTATCCCAATTTTGCAAATAAGGAAATCAAGGCTTTAAGTGACCCAGGTTCATACAGCCAGTAAAAGTTGGAGCCAGGGTTTGAATTTAGGTTTTCTAACTTTCTTTCCATCAGACCATGCTGCCTGTGCAAAATGGAGCTAATAAGCCTTCTATTCTCTTCCTCTTAGGACAATTATGAGAGAGGAAAAAAAATAGATTTTGTAAATCCTAAAGCAATACAGAAAGAGGTGGTATTGCTGCATTTTAGCTCCAGTGGACAGGTGATACTGGACAAAACTGGAGCCCCCAAGTTTATCCTCTGGCTCTGGGCCTCACTCTAGCCTAGCTAGGCCTGCTAACCATTAAGTTCAGAGTCTGGGAACTCAGAAGAGCCTGGAGCTGGGAGACCTCAGTGACACCACCCTCCCTTGAGGCAGAAAGAAAGTTTCAGCCATGGAAACTTTTCTTCTACCCCTCTCTGGAGATCCTCAACCAATTAGGCCTTAATGAGCTGGACTTGGTCTGGAGCTAAGTCCCCAGGAGTCTCTGGGCTTGTGCCAGCCACAAGGGCCCAATTACCATTGTGGGAGCAGGCAACCAGAGACTGGAGTGATGCATGGTCGCACCTGTGGCCTGGCCCCTCAGAGTTGGCCCATCCCCTGATACCCTGCCTGGCTCCAGCTGCTTGACCAACTTTTAATTGATGGAAAAGGCTATTTTTCTGGTTTCATGATATGACCCAGTGGGGCCTGGCTCCCCAGCAGCACCAGAGCCTGGGCCTCCCCAAAGGGACCAGAGTTGTTTTTCAAAGTTCAACTTAGCAGCAATTTAGTTTGATAGGCCATCCAATTAAATCAGTTACAATACACAAAACATCAGATCAGAAAGCAACCTTAGAAACCACCTTAATCATAGAGTCAACAGAATTAAAGCATAAGGGAAACTTAGAGAACAACCAGCCCAATCCTGTTATTTTACAGAATAGGAAACTAAGATTCACAGAGAGGGAAACTGACTTTTTACATAGTCACACAGGTGTTAAGTGGCAACTGCAGGGAGGATTCAAACCCAAGTCCTCTGACTATAAATCCAGTGTCTTCCAGTAACACCTCATAGATAAGGAAAGTGACTAGCCCAAAGCAATAAATGTTGACTCAGTGCCTACTGTAAGCAGGGCCCTGTGCCTAACAATGAGATACAGGGAAGTCACACAAAATCTATATATGATAAATGATCATAATACAGACTGCTACATGAAGTGCATCAGAAAAGCACAAATAAAGTACTATGTAAGGTCCGAGGTGCAAGGTCACCCCCAACCTGACCCGACCAAGGGAGGTTTCCTGGAGGAAGTAGCATTTGTGGTGGCTAGAAAGTCAACAGGCAAGGATAAGTAGGGTAGGAAATCCAGGAATAGGAAAATATTTAAACTAAGATTATTTTTTTTGAGGGGGGTAGGCAGGGCAATTGGGGCTAAGCACGAGGTCACACAGCTAGTAAGTTTTAAGTGTCTGAGGCCGGATTTAAACTCAGGTTCTCCTGATTCCAGGGCCAGTGCTCTATTCACTGTACCACCTAGCCGCCCCTTAAACTAAGATTTAGCAATGTATGCTCAAGGGAAGAGACACTTTTCCAGTCTTGAACAGAGCATAGAATGCATGGGGGAGCATAATTTGAGATAAGCCTGGAAAGGTTGGCTAGCTCCAGGTTGTGTAAGGCTTTGAATGTTAGGCATGAACTTTATTGAGAGACAGTAGGGAGCAAAAGAGGGATGTGACCAAAGTTATGGTTAGGAAGGATTATTTTTGACAGTAGTTATTATGGAGGAGGAGAGAATAAAGGAATGAAGGAACTCAGAAGAGTCTATGCACCAAGCCCTAGTAATCAAGATCCATCTTAAGATCCTTCTAAATAAGAGAAATAGAAAGGGACAGATGTGAGAAATGATATAGACAAAGAATTTAATAGGACCTGGCAAATGAAGGGATGAGAGAAAGGGGAGAGTCCAAAGTAACCTCATGATAATGGATACTGGGGAAGTGATTGTGTTAGTGACAAAACAAAGCAGAAGTTGAAGTGGGTGTAGGCCTCATACTCAACTTGTTCAAAACTGGATTATTATCTTTACCAAATAATCTTCAAAGTCAAGTTCATTATGTGGTCATCTTTTTTTTTTTTTTAAGACTGGGTCTCCCTATCTCACCTAGGCTAGAACTTTAAGAACTACTCATGTGTCTACCACGGGTGGGGAACTTGTGGCCTTGAGGCCACATGTGGCCCTCTAGGTCCTCAAATCCTTCACAGTTCTATGAAGTTTGGATTTAGTCAAAAGTGCCACACTTGAGGACCTAGAGGGCTACATTGATCTCAAGGCCCAAGGTTACACACCCCTGAATTCCACTACAGATTGGCATGAGTGCTTTGACCCACTCTATTTGCAACTTGGACCAGTCCAATCCTCTTTAAGCAACCTGATGGCCTTCCACCTCCTGCATCCCACTGATGCCAGACTTAGTGTGAACACCTATGTTAAAAACTGTATCTTGTTCTGGTCCCCCGACCACCCCAACCCCTTCTAGTCAATATAATAAGTAAGTTTATAAGTTGCCAGTATAAAGTGGTAGCAGAAGGAAGTAAGATTGCAAAGGGGAACCTAGAAGTCACATACTGTTCCAAAGATCAAAAGAGCATAATTTACAAATTGAATTATATATTAACCAAAAATCACATGATAGTAGTATGTGCTGACTTGGAGGAAGCCATCTAGAAGTTGCTGTCAGGCCCACAGGAAATAATTCCTCAGAAGGTAGGATTTGAACTGGAACTTGATGGAATCTAGAAAATCCAGGAGGTAGAAATGAGGAGGGAGCACATTTCATATACAAGGGACAGTCAGTGAAAACAGGAATCCCAAATAGAGTGTTGGTCAAGGAACAGCAAGGAGGCCAGTGTCATTAGATCAAAGAATACTTGAAGGGGTGATGTTTAGACCACAGAAGAGAAGATTTAGGGGAAGAATGGGGAGAAAGATCATGAAGAGCTATCTTCACATATCTGAATATATATATGTGAGAGATCCAACTTGTTCTAGTCGGACTCAGATTCATTGGGTGGAAATAGCAAAGAGGCAATTTTCACTCTGATGTAAGGAAAAATTTCCTAATCATTTAAGCTGTCCAAAAATAGTAAGGCAATGAGTTCTCCACTACCAAAGGTGTTCAAGCAAAGGCTGGATGATCATATATCAGGGACATGTTAGTGGGCAGAATTGCTCAGGTGTGTGCTGGATTAGATGACCTGCAAGCTCCCTTCCAACTCTGAGATTCTGAAATTGTATAATTCATGAGACATGAGCTACTGAAGCCTGACAGGTCTCAAAGACGGGTTCATTGCATTGCTCTTACCTCTTAATGCTTCAGAGTTCTCTGCTTCCCCCATTCCCTAAAATAGTACCGTTCTCTAGAGGTAGGGACTCTCCCTTCTTGAGGGAGCCTTCTGGAAAGTATTTTGAAAAGGATAGATTGCTGATCACCCTACCATTTATCAGAGGTAGTCAGGTTGAACACAGTACTGAACACAATACTGAATTTTGAGGCAGGAGATAAGGGTTCCTGTTCTGTCATTTACCAGCTTTGTGACAATGGACACTTAACTTTTATCAGCCTCAGTTTCCCCATCTCTAAAAATGAAGTTGTTAGGTTAAATTATCTCTAAGGTCCCTTCTAGCTCTATCTCACTAAGCCTCAGGGAGGAAACATAGTCAGGTGGAAAAGAGCTCAGGCAACCTAGGTTTTAGAATGTCCCAAATTTGTTGTTGAATCTTTTTCAGTCATATCCTACTCTTCATGACCCCCTTTGGGGTTTTCTTGGCAAAGATACTAGAGTGGTTTGCCATTTCCTTCTCTAGCTCATTTTACAGATGAGGAAATTGAGGCAAAGAGGGTTAAGTGACTTGCCCAGAGCCACACAGCTAATAAGTATCTGAGGATGGATTTGAACTCAGGTCTTCCTGACTCCAGGCTCAGCACTCTTTCCACTGGGCCACCTAGCTGTCCCAGATCTACTATCTCAGGCAAATCAACTCCCTGTCTCTGAAATTCAGCTTCCTTGCCAGCAAAATAAAGAGACTTAAGGTCAGATATTTAATTCCAACTCTAAAATCCCATGATTTCCATCCCAGATCTACCAATGACTAGCTTTGTGGTTTTGGGCAAATTACTTCCCCTTTATCTGTAAAAATGGGAAAACTAATCCATACCTTGAAAAAACGTCTAAAGTATCAGAGCTGGAAATAATCGAGTTCAACCTCCTTATTTTACAAATAGGAGAAACCAAGACCCAGAGGGGGCAAGTGTGTTATTATAAGGATCAAATGAGTTAATGGATTAAAGCACTTGACCTTGTCCTGCTCAACATTTTTAATCAATCACTTGCATTTAGGCACAGAAGACAGTGCTGGGAAGAGTGGTACTATCATTAGATGATGCCCATGCTAGGTTATTGTCCCAATGCTAGGCACCCTACAGGCTTCCCTTTGCCCTCATAGACAGTTTCTAGCCCTTCCCAGCCTCACCCCTCTCTCCTCAGCAGCATCCCGTTCTCAGTCTCCCTGCCTCCATTCCTCCCAAGCCCCCTTACCATAGCCTAACTCTGACCATCGCTCTTCCCTGCTCAGGAACCTGACATGCCTCTCCATAACCCAAAGGAAAGAGTCTAGAGTCCTCAGCCTGGCATTTGAGACTTTCCAGAATCTGACCTCACCCTAGCTTCCCAGCATCATCTCCCCCTGTTTCTTTGGATATTCCTTCCCTCCAGCCATGCCCAACTCCTCTCTTGCCTACTGACTGGAACTCCCTCCCTCTCTAATCTTCACCTTTGCCCATCTTCTCTGCCCTTCAAGTCAAAGGAGACAGTATGAAATTGTGGAAAGATCGCCAGCTCCAGAGTCTGAGAACTTGGGTTCCAATCTTGTCTCTAATACTACCTGTATGACCTTTGGCAACTTCACTTCCCTGGGCCTCAGCTTCCTCACATGTAAAACGATGGAGTTAGATTGGATTGCACCTCTGGAGCCTATGGCATGGCCTCTCAGTGTTAGGTCTCTGCCCTGGTACTGAGTTCTCCTGACTGGTGGGGGTAAAAGAGTACAAACTCTCTTAATCCACTATATCTAAGCAGCTAGGTAGCTCAGAGGATGAAGAGATAGGCCTGGAGTTACACAGTTCCGAGTTCAAATCCAGCCTCAAACATTTACTGGCTGTGTGGCACTAGGTAAGTCACCTAACTGTTGCCTGCCTCAGTTTCTTCATCGGGATAATAATAGTACCTAATTCAGTGTTATTGTGAAACTAAAAAGGGATGATCTTTACAAAGTGCTTTACGAACCATGAAAGTGTCATATAAATGCTAACTATCATGATGATCCTGATTATTACTGGCCTCAGACTCACCATCCACAAAGACAAAGGGCCTAAGCAACATGAGAATCCTGCTTGGTGCCCTGCTACCCCTTACACACCAACTCTGACCTCCTCATTCCTCAGTTCCTGCCTCTTGCCCTGGGAATGGAAATCAGATCAATAGTATAATTGCTACAAGAAAAGATGTGAGAATTAACTGTCCTATGGCACTACTTACAATCCCTGTGACTCCCCAGATCAAAATCCCCTCCCCTGGCTACCACTCCCCCTATATGCATTGTCTCTTCCTAGTAGGATGTAAGGTCCTTGAGACAAGGGGCTGTCTCAGTTTTGTGTGTCCAGTGCCTGCTAGGTGTCTGGCTCTGTGCAGATGCCCAGTAAATGCTCATTCATTCATTCATTCATGGCCTTGGGATCACCTCCAGCTCTAGGTCCATGGTCCTTAGAGCCTCACTCTGACCTCCTCCAAGCAGCCCTGCCTCATCTTCCCCACCCAGAGGGACTGCTTTCCTCCTCTGGCCTCCTCTATCCTGTGTGACCTAGACTCATTCTGCACTCCACACACAGGATCCCTGGTATCATACATAGACCTTTGTGTTCAAGCCCTGTCTTCCTAGCCAGACTGGAAACTCCCTGAGGGCAGGACCAGATATTTGCAAGGGCTCTTAAGGCTTCTCCAGACCAACCTCCTTACTGTACAGATGAAGAAACTGAGACTAGGAAAGAACAAAGTATGTGCCCAAAGTCACACAGGGAGCTGTACTCAGAGCTGGGCCTAGTACCCATGTTTTCTGACTCCAAGCCTCTCCATAGCTCTTTCTGTCCTAAGTTCATAGGGCTTAACTAAGCACAGAGAGCTCGGCACTGGACAAAGTTGTAAATTTGAATCAAATAAAATCAAATGCCTGTTGTTGAAACATAATTATGAGCAATTTCTACTCTTTAAAAAAAAGTAATTAAGTCAAGGCTAGAGATTAGAACTGGGTTCGAATGTCAATTCCTTCAGTGACTCCATAATCTTGAACAGGGTCCCTTCCCTTCTGCGGCCCTCAGTTTCCACATCTGTAAAATGAGGGGATTGGACTTAATGGTCACCCTGCCAGCTCTAATAGCCTAATTCTAGGGATCTGTGATTTTATACAATAAAAGAGACACTCCTTCTGAGGAGAGAGGGGGTGAGTCTGTGAAGGACCAGAAACTGCCTGTGAAGGCAAAGGGAAGTGTCTCTTTCTATTATGTTTAGAGACTTTGTCTTCAGATTCTTTTGTACCTACCTCCCATTTTATACCCCTCCACATAGGGCTGGGCACACAGGAAGCCTCAGCATGGACTAGTTGGATTGAACTGAGCTGAATTCAATTCAATCCAGTTCGATTTAACTGAGATAACCTAATAAGGTAGAGAGCTCTGGACTGGGAGTGATGAGATGAGTTCAAAGCTTGGCTCCGTGTGGCCCTGGGCAAGTACTCTGGGCCTCATCTCATGATTTGAAAAGTGGGAGTAGTAACCCTAGCCCTTCCTCCCTCCTAGGGCTGGTATAAGGATCACAAGAGAAAAGAGATGGGAACACACTTTGAAGGTGCAAAATGCTACCTACATGCACGAGATAGTTATTAATATTAATTATAGAATCATGGTTTGCATTTTTATAGTGTTATAGTGCATTTCTACAGTACATATAGGGAAGGGAGGGAGTCCCAGGCTAGGAATATGAATCACTGGAGTCCTGGAAAGGTAAGGAAGCCAGTCACCTAACCTGAGGCCATGGGGCATCTGAGAGGGACTGGACAAACATCTATGCTTTAGTCTGGTCCCAGTCTTTCCCTATATTTGTCCCACTTCTATGGAACTCCCCTGCCTCCCACCCCACAAGGGTGATTTACAAGTGGAAAAGATCTCTAGACTGAGAAATACCTCCTTGGGTCAGGAGACCTAAGATCAAGTTCCAGCTACACCATTGACTAGCTGTATGGCATTGGCAAAATGCCTTCCCCTCTCCGGGTCTCAGTTTTCCCATCTAAGAAATAAGTTACACTAAATGATCTCTAAGGGTTCATCTAATTATGATAATGTTTTCTATAATCCTGCAATTAATGTTAATAACAATATTCCCTGGGCTTCAAGACAGGATAGAGTTGGGATCTCTACCACAAATAATTGGTCCCCCTGGTCCTGTCTTCAGGCCTGGCTTACAGGCTCAGACATGGAGCATGGGCTCCACCTGATGGCCTTCCTGGTTTTGTGCAGGCCAGTTGTCAGCTCAGCCAGCTCAGCCAGGAGGGAAGTGGGTATGAGAAATGTAAGTGCCCAGGGAAGAGTCCAGCCCTAGCCCAAGATGAGTACATAGCTTCCCAGCACCAGACCAGCTCAAAGACATCCTGGGCTTATGTAAGGAGATCATACCAAAACTTCCCTTTCTGGCGAGCTTACCAGATGTGAAGTCAAATGTTTAGAGGCAGGGAGAGCTCCTGTCCAAAGGTTTGGTCTCTTATAAACCCAGTCCCAGTATATCCTGCTTCCCCCAATATAAGGCCCCATAGACACAGTCCCCACTTTGCCATCTCTGCCTGGCTTCTGTAGGTTCACTTTCTAGTCTGTTGGGTCAGAAGCTTTCGTCCTGGAACATGCCTCTCCCTCCTTCCTGGATCTGGAAGGGGTACTTCCCTTACTAGCCTACATCAGGAGTTGGGCTGATTTAAGGGATGGAGAAGAAAACTTCAGATCTTTCTCCAGACCAGTTTCCTCCCACTTAAACAGTGTTTCCACAGGGCCTACGAGAGATCCTCTGTAGGAAGAAAAATGGGGACATCCAGTTCCCAAAATGGCCAAACCAGTTCAGACATAGAGAGCAAGCCACTTGATATCCCAGTGTCTATAGAAACTGGGCAGCAAGTCTAAGGTCTATATCAAGATATCAGGCTGCAAAGCCAGGCCCTTTGGTAAGAAATCAAGCAACAGGTCCAGGAAGATGGCAATGAGGCCTAGGACTTGAAGGGAAAAAAAGCAGGCAACAGGCCAGATGTGCTTTGCTCTCCTCCGCCCTAACACAGTGGAGGGCTAGACCGAGAAAGGGGTCCAGTCAACTTCAGGCCTTCCTCTGAGCATGAGTCTTACTGTAACAAAAAGAAGTAGAGAGGCCTACCCAATGTCCAGGACAACAGCCTCATTTTGCAGAAGAGGTTTATGGGATGGGCTATTTCTCTCAGGTCCCTTCAATCTCTAAAGCTATAACCCATTTGAAGGACCAGAGAGGGGACAGGGCTTGCCCAGGGCTACACAGCAAGTCAAGGGTGGCAGAGACAACAAAAGGAGCTCATTCATCTGGCTTCTGGTCCTAGATTCTCACCTTAGATAGCCAGGTAGCACAGTGGATAGAGTTTTGGGCCTGGAGTCGGGAGGACCTAAGTTCAAATCCAGCTTCAGACATTTAGTCACTGTATGACCTTGGGCAAATCACTCAACCTCTGTTTTCCTCAATTCCCTCATCTATACAAGGGGATAATAATAACACCACCTACCTCCAAGAGTCATTTTGAGGATCAAATGAGATAATATTTGTAAAGTATTCAGCACATAGTAGGCACTATATAAATGCTATTATTATCATCACCTAAGAGCTGCCATTTGTTTACATTCCAGACTCTGACACTGTATCATTCTGAACCTCTCTGGCCCTTGGTTTCCCCATCTGTAAAAATTAGTGTGTTTTATTCAATGAACACCATATTCCCTTCTAACTCTAACCTGTGGTCTTTACAGCAAACCCTGGACTGTCCATGAGCAGGGACCGTTGCATGGTGTGTTCATGTACTTCTCCTTAGTGACTTGGATCCATGGTGCCTAGAATAGAGACCTGGACTGGAAGCAGGAATACCTCGTTCTCATCATGGAGCATGCATTCTTCTAGAGGACTAAAAGCTGGATAAATTAATAAATTATAAATTTATAATAATAAATAATTATTATACATTATATACTAAATTAATAAAACATGGATAAATTAAATACAAGGTAACTTGAGCAGGCATTTCAAATGGAAATCAAGGAAGTTTCATGGAAGAAATGGCTCCTGAACTGAGTCTTGAAAGCAATAAAGGACTGTGAAAGCCACAGATGAAGAGACAGGGCCTACCCAACACAGGGATGGCCAGCGTTACTTTGGAGAGGAAAAGGACAGAATGCTGAGTCCAGGCAGGTTGGAATGTTTAGTATGGAATGGGGATTCACTATGAAATAAGGCTAGGAGGGTACATTGGAACTCGGCATTTGAATGCCTTAAATTCCAGGAAAAGTAATTTGTATTTAAGCCTAGAAGAAGTAGATACCCAATAGGGAGCCATATTTTTGAAAGTTCTGATCCCTCTCTCATACCCAATGGTTTTAATATGTATTAAGGATAGGAGAGACACAGGTACCACAGGCAATAGGGGTTTCATGACTCATGGAAAAAAGGTTGCCTGCCTATAGCTAGAGACTAAAGTGGTGGAGTTGGGAAGACATCGGGATCCTTCCCAGAGACAGCTCCTAGCAATCTAACACGAGGCTCTCCAAGAAAGGCATGGACAACAGTCCCAGGCCCTAAGACCTTGCTCTTCTGCTCCCCCCTTAACCCTGGAATAGCACCACTCTGAGGTCCTAGTTGGCAAGGGGTCAGTTATCAGCCTGGGCCTGTTCTGCCCCACTTCAATCCCTTCCTCCAGGTTTTCCTACATGGTAAGTGTTTTATGGTCTTCCTGCAGCTATAGAATCTACCTCTCTTCTCAAACACCTCCATTTCTTGGGGCTTTTTACACCCAGCTAGGCTCCTATACCTCCATCTCCCACCATAGCCTTTTCCTTATTTAACCACCAGGTAGCATTGATGACCTTTCACTGAAGGAGTCCCACTGTGGGTCAAGATACTTGTGACACTGGGGAGGTGTAAGTTCACACACACACTCCCACAATGCTAGCTAGGACCATTGCAAGTGAGGAAACTATGGTGTAAATCTGTCCGGTGGCTTTTGTCTGTTTTTGTCCTTGTGAACTGCTTTTAACCACCTTGGAAATTTCCTTTACCTAGGGGTGGGGCACTGGAATATGTTTTGTTTGAAAAGACTTTTAACCCTAGGCCCTGAATGATTCATTGATCTACAGATACAAAGCCCTAAAGTAGATACCAAGCTTACCCTGGCAGTTTATCCATATCCTGCTGTGTGAAAGGACAGAGAAAGTACCTTCCCAGCTATAGCATCCAGAGAGTCAGAACTCTTATATCCTTCAAGGCCACATTTCTCTATGAAGTGGCACCCACTGGTTGTCAAGGGATATATATAGGTATTGTGTATATATATATATATATATATATATATATATATATATATATATATATATAGGCAGCTAGGTATTGTAATGGATAAAGTACCAGGCCTGGAGTCAGGAAGACTCCTCTTCCTGAGTTCAAATCTGGCCTCAGACATTTACTAACCATGTGACTCTAGGCAAGTCGCTTATCCCTGTTTGTTTTAGTTCCCCATCTATTAAATGAGCAGAAGGAAAATGGCAAACCACTCTAATATCTTTGCTAAGAAAACCCCAAATGGGGTCATGAAGAGTTGGGCATGACCGAAAAACAACAACAATGGACATTTACGGAGCTATCCTTTAGAACTTAGAACCAAATTCCAACCCCACTGTCTTCTTCTATGAACTGATGTATTTCAGAGAGCGTTAGACACATGACCTTGGCACATTTTTCTTGGCATTGGTTGTCTACAGAAGTCAAAACACATCGTTGGATAATGTATGCAACATCTATTACTAGCATTGAAGCAATTTAGGTTGCTCCATGGAAAGTGTTGGATCTGGAGTCAGGAAGTTCTGAGTTCTAGCCTCAGATACTTCCTAGCTGGGTGGCTCCGGGCAAGTCATTTAACCCTGTCTGCCTTAGTTTCCTCAACTGTAAAACAGGGATAATAAATAATACCTACCTCTCAAGGTTGTCAAGAGGATAAAATGGGATATTTGTAAAACTCTTAGCATAGTGCTTGGCACATAGTAGTAGCTTAGTAAATGCTTGCTCCCTTCCTCCTTAGGAAAATGTATAATATTTAGTATCTACTACACAATGCATAGTAAAGTAATAAAACACCTATCAAGTCATTGTAAGCCTGTTTCTCTCCTAAACTCTAGAAGTCCCTGACATGAGCTATCTGGACATTGTGGTTCTAGGAAATGCACGGTTTGAATTTTTTTGCTCCCCACTAATGCATCCCTTGGAGCAGGGAGAGGAGTGTCCTCTTGAGGCTAACCTCCCTAAATACAGAAGCAGAGACTCTGAGGGCTCCCCTGGCCCTTGTCTGGAGCTCACAGCATTAGGAATAGGATCCAGACACAGTGGGCCTCAGTGCATGAAACTAGAACTCAGAAAGGCTGATGATTTCCCTATCTTTCACTTGTCTGGTCTTTGACAGAGACCTCTGACCAATTCCAGCCTCAGCTAACTGGTCATGGAGCAGAGAAAATGGGCTCAGCGTCCAGCCTCAGCAAGAAGCAGCACTACAATTGCAACTCCCAGCATCCTTTTGACCTTTTTTCTGAGCCCAACACTACTTTGCTTTAGCAGCATCTCTCTCCTCATCTCCTATTGCCAAGTTATAGTCAAAGTCTCACCACTTTGCAAGGCATGCTGGGAGAATGGCCAACAGACTAAGAGGGTACTCTATCTATCCTGAACCACCTCATGGGAACTTCCCCATCTTGTTTCTGGTTCCAAAATAATATTTGTAAGGTGCTTAGCACAAAGCCTGGCATGCTAGACACTCAGTGGTTATTCCCTTCCTTTTCTTCCCCCTAAGCAAAACAAGTCTAATCTTTCTTCCTAATGAAAGCCTTACAAATGCTTAAAGATAGCTAGCATTCCCCTTCCCCACCAAGCTGTTCTTCTCCAGGCTAGACATGTTCAGTTCCCTCAAGCATGATGTCTTACCCTCTCACCATCCCTTCTTGTCTAAGCTGGACTTGTGGAGTAACCAGAAGGCTCTCACTGCCCAAAAAGATTCTCCCACCCCCACAAATAGTTTCAAAAATTTCCCTATTTGATTTTCCTTACCCCAATAGTCTGTGATTTTCATAAGGGGGGGATTTTCTCCTTCATGAACTCTCCCAAGCAGAGCCCAGCACAGGGCGCTGCTTGTTGTAGAGACTTAATAAATATCTACTGAATTGAACTGAATCCAAGTGAAGTGAGTCCTAAGGCCTTTATCCCAGCTAAGAAGCAACTTTCCTCCACAGTTTTTGAGGGTCCCTGGGTGGGAATGAGAAAGGCTAGGAAGGAGATAGAAAGAAGGAAATAGTGGGAGTTTCTGGAGCAAGAGGGAATGAAAGAAAGAAAAAGGAAGGACAAGGAACCATTCCTGACATTCCCCTCCTGGCCCTGTTCTTGACTTTCTATGGACTTTAAAACTATGCCTCCTCTACTGCTGCCTCAGTACCAGGGGTCTCCTTGACCTGGAACAGTCCACCACCCCAAAATCTACTCTTCCTGATATATCCCTCCATAAAGTCCACCCCCCTTCCCTCATTGGTGAGTATCTCCTGAGCTTCCATTTTGTAAAGAGCGCAGGAAGGTCTGCCTTCATTCTCCTCCAGGCCCTGTGACTTTCTCTGGACTTCAAACCTTCATTGACATCTCTCCTCACTCTGTTCCTGTTTTTCAACTCCCTTTTGTGAGCTGTCTTCCCCAATTAGAACACAGGCTCCTTGAAAGCAGGGACTGTTTTTTTCTTTTGGCTTATATTTACAGCCCCAGCACTTAACACAGTGCCTGACACATGGTGAGTTGTTAAAGTTGTTGAAGGCTTCTTCCCTTCCTCCCTTACTGACCCTAATTGCTCCACCCTCGGACTGGGACTATGAGGAAAATCCAAGTCAAACTGGAGAGTTTAAAGAAACGGGTTGACATTTGCAAACTTCAAGAGTAACTTGTGTAACAGGATGAATTATACTGATTTTGAAGTGATGGGAACAACTTTATGTGAGAGTTCTTTTTATCCTACCACCATTTTAAGTAAAAGGAGAAACTTGTATTGATGACCCACCATCAATATGAAGTTTCCTTATTGGCTGAAGTGGAGCTAGGAATTGTAGACTGGACAGGACAATGTGAGTTCCAAGCACCTCTTGTCCTATGGGAAATCAAGAACTGCCTCGGGGTCTCTTGGTTCCAAAGCCACTCTGTGCTCATGGGAGATGAGGAGGTGCTGAGGGCCACGGTCCAGTTGCCAGCTCACAAGGACTCTCCCACAAGACCGTTCACTTGATGAGCAGCAAGTGACATGGCTGGTTTGGCCTCCCCTCCATTGGTTCACATTTCCCCATGCATGAGGAATTCATGCTTGAATCCTGGTCACTTTAAAGGTATATAAGAAGCCAGCTTTTTTTCTCCTTGCCGCCGCCCCCACACCCTGCCATCTTAGAATAAACTGCAAGTTGTTTCTCTCCCTCATCTCTGGTCTCTTCAATCCCTCCTGAGAACACAACCTAAGACTGGCTCTTGGGTTAGTAAAGTTATCGGCTGCTTACAGTAGACTAGATCAGTGAGCTCCATCTCTAGTGCATGGCGGAAGTGGAGTAGAGGGTTGGTAGAGGTAATATTAAGTTGCCTTGTGTTAGCCCCCATCTGAAAGACCAGGCAGGGGAACTATGCAGGTGGGAAGGCAACAGCTGTTACCAACATCCCTAAGAGGACAATGACTTCTTTCTGACCGAGTCTGGCTTATGGAGAGCAAACAAACCCAGGAAGAGCCAGCACCCCTAAGATTCTGTCCCTAGACTGTTTTTTGTGCTATGGTTATAGACCTGAGTGTGTTGAAAAAAGGAGAAAAAGATGTCTTTCCCAAAGTCATATAGTTCTATGGAGTCAGGTTACCTGAAAGGATTTCATTTTGTGTCTGTGTGACTTCATCAGCTCCCGTGGTTTCAATGATTGTCTCTGTGCAGATGATTTCTGGGTCTGTACATCTAGTTCTAGTCTCCCTCCTGAGAGTAGTATCTACTACACAATGCATAGTAAAGTAATAAAACACCTATCAAGCCATTGTAAGCCTGTTTCTCTCCTAAACTCTAGAAGTCCCTGACATGAGCTATCTGGACATTGTGGTTCTAGGAAATGCACAGTTTGAATTTTTCCAGTCCCATATCAGGAACCTCTTCTTAGATGTCTCAAACTGGATGTCCCTTAGGCATCTCAAACTCAACATATCCAAAACACAGCTCATTATCTTTTCTCCAAAACTCTCCCTTCCTAACTTTCCACCACCATGTTCCTAGATACCTCGGCTTGTAACTTCAGTGGCATCCTCAACTCCTCACTCACACTCACCCCACATAGCCTATTTTTATCAAATGTCGTTGTTTCCACTTTCACAATAACATTCATATATGTCTCCTTTTCTATCACATCTACCACCCTGTTGTACACCCTCCACACGGCTCTCCTAGACTATTACTATAGTTTATAATTAATCTCCCTGTCTCGAATATCTTCCCGTTGTTGGACCCAGCTCCACTCTGCCCTTCCCCTTTTGATTTGTCACTTTGCCCTTCCTGAATGTCAGACACAAATCCACTCACCCTTTTCTTGAGTAGTAGGATAGGCAGCCCAACCTTTCCTTCATTGATTTGTAGAACAGAGAACTCCACCTTGCTTAATCTGTAAATAGGCAACCCCCCACCCTTGCTTACCCTTGATTAATCTGTGGGTGGGAGTCCCAGCCTAGGGTTTCTCACCAGCGGGAAATTCAAATGTATACTGACCAATCACTAATTGTAGTTTCAAGTGTACACTGACCAATCATTGGAGTTTCAGCTTACATCACTGTAATTTCAGCTTATGTAACCTGGCTATGGAACCTCTATAAAACCAGCACACTGGGCAAAGGGGCTGTCTGATTTGGGTGACCATGTACCCCAACAGTCCCGTGGTGCTCCGCGGTAATAAAATCCACCTTTTAAATTTAATCTTGGGGATCTTCTGTCTCACTTTTATTAAGGTACAACACCATTCCAATTCATACTGCACTCCACTGCCAAAGCAATCTTCCTAAAACTCAGTTCTGACCACTTCATGAAAATGTCCCTTCCCCCTCTATGGGCTCCAGCAGCTCCCTGTGATCTCCAGGACCAAATGTAAGAGTAATAATGGCATTTATAGGACACTTACTGTGTTCCAGCCACTATGCTAGGAGCTTTACAATGATCATCTCATTTAATCTTCACAACCCTGGAAGGTAAATGCTATTTATATCCTCATTTGACAAATGAGGAAAGTGAGGCAGAGGTTAATCATGTCATACTGCTAGTAAGTGTCTGAGGCTGGATTTGGACTACTCAGTCCAAACTTGAGTCTTAACTTGGTCTTTTCCTTCCTTTCCAGTCTCCTTACAATTTGCTCCCTGCAGCTACACTGACTTGCTTGTAGTTCCTTGAACACAAATCTCCCAAATCTGTGTCTTAGCTCTGACTGTCTTCCATGCCCAGAACCCTCTGCCCCCGCACTTTGGCTTTGTGATTTTCCCTAAATTCCTTCAAGGCTCAGATCAAATCTCTAAGTGACCTCATGGTCCCTTCTCCCTCCTACCCCATTCTTGCCTTACCCTCTGAGATTACCTTCCATCTACTCTGTACATATATTTAAATACAGAGTTACTTACATATCATCTCCCTTCTTAGAATGTGAGTTCCCTGAATGTAGGGACTCTTTGCCTTTCTGTGTAGGACTTTCTTTGTACCTAGAACAAAGTAAGCACTAAATAAATGTTTGTTGACTAACCCTGTGTTGGTATGGTATTGTATATCTGCCTTCGGCAATTCTTGCATGCTGTTCTGTATTCCAATCCCACTAAGATTTTGGGGAGGAACTTGGGTACTAAGGACTCTGTGTCACAAAGCCAGTGATAGCTGTGCCTTTAACAATACCTTCTGAATCCTTCTCTTGAATGCTCTTTTGAGCATGTCTGTGCCCATAGTCATGGCACCCTGACAACTCTATGATCTTTTTGGAAGAGACGATATTCTTGATTCATGGGGTCAAGGTCGGGGCTCAGAGATCGGAGCAGTTTAAAAATTAGCAAATCAATGAAAGATTTTTGCCTGAATATGAATGGCCCCCTCAATTTTTTCCAAGAAAGATCTGGTGCCTTCAGGAAGTTAATGCAGGGTAATAAGGCCTAAGGCCCAGCTGCAGTAAGCTACATAGGGACTGAACCAGGATCACTCATAAACAATTCTGAGGCTTCAAGGCCTATGGGATGTTCATGTAAGTGCCAAAAGCAGCCCCAGAGGCATACAGGACTGGAGTCAGGAAGTAGTGTTGGGAAAAGCCCTGAACTGAGAGCCAAGAAATCTAAGGACAAGCCTGAGCTCTGCCCCTGACATGTTCTGTGAGTTTCTACAGTTTTGACAGGTTGCTACCAGATTAAGGGCTGTCCTTTCCTCCTCTGACCTTCTCTGAAAGTGACTAAGCAAAAATGGGGGCTATCCAAATGCCAAAACTTCAAAAGCCTCTCTGCTCCACTAAAGGAAGAAGTAGCTGGACAGGCTCAAATCCCAGGTCATCCAGTCAAAGTAAGGCCTGCAGAAACAGCTGGAAAGCCCCTTTTTCCTGTGGCAGGAAGCTTGAATATCAGCTAGCAATCAGTTCCTTAGGTGTGCCCTTTTCCTCACCCCAACATGAATCAGAACCAGTCCCCAAGACTTGATCTTTGCCCCAGGTCCAGTATAAAAACCTACTGGGCTTTACTGGTTTGGGGCAGAAATTCCAATTCCACCAGGAATCCTAGCAGACCTGACCTTCTGCCCCTTCTTATTCTGAGTATTTCCCCTCAGTAAAACTTGCTTGCTACACTTTCTGTCACCACCAATCTTGTGTTGTGTCAGGGTACTCTGCCTCCTGCTCACATCCATTTTCTTCTTCTGAATGGGTTTTGATGGCTCTGAGTGGGTGTAAATAACAATTGTTTCTGTTCTAGCCAGAAACTCAGATTGACTCTTATATGAAGGCAAACTAGGCCATTTTCTGCCTCACTTCTTTTTTTTTTTTTTTTGCTTTTTTGGAGGGCTATTGGGGTTAAGTGACTTGCCCAAGGTCACAGGCTAGTTTTTTGTGTTAAGTGTCTGAGTTCGGATTTGAACTCAGGTCCTCCTGACTCCAGGGCCGGTGCTCTATTCACTGTGCTACCTAGCCACCCCAAAACAGAACTCATTCTTCATTTTTTTTTTTTTTTTGCTTTTTGGAGGGGTATAGGTAGAGCAATTGGGGTTGACTTGCCCAAAGTCACGTGGCTTGTAAGTGTGTCAAGTGTCTGAGGCTGGATTTTGAACACAGGTCCTCCTGACTTCGGGGCCAGTGCTCTATTCACTGCGCCACCTAGCCACGCCCCTCTGCCTCAATTCTTACTCAGCCTTTAATTACTGAATGGGCACTGCCTCAGACGAACTGAGACCTGGGAAAGACCTTAGCTTAAAAAGGCCAGGGTCTCCTACTGCTTCCCAGACCATTGGTGAATTGTCTTGACCTATGTCTTGCCACTGGGCTCAGATGACTCTGGAAGAGAGAGTAAGGCTGGTGACTTTACACAGCTCTGTCTCATTTGAATGCAATTCACTTGCAAATGTCATTGGTCCTCTTGAAGGATAAAGAATAAAAGAAATTAGCAACAATTTTCTTCTTGGAAGCATCAGCCTTTGACAAGGACTGGAACTGATCATCTTGATAGCCACCCCTGCCTCCAGAGAGCCATATCTTAGAGAATGTTGATCAGGAACTTAGTGCCCCGCAATGGGACCTCTTCCATTCTCCCTAACACCAGGGCTAGTATTAAAGGCCTGCCCCAAACCACATGCCCCTTGGAATCTTTCCCTTGGCAACATTCATGGTATATAAAAGAGAGTGCCACCTTTCCTTCTATTGTGCCTTGAAATCCCAAACCTCAAACTGCATTAAGATATCAACATTTCCCCTAAAAGACTCTCTCATAGACCTATTCAGACCCTGCAGTGTCATCAAAATCATCAAAGACAAACTAAATTCCATTCAAGGAAGCTTTATTGGTAAGTTTATGATTTCTCCAACTGAAAGCCCTCTTCCTCACCTCTGAGTGTGTCCTATGTCCACAGATAAGAGGCCTGGAGAAGAGAAATGTCATCCCAGTTTTCAAAAAAAGAAAAGAGAAGAAAGTCTATGAAGTATGGGCTAATAAAATTGACTTAGATTCCTGGAAAAATTCTAGAACGGATTATTAGAGTTGTTACTGAACATCTAGAGAAAGAATCAATGACAACACCATTTCTATGAGAATAGGCTATGTCCAAGCTTGGTCCCAAAAAAGGGTTTCAAGATTTCATCCCCCACTTCTTTGAGAGGGCCATAGTTATAGAATATGGCTTATCACTTCAGACTTTTTGATATGTTGGTTCAGTTTTGCTGAACATTTTTATTCCTCTCTAAGGAGAAGTCCTGGTGGAAAAACTGAGGAGCTTGCTTCTGGTCTGCTAATCATGTGAATGGGAGGTTTTTCATTGGCTTCAGAGGTATTCAAAAAGCCTCTCTAAGCTTCCATGACCATGTCTCTCTCTCCTCAGTCCTTTTGGCTGCTCTATTCATAGTTTGACTCCTCTGCTCATGTCATCTCATGAGAGACAGCACTGTAAAAGAATAGGCCTGAGGGCCTTCTTCCCATAGAGGCCATCTGACCCTGGGAAATAGGCCTTAATCCTTGCCTCTGCATTTATACTTGGAAAATAAGGAAGTGGAGTCACCAACCTTGTGAGTTTCTAAAGATCAGAAAGCAAATCACAGGAATGTGTGAGTCAGAGTCCAGATTGCATTTTGTAACCAACCCAGTATTTATCCCCTGAGGAGCAAGGAGTGATCTTCTGGACCCAGGCCAATAAAAGCAGAGATGAGGACACATCTGGTAGCCATACCTCATGTGGACGTGAACTTGGTGGGACTGATGCTATATAAGAACTGAGCTAAGTTTTGAAACTTGTCCCCCCAGAGACTGAGATATAGTGTAGGGGAGAGTAGACCTCTGAGGACTTGTTTGCACATTTCTTCTTGTGATACTTTTGACATAAATATTTCTTTGTAAAAGTTAATTAATGTTAAGTGACTAATGGGAATAGAGTGTTAGTAAATGGTGCCTAGCAATGGGAATGGGGGGACATTACCTATGAGGGTTTGAGCCAATGGCAATAGAGGAGGAGCTACCCCACAAACCCCTCAAGGTCCCCTAAAACACTGAAGAGAAGATTTTAAAAAATTTTTATCATAAAAATGGTTCTCTGCAAAGGGCTGGGGAATGAATACTGTGGAAAATGTCAGTAATATAAAAATGAAAGATATCAATTTAAAAGTTTTTAAACCAATGATGCTGAATTAACCTTATTTCCTTTTCCCGACAGAATTAAGTAATAGTGAAGAAGAATGTTGTTGATATAGTTTATTTAGATCTTAGCAAAATTTCTGATAAAGTATCTCATGCTGTTCTTAGGGAAAATATGTGAAGATGTAGGCTGGAAGAGAGTACAAATTAGATGGACTTGGAACTGACTGAATGTATGGACTCAAAGAATACTTATTAATGGCTCCATGTCAACTTGGGAAAAGGTCAGGGTCCTTCCTTAAACAGGTGCCTAGGATTGAATAAGAGACTCTATATGTGAGGGCAGTGAGAAGTGAGTGTCATCTCCCTACTATTCTTCTATTCTTGACTTAAAATCACTTTAACTTCTGTGCCTGTCATGTCATCTCTTTACAATCTACTAACACCCCCAGCTTTATTTCCTATGGCTCATTGGAAAGAGCGCTAGATTAATAGTTAGAAGATCTAGGTTCTATTCATTACTTCTTGTGCAATGTGCCTCATATCCCTCATATATACAATGAGAAGGGTAAACCAAATGTCCTTCCAGTTTTTTCCTCTTTTAATAGTATTTTATTTATTTATTCCTCCCTACCTTCCTTACCTACTTCCTAAGACAGTAAGCAATTTGATATAGGTTATAAATGCGCAATCATGTAAAACCTGTTTTCATAATAGTCATGTTATGAAAGAAGAAACAGTTGGCAAAAAAATACAGTTTTCAAAAGGAAAAAAAAGCTACAAAAAATAATTGAGAGGCAGCTAGGTGGCACAGTGAATAGAGCACCAGCCCTAGAGTCAGGAGGATCTGAGTTCAAATCCAGCCTCAGACACTTGATACTCTTGGTCAAGTCACTTAACCCCAGTTGTCCTTGGGGGGAGGGAAAGACTGCATGCTTTAAAGCACTTTAAATATTGCAAATAATACTATTATTAAGAGATATCTAGTATCCATGGGTAACCAAATTAATCTGAGTTCTTCCCTTCCACCTCTTTAGTCTTTTTGCCTGTGCTACACCAAAAAGGTAACAGAATGTTGTAGAGGTAGCAATTTTATGAGGGATGACTTTCCTATTACTACCTACCTTGCCTGTGCCTACCTCAGCATGACTGTCAGGAAGAGGCTGAGTGCTGAGAAGTCTCCTTCCTCCCTAAGACTGGGGAGACAAAAGGAGACTTTCTCCTTTAATAGGCCAGGCCACAGGCTGAATGCCCAGGAGCTTCTTCCCCCTGGTTAAAGGGACAACAGGAGATACCTTTGAGTAATAGAAAGAATCTTAGAGTTCTACAAACACTCTCCATTTCCAGCCTGCTCCACTTCCATATTGGCTGCCCTTGCCTTCCTTCCCTGCCCTTCCTCTTTCCAATTTCCCTTTATGATTTGTCTTTTCCTCTTAGAATATAAGCACTTTGAGAGCAAAGATTGCCTTGGTTTCTTGTTTTTGTACACATACTCCTTTTCTTGTTACATGGTAAGCATAGTAATCTGTTGATTGATCCTTCTATCTATCAATCTCTCTACCTACCTACCAGTAAATCTATCTGCCTATCTACCAACCAACCAAATCAACCTACTATCTTGGTTTAAATGTTGATTCTACTTGTTCTTGATAGTGTGACCTTCACCAGTGACCTTCCCTTTATGGACTTATATTTTTCAACTGTCAGATAGAGAAGTTAGACTGGTAGGTAGTAACATGGTAAAGTGGATGTAGTACTGGGCTTAGAGGCAGGAAGATCTAGGTTCAAAACCTGATTCAGATACTATGTTACTCTTGGGCCTCAGTTTCCTCATCTATAAAATTCTGGAGTGCCTCCAGCCGATGTTTGGTCAGGCCGCCCTGTGGCTAAAACCTCTGGCTCACATGGGGTTGGGTTTGGCTCTCAGTGCTGCACTGGCTGCTCCCTGCCCGGCTTCCAGGCTGCTGGGCTGTCCTCAGCAGGAGGTTAGCTTCTCTGTGTCATTTTGTGGGTTCTGTAGCTCCAAAGTTTGTTCAGAGTCCCCTTTTATATGAATTGGAGCCAGAGCAGCTTGGAGGTCCTGTTCCTACTGCGCCATCTTGACTCTGCCCCCTGGATTTTTTTTTAATGTGATGATCAATTTTGCTGAATATTTTCCCTCTTGTCCCTTTTTTTAAAATTCCAGTTATAAGGGATGCCTCTCTAAAATGGGAAATGTATACAGGGGAAATCTGAATGTTATAAAAACAAAAAAAACGATTTTTTTAAAATAAGAAGATATTGCCTGAGAGTAGGATTTTAATTATGAACCACAGTTTAAATATAAGAATGATAAGTTCTTGGCCAATGATGGACTTCATTTAAGAAAGACCAGCAACAATGTATTTGCTTGAAATCTTGTAAATGTCATCAAAGGGGCTCTAAACTGAAATGAAAGTGTGAAGGGAGAAAGCTGCATAATATATCCAAATATATTATGTGATATAGCTATCACACAGGAAGGAAAATAGCAATGGAAACACCCACAAGTTTATTGAAGACAAACTATAAGAAACGAACCCAAATAAAAACCATGGTATCAGCTGTCTCAACAGAAATGCAAGACAAAGGCATGACAAGCAAGATGAACTAGGGACCCTCACCCAAGAAGCCAAATGTAACCTAGTTAGTTATCACTGAGACTGGGTGGGATGGGACCCAAGACTGGAGTCTGGTGCAGGAAGGATATGCCTTAATCAAAAGAAGGATAGTTAACAGGGCAAGGGGAGAGAATTAGCATAGTAAATGAAGAAAATATATTCCTGTGAGGAAATCCAGGAACCAGAGAAAAAAGCATAGTGGAGAACACTTGGATGAAAGTCAACAAGGGCAAAAATGCAAGTTACATTGTCAAGAGCATATATGGACCACCATAACAGAAAGAGATACTTAATGAGAAGTTCAAGGAAACAGATCACAAGCCTGGTACAGAGGCATGACACCATGAAGATAGAAGACTTTGACTATGTGGGCATCTTGTACAAAACAGGACAGCTAAGAATTCTTTGTCTTGCCTCCATGATAATTCCGTCTTCCAAAAGATGGAAGCACCCATGAGATGAACTGCTATTCTGGGAGAAACTGGTTGCTAGGTTGTGCATAATGAAAATGATAGGAGGAAGAAGCCATTCCATTTCAAAATTTGTGATAGAGGAAAAGAAGGCAGGCATAGGCTGACATAAACATGAGGTTTGGGAAGGGCATATTTCAAAGGATTCAGAGAAAGGATAAGTAGGATCCCATGACCTAAAATTCTATGGAAGCAGTGAGCCCAAGAGAGAGAAGAAATTCTCAAGAATGAAATCCTTAAGACACAAAGACAAATCATTCTTAAGAGGAGGAATAGTGAACTTGTCTAAAGAGACCAATGTGGATAGCAAACCCATCAACCAACATGAATTTTCCAATTCATGGGAAATAATGCAAAATTAAGTGAGGACAGAAAAATACAAAAATACAGCGTGGTCATGTAACAATAGTGTCAGGTAAGCTAAAGCCAAGATCTGAATAAAGGTGCTAATTGTGAATAGGGTGTTATTTCCACTGCACAACACTACTTCAAAAATAGCTTCTGCCCTCTGAACTCTTAGGGCACTTGCTGAACTTATTTGATTCTGTTGTCTGACTGCATTTTTAATTGTGTGCTCATTTTCCTCAAAGGTTTTCCTTAGGTTATTTTTCTTTGTATCTTTTTTTTTTTTTGCTTTTTGGGGGGCAATTGGGGTTAAGTAACTTGCCCAAGATCACACGGCTAGGTTTTTTTTTGTTTGTGTGTGTTAAGTGTCTGAGGCCGAATCCGAACTCAGGTCCTTCTCACTCCAGGGCCGACGCTCTACTCATTGCGCCACCTAGCCGCCCCTTTGTATCTTTTTTACTGTCTAGCAAAGGCTCTTGCAAACATTAAGTACAGTTGGTCAGTCGGTTAACAAGCCTTTATTAAGAGCCTACTGCATATGCCAGGCAGTGTACTAAGAACTAGGGATACAAAGAAAGGTAAAAAGTAGTCTTTGCCCTTAAGAATTTCAAAATCTAATTGTGGAGAAAACATGCAAATAACCCTCACAAACATGATATCTACAGGAGAAGTTGGAGGTGATTTCAGAGGGAAGACACTTTGATCAGGAAGGGCTTCTTGCAGAAGGTAGGATTTTAGCTGAGACTTGGAAGAAGCCAGGGACCCCAGAAGGCACAGATGAGGAGGGAGAGCAGCTGAGGCATGGGGACAGCCAGCAACATTGCACAGAACTGGATGGTGGATAATTTCCCTCAGACCTCAAAAGAACAGAGGTTACTAAGTGATAGTAGTACAGGTACAGGGAGAGTCTGGAAGTAGCCATTGGGAGTAAAGGGTGTTTCAGCTCTCCCTCTATGATCTGGGGGGTTGGCAAGTATATGAGTGAAAGTATAATTGGTGCTGGAAAGGATGGCCAGGGAAGTTTTGTCATCAGGAAGGAACCAGGTCTCAGTGACTTCAAGAAGATAGAAAGAGTGAGTAAAGAAAAGGTTTAAGTTTTAAGAAAACAAGTTTGTTAACTAATAAGTCATTCTAAAGAGCACATGTAATGTTAATAGAATATGAAGATCTCCCCCATTCATTAATAGGCCTATGTGACCACATGTGTTCAATCACAGCTGTCTTATTGCTTTGAGCTCTGGGCTAGCTGTAATATATCCTGAGTCACATAGAGCCCACTGGGGTAGAAACTTGCCCTAAAGGGAAGTTTGCTTAGGGGAAGCTTGCTTGCAGGAAGACTTTCACACCTTTTTGTACTAAGCTAATAAGGCAACAAGTCACTAGGGTTGTGATGCCTTCTGGCTCTGAGCCTATAAGTTGAAAACTATATATATACTGGTAGGTTGGTATTTTTCTTTGGGGGTTCACTTATGAGAAGGACCTTTAGACTCCCTGCACAGGACTCTGAGTAGCCTTTTGTTAAGAGCTCTCTGACTACTCAGAGGTTTGTGGTCTCCCGGTCCAGTGGTGTATGTAAGTGGTTTTATTATTTTGTTCAGACAGTAGGAGCCCTGACTATTGAATCTCTATGCTAATTTCTCTGTATTTTCTCCACATTCAGGGTGCTGACCTTTCCCCTAAACTAATGAATGTAATTAAAGATTGTTGACCCCTTTAAAAATTGTATTTTCTTTAGCAAAGCAGATCAAAGATCCTGTGCTAGCAGACCATCCTGGATGTGCTAGGGTGTTTGCCATTACAGCACAATGGAATGGGAGGGTAGAACTGAAGTGGAACATTGTGGGGTTGGGTTGAGAGGAATGGGAATAAAGGGGGCAGGCAGTAAGAGATGGGGAATAGGATTTGTACAATGACTTCAGGGACTCAGAATCATTGGTAGGAGAAGAGTATGATGAGATGAGAATGCTAAACATTGAGAAATTATTTCAGGCGAATTATCATCCCTAGAGGATATGATGTAGAGGTGGGACAGGACAAAGGATGAGGTTGTAGTGGAGAGTGAGAATCACGCCTGGGCCTTATAATATGGAAATGCCAGGCAGAAACTCACCAATCATTGATTGAGCCTCAGCCTAGTGATCCTAGGGTTTCAGTGTGTAGATACTCATTATATATGCTTGTTGTAAGGTCAAATTGATTGATCAAAAAGAGTTAATAATACCAGCAGAGGAGCTCAGCATGGAAAAGACTAAAGAAAAAGCAGGAGCTTCTAGGAGTAGCATCTAGGAGTAAAATTTTAAAAGCTAAATATTGATGTTTTGCTGGTTATTTTTTCTCTTTTCTTCTTTTAAAATATTTTTTTGATATATGGAATAGCTCTCTGGGAAGGAGGGAGGCAGAGGAATACAGGAGGGAATTTGAGTAATATATAAATGAAAGATAGCAAAAATTATTTCAAAAAATTAAAAAATAAAGATAAGAGCAGGATTCAATGGAAAAGTAAATATTTCCACACTTATTTTTCCCTCAGGTCATCTCCATTTGGGAGATACTTGTGAAGCCTAGGGATCAGAGCAAGCTCCCCTTCCTCAGGAATATCTCATTAAATTGGATCTGACAATGTTTCCTTTTCTTATATTCCCCCTCCAGGAACATCAAAGATTCATGAAAGCCAAGGACCTCCATCCAACCCAGTGAGATTGGTTCTGGGTCCAAAGATAACTGGACCCAAGGACACTGTCTCCTCCCCTCACTACCCCCTGAGTCCTGATACTGATCCCATCAAGGATGTCAGGGTGGAATGAGACCCACAATGTCTCCTATACTGATGTCTTCTTAGTAGGCTTCCCAGAGCTGCAGGAAATCCGGTCCCTTCTGATCCTTCTATTCTCTTGCATATACTTGGTGATCCTCTCAGCCAATGCCCTGGTCATCTACTCTGTGGTTTCCCAGAGAAGCCTACACCAGGCCATGTATGCACTCATTGCCCTGCTCCTGACAGTCAATCTCTGTGCCGCTACTGCTGTTGTGCCCGCCATGCTCTTTAGTTTCTCTACCTGCTACTATGGTATTTCTCTTTCCTGCTGCCTCATCCAAATGTTCTCTATTTATTTCTTCAGCATCTTTCACTGTGGCATTCTCCTGGTCATGGCACTTGACCGCTACATTGCTATATGCTATCTACTTTGTAACCCAGAAATTGACAGGGCAGATATTAGCAGGGATGGTGGGCTTAGGGGCTGCTTGGAATATTGATGCCTGCATCAAAATGGGCATAGGCCGAACCAAAGAGTGTGGAATGATTGGACTCGAGCCAGGCAGGTTCTGTCATAGCAGTTCCAATTTATTGATCAGAGAGCAGGGTTTATATAATGAATGTAAAGCAATTATCTTTTAGATTCCCACGAGAGAATGTTTAATGTCCTTGTTCATTTATACACATCTGTATGTTTTAATGTTCTTGTTCCCTTGCATGTATCTATGTCTGGGTCACTGCTAGGTTATCATGTCCTAAACTCCTGCAAGTCAGGAAGAGATGGTGAGCCAATCTAAAGCATAATATAGCCTTTACGGGGAGTTGGCTTGGGAGAAATCCTGGGCCAGGCTTTTCTCACGTATAGACTGGGTCAGAAACTGGCCCTCCACAGAGTATAGGCACTGTAACCCTGGCAGTGGTTTTGGCTTCTGTAGTGTGCTTCTGCCACTCCAACATCATTTATCACTTTACCTGTGAGCACATGGCCCTGATGAAGCTGTCCTGTGGAGACATCTCACTCAACAAGACAATGGGGCTCACCATCCACATCTGTACTCAGGTCCCAGACATGCTCCTACACACATATCATCCATGCTGCCTTCCGGATCTCCTCTGGCGGAGCTCGCTCCAAGGCCCTGAACACATGTGGCTCCCATCTGCTGGTCATCTTCCTGTCTATAGCTCTACCCTTTCCTCTTCCATCATCTATCGTGCAGCCCAAACTACCTCCCAGGATGTACACGACCTGATCAACACTCTCTGCTTACTACTCCCCTACCTCGTCAACCCTGTTATCTATGGGAGCCAGAATCAAGGAGATCCGGCAACACCTGATCAAGCTATTCCAGTGAGCAGGACCCCAGGTCCCTTCTGAAAAAAAAAATCCCTACCTTTACAAAGAGAGCTTCCTTCATAGTACCTCAGGGATGGGGGAAAGAATCACAGATGCACATTTAGAAACATGGGGGTCTAATAATCACCCACATTATATTTTCTTTTCTTTCTTTTTTTTTTTTTTTAGCTTTTTTGGGGGGGAAGGCAGGGCAATTGGGGTTAAGTGACTTACCCAAGGTCATATGGCTAGTAAGTGTTAAGTGTCTGAGGATGAATTTGAATTCAGGTCCTCCTGACTCCAGGGCCACTGCGCCACCTAGCCATCCCCCACATTATATTTTCTTGTATTACCTCCATTCATTTTTATGAGTATAAATATTAGAGCCTTATATTACTACTCCATCACTAACGTCAGCCCTCTTATTAGCTTCTTCAGTTCCATCTAATGAAAATTCAGATCATTGAAGACCATTATTCTATTCAACTCAACTCAATATTAAAGTGTCTGCTGCATGAAGGTCATATGCTTGGCTCTGAGAGGGAAAGATACAATCCCTTCCCTCAAGGAGCTTATTCTCTAATGGGGGAGACAATGTACAAACATCAGACCCTGAGGCAGATGGTTTGGATCCTGAGCCCAAGAGCTTTGGGCCTGTCAATACTTTAAGCTCAGTGTCTGCAACCATTATCCTTGGTAGCAACCCTTGTGGAGATGCAGCCTGGCAACTTCCTTTCCAGGTGCTGGCTTCAGAAGCTCCTCTAGCTACTGAAGCCCAGGAAAAGAATGTTCTTGTCACCATAATCCTTGGTATAATCAACTGGCTCAATATCAACAATTCATGGGATTTAATCAATGGAAATAGTATTTAAAAATAGATGTTATCATCTGCTTTGCTGCTGTGCCCTAAGGACCATGGGATTTTTTCCAGATGGCTTGCAACTTACCCCTTCTATGTATGTGGTGTTATCTCCCCCCCATTAGAAAGTGAACTCTTGGAGAGCAGGGATTGTCTTGCTTTTCTATTTGTATCTCCAGCAGTGAGAGCAGTGCTTTGCAAATAGTAAGCTTTAACTAAATGCTTTATTCCTTTATTCATTTGCAAATAGCATAAATAAGGGATGATGTGGAGGTAAACTACAGAGGGAAGGTGCTACCATTATGGGAGTATCAAGAAAGGCTTATTATATAAGCTGGGACTTGAAGGAAGCCAGGGAATCTCAGAGAAGATGAGAAGAGAGAATTTCAGGCATGGGAGATAGTTAGTGACAAGGCCTTGTGAAGAAAGAGCAAAAAGACCAGTCTTACTAGGAGTCCAGTATCACTGGATGGTAGAGTACATGGAGGGAGGTAAAGGAGAAGACTGGAAAGACAGAAAGGGTCAGGTTATGAAGAGCTTTGAAAGATATATAAAGATGACTTTATATATTTGATTCTGGAGGTAATAGGGAGCCACTGGAGTTTAATGAAGAGAGGCAGTGACTTGGTAAGATCTGTGTTTCAGGAAGACCAGTTAGGAAGCTGACTGAATCATAGATTGGATTGGAGAGAGACTTAAGGCAGAGAAACCAGAGAGCAGCATATTGCAATACCCCACATATAAGGTGATGAGTGCCTGTACTAGGGTGGTAGCAGTGTCAGAGGAGATAAGTGAGTATATAACAGAAACATTACAAAGGAAGAACCGGCACAACTTGGGAACTGATTTTATTTAGTGTACTGAAGGAGAGAGAAGAATCAAAGATATGAGCCTATGTGACTGGGAGGACAGAAGGATCCTACAACAGGAATAAGGAAGTTCAGAAGGGGAGAGAGGGTCTGAGGAGGGCTGGGGCAGAGCTAATGAATTCTATTTTGGACATGGTGGGCTTAAAATATCTACAAGTCCTTCAGTTCAAGATATCTGATAGATAGTTGGAGATGTGAGACTAGAGATTGGAATAAAGGTTAGGACTGGATAAATAAATCTAAAAATTATCAGCATTGAAGTGAAAATTGAAACTATGGAAGTTGATGATCAAGAGAAATAGTATGAGGTGGTGCAGTGAATAGAGGACCAACCCTGGAGTCAGGAGGACCTGAGTTCAAATCTGGTCTCCGACACTTGACAATTACTGTGTGATGTTGGGCAAGTCACTTAACCTTATTTACCTGACTTCCTCTTCCCCACCCCCACCCTACCCCCGTAATGGGAATGGGAATTTGAAGATTTTCTCTGCCCCTTAATAGACCTAGGAGGGAGTTTGCAGACCTTCCCTGCTTTGAAAGTAAACTCTGCCCCCTTCTAGGCTGAATGTGATCACATGGAGCCTGTGATGGAGGGAATTTGCTGAAGGTGGAGCAGAGCCCATGGAAGCTGGTCAGAGCTAGCCAGATGGTGGGAGAAAAAGGACACTCAGGCAAGGAGACAGAGAGGTTTGTGAGTAAATATTGATCTCAGTTTGTGAGAAGGCTAAAGGATGCTGTAGCTCTTAGCGTTATTATGACTTCTGAATATCTTTGGTACTATGATGGAATCTGCTTACTGGTTTTGGGATTGGGTTTTCTGGTGTCTAAATAAATGCTTCAGTTCTATCCTCTATCTGCAGAGTTTGGTCTATTTTGTAATCAAACATCATGCCATACTTATAGTTAGGGTCTTCATCATGATTGTGGGTGCTATAAATATTACATTGGTGGTACATCCCACCCCCCAAAAAAGAGAAATAGTATAGAAGAAAAAGAGAAGCTGGCCTAGGACAGAGCCTTAGGGGACACTTACAGTTAGCAGATATGACATAAAAATGAAAAATTTTGAAAGATAAGAACCCTGACCAATGCAAAGATCTACCATGATTCCAGATTAATTATAAAAGATGCCATCCACTTTCTGACAGAAGATCATAGAGCCTGGGTTCAGAATGAGATACATATTTTCACATGGCCAATATGGGAACTTGTTTTGCCTGTGTACATTTGTTACATGCTGTTTGTTTCATTTTGGATGATAAAAGGGAGGGAAGAAGAAGGTGAAAAAATAAATGCTTGACAATTGATTTTAAAATTTCTATTGGGTTCAATTTAAATTTAATTCAATTTAAATTCTCTCCCCGCTTCCTGTACACACAAGAGTATACTCTCTCACAGATTCCCACTCTACATGTGGGGGAGAGAAAATTTATAGCATTTTATTGTTTTTCCTTCATTCTCAAAGAGGGCCATAACATCAGGAAGGTTATGTCATGACTTGCAAGTGAATTGGATTTTAGTGAGGCAGGCTGTGCAAAGTCACTAGCCTCACTTTTTCCTCCAGAGCTATCTGGGCCCAGTGACAAGATATAGGTCAGGACAATGGGAGATGGCCCCAGGTGCAATAGGAGACCTTGGCCTTTTTATGCCATCTGGAATAACACTCTACCTCTGCAACTGTTGATTGCTGCTTCTGATATCATCTGCTAGCCTAATTTTCTTATTGAGCTATAGGTTTCTATTTTTCTTCTTAGTTGCTACTGTCCTCTATTGGTTCTACACTGAATGACTCTTCCATGCGCTGGTTTTCCCTTGCATTATTACTGCTAACTATTAACTATATACTGATTTACAACTACTAAGTACATGCTTCTCTACAGGACAGCATTTACAGAATAGCCAATAACCTTATGGTTGCTTCATCCCTTTTGTGATTCAGACCCATAGCTACATACAACCAGCATAAAGAAAATTCCTTAGAACAAATCTCTCTGTGAAACTGCTTTTCTTTACCCTCAACACAACTCCTTCAGGCCTACTTGTTATGTGATTGAGATGAGCAAATTCCCTTTGACTCTCATTATGCCTAGTTAATGTTGAGAGTCTGAATTCAATAAGCATTTATTGAGTGCCGCTCTGTGGGAAGCACTGTACTAGTCAATGGGGGATATTAAAAAAAAGTGAAAAAAAATCCCTGTCTTCAAGGAATTTGCATTCTACTGATGGATATAACACAATGTCCTAGGATCATTGATTAGATAGGAAGAAACCTTAGAAGTCAAGATGAAGATGGTCCAAAGGGTTCAAGCTAAAAATTCTTTAGTAGTGCCTTAAGCAGGAAATAACTTTTCAATATGTTTGTTTTGCTTTCGTAACAAGCGTGTGAATGTTTTTTCTTTAATATTTTATAGTTATATGATATGCATTTTAATTTGGAGCTTTTGGGGGCAAAAGCTATCATTGTAGTTTTTCTAAGCATTCAAGAGTATGTGGTGGGGGTGTTGTGCTTGAAAGGCTGAAGGAGACTGGAAAAGTAGATAGCAGCAAGTTATTAAGGGATTTAAACAGGAGATTTTCAAATTAATCCTGAAGGTAATAGGGAGCCACTGGATTTTATTGAAGAAAGGTGGGGGGGAATTGATATGGTATAGGTAGATTACTGGTGACATCTTGACTTGTGTGTGACTTGGATTAAAGTGAGGTAGAGTTGCACAAAACCATCAGCTTCACTCTCTCTTCCAGAGTCATCGAAGTCCAGTGGCAAGACAAATGTCAAGATGCCTAGTGATGGCTCAGGATGCAGTGGATAAGCTTGACATCTCTGATGCCTGACCAATTTCTAAGCACTGGACATCACCTACTTCATCTGCCTTCATAGCCATTAGAAGAAATTGTTTTCACTCACACATTCCGTGGTGGAAATTTTTCACATGCATGGGGTAGACATCCTGCTAACTCATCAACAGGTTTGAGGCCTATCAGTTATCCTCAACCTGGTTTAGTCCCTCTGCCAAGATGTAATAGAAAAGTTAGGGGAAAAGGGATAGTTTGGGGGTAAATATGAGTTCAGTTTTAGACATATTTTAGACATTTAGAAATGTTAAGTTTAAAATATCTTCAAGCTTATAGTTCAAGATGTCTAAAAAGTGGTCGGGAATGAGAGACTGGGGTTTAGAAGCAAAGTGAAGGCTGGATAACCTCTTCTGAAAGTCATCTGCATAAAGATGATAATTGAAATAGCAGGAGCTGATGAGATTACCAAGTGAAATAGTATTGTGTGTGGTTGTGGTTTGTCTTATGTTCTCGAAGAGGACCATGACATCAGGGAGATGATTACATGACTCACAGTTGACCTTGATTTGAGTGAGGAAGGGCTGTGGCAGAACCATCTAGGTCCAGTGGGAAGATATCCATCAGGACAACTGGAGATGGCCCAGGATGTTGTGGGAGATCTTGGCCTTTTTTAAGCTAAGGTCTTTTCAAGTTCTCACTTTGAGTGAGGCAACACACAGTCAGTGAAGAGGCCTGTCTAAGAAGTGAGTCGAGGGATGGCCCCTTTAGTTAAAAAAGAAAATTGAACTAGGAGGGGAAGACCCTCAAGGCTGCTGACCAAAAGAGAAACAGTTACTATTTATATTCAGTATAGAAGGTGAAGAAAAGAGGACCAAGACAAGAGCACTGGGGGACCCCTACTCTCAATGGACACGACCCAGATGATGATCCACCAAAGTAGATAAAGACAGAGCAGACAGATAAATAGGAGAGCCAGGAGAGACTAGTTGTCATAAAAACCTAAAAAGGGAAAAATATTAAGGAATAAGAGGTGATCAACAGTGAAGGCTTCCGAGAGGTCAAGAAAGATGAGAGCAGAGATTTGGCAATTAAAAGATTATTAGTAACTTTAGAGAAAGCACTTTATTGAATTATGAGCTCAGAAGCCAGATTATAAAGAGTGAGATGAAAAGAAATAAAGGTATCTATTGCAGACAGCCTTCTCTAGAAGTTTAGCTACTAAAAGAAGGAGAGATACAGGATGATAAGTAATGAGGATGGATGGATCAAGAAAAGGCTTTTTTGGAATATGGAGAAGACATAAGTGGGTTTATAGACAATAGATAAGGAGCCAGTAGACGGGAAGCAATTGAATATGAATGAGACATTAGGAATGATGGAGGGGAGAGTCTACTGGAGAAGACAGGATGGGGTGAGACCACTTGTATATGTCGGAGATTTATCTTGTCAAGAAGTATCACCTCATTTTGTGAAACAGTGATGAAAGAGATAGTGGCAGAAAGCATCTGAGTGATGTGAGATGAGGAAGAAGGAAGAAGAGGAAGCTCTCTGAATGGCTTCAATTTTCTTCAGTGAAATATGAGGCAAATATGAGGTTTAAGGGGGATAAAAAGGTTTTGAAGAGCCAGCATGGGGAGTGGAATAATTAATCAGTTAGGAAGATATAAAAAATATTGCTTCACTGTAGTGGGGGTCCTGTTGAAATGATGTAACATCAACTCATAGTGGATGAATTACCATTTTTATTTGAGGACCCATGAGAGCTAGACGAGATAGAATGGTGGAAACCAAGCATTTGGGTTAGGGATTAGATTAGCAAATTACATCACCATTCAATTTCACCAAGGAGAATCTTTTAAAGGCATTTTTCTGTCATTAACACATCCCTAGGAAATATAATTGGATGATCTGAGGTTTGTGGAGAATACAGGAAGGAAATGATTGAATAAGTGATAGAACCAAGTTCCAAAATGAAATGGTGGTGGCAAAAGAAGAGGTAATTAGTGAACTGGTATAACAGCTCTTATAACATTTCATAGGCTCTCAGAGATAGAACCCTGGAGTAGATCTTGCCCAATATCCTCTCTATAACCTTCTTTTGGAGGTTTGTGTAGGCTCTGCTTGCACCTGTAGAGCAAAGTAGTGTGGGGGCAGTGGAAAGAGAACCTAAGCTCTGGTTCAACCTCTGTTATGTACTAGATCTGCAACACTGGGCAAGTGCCTTTCTTTTCCTTGCCCTCAGTTCCATCATCTGTAAAATGAAAGAGTGGTATGAGTTGGTCTCTAAGGTCCCTTCTTAGCTCTGAATTCTATGATCCTACAATATGTCATGGTTTCTTCCCCCCAAGGATGCTAACCCAGGGCATGGATAAGAGTCTGGTCAAGATGCAGACTTTTTACCCGAGCCACCCACCACCCCCAAGAGAATGCTGCTGTTGATTGGCTGAGCCAGAGCCATGATTGGTTCCTGGGGGAGTCCTCAGGGAAGTTCAGGAAGATTTAACCTTCACATGGGGAACACAGTTCACAGTCTCAGGTCCTGCCCATCCTGGTGAGTAACACATCTATGGCCAGTGGTGTTTGGCACTAGGGCAGAGTGACAGCAGGAGGAGGGGTTTCCATTTTTGCAGCCCCAATGCCCAATTAAAAAAAAACAATTCTTACACACCACAGGAGCTTGATAAGTATTAGTTGCTTTGAAATCAATTTAGTACAAAAAGCAACAAGATATACTGAAAAGAGCACTGGTTCTCAAGTCAGAGAACGTAAGTTCAAATCCCATTTATCCTCTCTAGGTCTCGTTTCCTCATCTTTTATACAAGGAGGTTGTACCATATGAACCTGAGGAATCTTTTAAATCTAAGTATCTGATCTGATGAGAGAAATTGAATCCTATGCCACCAAAGCCCCTATCTCTCTGGAGTTCCCTTTCTAACATGTCCCCCCAGGTTATATCCTTGAGGTAGAGAAACCAGAGCTCCCTCAGAGATCTTGCTCATACCTGTCTCCTAATTACCCAAAAGGTCTCAAGTTTTAGTACTACACAACATCACAAACTCTCAGAGCAGGAGCGGTCCTAAGAGGTCACTGAATCCAAACCATGCCTAGATAGGAATCCTCTCTCCAGCAGCTTCTGCTTGACATTCTCTCCGGGAAGCCTCTGCTTGATTATTTCTATTGTAGGGGAATCTGCTGCTTCCTGAGGAATCCCATTTACCCATGGATTGCTTTCATTGCTAGGATACTTTTCCTTTCTTTTGAGTTAACATCTGCCAACCTGCAATTTTCCCTAAGTACTCCTACTTGTGTCTTCTGGGGCAATAGAGACATAGAAAGAGGATAATAATGGAAGGGGAAGGGGATCCTTGCTGCTTTCCCAGCTGATAAAGTCCAAATTTTTCTGCCAATGCTACCATCTGACAGTTTGGTGAACACAGCAGCTCCAATCTCCCTGGGCATCTATCCCCTGTCTCTCAGTCTGTCCTGAGCTAGGTGTTTAGGGGGAACCCATCCTCTTCTTCTCTAAGGTTTGAGGGCTTCCTAGTGTTAATGGGTCTTATGCCTGATGAGGCACAGTAAGATTCGTGTCCCCATGCTACAGTAGGATGAGGACAGCTATGGGAGCCTGAGCTTGCTCTAGGACTCACATTGAGGTCTAACTGATCACACTCCAGTTACTCCCCACAGGACCCCAGGGGCATGGGTCTGTCTCTATGTCTGTGGTTGCATCTGTGTGTGCATTTGTGTCTTTTCATAGACTTCTGTATTGGTCTCTTTCTATACGTCTATTCCATGTATATATACAACTCTTTGTGTGCCTGTGCACACACACTCACACAAGCCTGTAAGTGAGAATATGTATGTCTATACTTGGTAACTGGTCCTTGTGTTTGACTGTGTAATGTGTATATCAGCTTGACATGTGTTGATGTATATATGTCTGAATACCTCTGTGGAAGAGGTAATTACCCATGTGGTAAGATATAAGATAGACTGAGGAGGGCCCAGCCCACAAATTCAGAAGACCATTGTATCCCACCCTTTAATTTTATTCATAAGGAAACTGAGGCCCAGAGAAAGTAATTGACATTCAGGATCCCACAGATAAATGTACTATACAGGAAGTTTCAATGCTTTAATTCACAGGAAGGAATTAAATGTTTCCTTTTCAATAAATTTAAGGACTGGGATACATGGTCTTCCAGGTCTAGATCTGGGATCCTTACTGTTAGCCAGCTTCAGCTCTCTGGTCCTCTATAGTTTTCTTTCTTGAATCCAAGTGAACTATTGTACAATTTTCCTGATTAAACTGTAACATGTTTGGTTAAATTAAGCCTTAAAGAAGAGGGAAGAGATGAGAAAAGTTGGATTCCCCTCAACAAAACATAAAAACACAAAAGGATAAGATTACTTTGGATAGAGGAAGGTAAGAAGGGAGGGAAGGTTAGTCAGTCAACAAGCATTTATTAAGCCCTGACCATGTGCCAATGACTACATGCTAAGCCCTGTGGACACAAAGAACAGCAAACACTAGGTCCTTGCCTTCCAAGAGCTCACAACCTAGTGGGGAGATAGCATGCAAAAAAATGTACAAGAAGGATCAATGCAGGGCAACAGGAAGGTCATCTCAATGCTGGGGGGAGGAGGTAGAGAAAGGTGTGCAAGGAGACAGACCAGCAAAGGTGTCCTACAGAAGGTGGGTTTGGGACTGAATTTTAAAGGAAGTCACGGAAAGCATGAAGCAGAGGAGAGAGTATTCCAGGCAGGGGGGACCACCACTAAAAAGGCACAGAGTTCAAAGATGGAGTGTAGTGTGTTAGCAACAACAGGAAGGGCAGTGTCACCAGATCACAGAGTGTGTAGAGGGAAGAAAGCTATAAGAAGACAGGAAGGCAGGAAGGCGCAGGTTATTAAGAGTTTTAAATTTCAAACAGGAATTTTATATTTGATCCTAGGTGTTTTTGTTCAGTCATTTTCAGTTGTATACTACTCTTTGTGACCCCATTTGGGGTTTTCTTGGCAAAGAAAAGAAAAATGATTAGCCATTTCCTTCTCCAGCTCATTCTACAGATTAAGAAACTGAGGCAAACAGAATTAAATGACTTGCCCAGCTAGTAAGTGTCTGAGGCTGTATTTGAACTCAGGTCTTCCTGACTCCAGGCATGGCCCTCTATCCATTGTGCCACTTAGCTGCCCATGATAACAAATTGCTGGAGTTTTAATAGTGGGATGACATGGTCAGACCTGAGCTTTAAGAAGATCACTGATGGCTTAGAGGAGGATGGCTTGGAGTAGGGAGAGACTCAAAGCAGAGAGAATAATTAAAAGACTATTGCAACAGTCTGAGTTTTGGAGTGATAAGGACTTGCACTGGGGTGGCAATTATGTGAGCAGAGAGAAGGGAAATGTATTACTGAGAAATGCAGTAAGGGTAAAAAGGTAAGATTTTATAACAGATTGGATAGGAAGAGTGAGTATGACTCCAAAGTTGCAAGTCTAGCTAACTGAGAGGATCATGGTGCCCTTGACAGTAATAGTCAGAACATAGTTCAGAGTTAAAAACAAAGGACTTTCATGACACATTACCAGCCAGGGAAAGACTAGATGTTTTGGGGATAGCTAGGTGGTGCAGTGAATAGAGCACCGGCCCTGGAGTCAGGAAGACCTGAGTTCAAATCTGACATCAGACACTTGACACACTTACTAGCTGTGTGACTTTGGAAAAGTCATTTAACCCCACTTGCCCTGCCTTCCCCCCCAAAAAAAGACTAGACCTTTTTTCCAATCCCTTCCACCTCTCCAAAACAGAAATTATTTGCCAAAGATAAAGCAATTTCAACTGTCTCCATGATCTAGAACCCAAAGAAAGATAAAAAAATAAAGGCAATAATAGGAAATCTGGGGAAAGGAGAGGTTGGAGGGAGGTAAAAGATGAGTTCTGTTTTGAAGACATTGAGTTTGAGCTGGTTGTAGGACATCCAATTGTAGATGTCCAAGAGGTAGTTGGTGATGTGAGACTAGAGCTTGGGAAAGAGATCTGGAATGGAGATAGGAACAACCAAATGCTCAGACACCAGTAGAAAATAGAACAATAGAACAGAATCTTAACACTAGAGCTTTGAATAAGAAGGGACTCTAATTAGGAGGCCATCCTATGTTCCAACCCCCTCATTGTATACCTGAAGGACAGAGGCCCAGAGAGGTTAAGCAACTTGCCCAAAGCCAGATGGGCAAGTGGAAAAGCTAGAATTTGAACTAACATAGTCTTCTTACAAGTGGCTCTAGGCTAGCTTCCCACTGAAAACAGAAAAGCAGGGAAAAGGGAAAAGAAGAAAAAAATGCAAAGAACAAGATGTGAGCAGAAATACCAAGACAACAGATGGATAGTACTTCATCTCTTCTCTTCCACTAATTCCATCTGGAGCTCAACTAAAAGGAATAGAGTATCTAGAATGAGGCACCAACCTCTGCTATGGTGAGAACACATCTGGAATATTATGTTCAATTCTGGGAACCACTTTTTTTTATCTTTTTTTTTTGAGGGGGGAGGGCAGGGCAATTGGGATTGAGTGACTTGCCCAAGGTCACACAGCTAGTTTTTGTGTTAAGTGTCTGAGGTCAGATTTGAACTCAGGTCCCCCCGACTCCAGGGCCGGTGCTCTATTCACTGTGCCACCTAGCCGCCCCTGGGAACTACATTTTAGGAAGATCATTGATGACCGGGGGAGAGTCCAAAGTAAGAAAACTAGAATGGTGAAATGTCTCAAAGTCCTACCTTTCAAGAATCAGTGAAGAGAAGTGGAGGTGTTAGGTTGGAGGAGAAAAGCGAGGGAGTATGTGATAGTGTCTTCAAGCATGAAAGACTTCTATGGGAATGGGGAAATTGAATTGCCTTGCTTGACTCCAGGGGGCAGAATTAGAAGTAATGGGGAGGGGGACAATGGAGAAAAGGGGAAATGATTTGAGAATGACATCTCAGCCCCTTATAAAGAAAGCCTTTCTACCTGTTAGAGCTATCCAGAAGTAGAGTGGGCCACCTCAGGAAGTCACCCATCACTGTAGGTACTGACAGGCTACATGACAATCTGCAAGGATATTGTAGAAGGGATTTCAGTTCAGGTGTGGGTTAAACTAGTGGTTTCTAAGGCTCCTCCCCACTTTGACAATGTGTTCTTCTCTTTTAAGTACTGATGTAACATGGTGGATAGAGCAATGGACTTGCATTCAGGAGACCCAGATTCAAATCCATCATACACTTACTAGCTAGGGATCATGGGTAACTCCCTTATCCCCTCTGAATCTATGTTTCTCAGGTATAAAAGTTGAGATAAATTAAACTACCTACCTCAGAGGACTATTGTAAGAAAAGCGGCATGAAAACCCTAAAACACTGTATAAATGTAAGCTGTTATTGTTGCTATTCTTGTTATTATTTTATGATCTTCCCCTTTCTCTCTATGTGCCCATCCACCATCTTCATTCAGATCTTGATCACCCCTCTTCTAGACTATTCAATAGCTTCCTAATTTGTGTTCCTGTTACAAGTTTCTCCAGTCTTCCATACATTCTCCACAAGTTGGAAAAGTTATTTTATTCTGACCAATTTCTCAGTTCAAGAAACTCTGGTGGCTCCCTATTTCCTCTAAGGTCAAATAAAAGCTCCTCTGTTTGGCATTTTGAGCCCTTCACAATCTTAATCCTGCTTATCTTTCCAGGCTTATTATACATTTCTCCCCTGCACATACTCTTTAATCCATATTTGCATTTACTATTCCTCTCACATTACATTCCATCCTCCATCTTCTCTGTCACTTTACAAGCTTTCCCTTATGCCTAGAATGCACAGTGACCCCCCACTCTGCCTATATACATTGAACTTCTTTCAAGGATTAGATCAAATGTCTCCTACTATATGAGGTCTTTCCTGCTCCTCTTATCTGCTAGTACCTCCCTCCAAAAATTATCTTGTATTTACTTTGTATATATTTTGAACATATTTTTATGTGTACATGTTGTCTTCCTCAATAGACTCTAAGCTCCTTGAGGACAGAGACTATGTTTTTGTCTTTATATCATTAGGACTAAGACCAATGCCTAGCATCTAGTAATTGATTAATTTATTTACACCCATTTGAAAGACAGATTAGCCATTGGAGAGAGAATAGTCATTTTTTGAAGATCTTTCTTACTAAATTTTGTGCAATAACATTTGAGTTTCTTGCATTCACCTCCAGGAATATCAGATAAAGGGACGTGGGGACCCTTCCCCCCTTACCCCAGAACTTTCTGGCCAGTCCTAGCAATGTGGAATGTGACCTTCAACATCTCTTACACCAATTTCTTCTTATTGGGCTTCCCAGGACTGAAGGAATCACGGGCCCTTCTTATCCTCCCATTTTTCTGTCTCTATATGGTGATTCTCTCAGCTAATGGCCTAATCATCTACATTGTGACCACCCAGAGGAGTCTGCACCAACCCATGTATGCGCTCATTAGCCTACTCCTGGCCATCAATATCTGCACTGCCACTACTGTGGTCCCTGCCATGCTCTTCAGTTTCTCCACCTACTTCAATCACATCTCCTTGGTTTGTTGCCTTATTCAGATGTTTTTCATCTACTTCCTACTAGCTTTTGATTGCAACATCCTTCTGGTCATGGCTCTGGACCGTTATATTGCCATCTGTTACCCACTGCGCTATCCAGAGATTATGACAGGCCAGGTATTAACAGGGCTGGTAGGGGTGGCTGCCACCTGGAGTGTGGGCATTGTGGTCCCCGTGGTGGTTCTGGCCTCGAGAGTTCACTTTTGCCGCTCCAACATCATCCGTCACTTCACCTGTGAGCACATGGCTTTGATGAAGCTGTCCTGTGGGGATATCTCACTGAATAAGACAGTAGGACTTACCCTCCGTGTCTTCAATAGAATCCTGGACCTGCTTTTCCTAGCAACATCCTACACACGCATCACCCATGCTGCCTTCAGGATCTCCTCAGGTGGGGCCCGCTCCAAGGCCCTTCACACATGCGGATCTCATTTGCTTGTCATCTTCACTGTGTATGGCTCCACTTTGTCCTCCTCAATCGTGTATCGTGTGGCCCACACTGCCTCTCAGGACGTACACAACTTGATCAGTGCCTTCTACTTGCTGATCCCCTGCCTTGTCAACCCTGTCATCTATGGGGCCAGAACCAAGGAGATCCGGCAACACGTAGCAAAGTTGTTTCAGAGGGCAGGGCCATGAACCCCTCCCCCGCCATCACCCACCCAGTCTGATTGCCATTGGGATCAATCGGGAGGGACAAGAGTGGAGAAAATCCTCACAAAAGACTCATGCTGAGTTTCCTACTTAGGCCTGGGAGAAAATCAGAGTTAAATGACAGTGATTACAATGTCAGAAAATAACACGACTATACTTAGGTTATCAACTCTTCCTCTAAAATCATGTATCGACTGAGGGAAGTGTAGGTGGATGTGTCCATTGGATTATCAGTCTGAAACTGGAAGGGCATTTGGTTTAACCTTCTCACTGGACATATGAGGAGCCTGAGGCACAGAGGGCTTAGCTTGAAGGAATCTCAGAAGGCATCCTGACCCAGCTCTCCCTGTGCTGGTGCTCTCTACAACACCTCCCAACAAGTAGTTACTGCTTTCCACCTGATCCCCACTCATGCAAGAGAGGTAGCTCATTCCAACTTTGCACAACTTTAATTGTTGGGAAGTTTTTCCTTATGTCAAAGCAAACCTTTCTGCTGCTTCTCCCCATTACTCCCAATTCTATCCTGTAGGGCCAAGTTAAACAAGTCTTATTCTTCTATCCCGATAGACTTTTAGTAAGTGATAGCAGGCATTGAGTCCCTCTAATTCTTTCATCTCCAGACTAAATGTCCTCAGTTCCTTCACCCTCTTCACGTGTGGCCTGGGCTTTAATCTTCTCATAATTCTGGATGCCATCCTCTAAATGAGCTGTGGCTTCTCAGTGTCTTTCCTTAAACAGAATAACTAGGATTGAATAGGAGACTCTGCATGTGATCTGCCCAGGGCAGAGAAGCGATTGTCACCTATCCTTGTCACTCTACACTCCTATTCTTGACTTAAAGTCACTTTAATTTTTGTGCCTGTCATGTCATCTCTTTATAATCTACCTAAGCTCCCAGCTTTATTTCTGGTTTATTGGAAAGAGCACTGGATTTATACTCAGAAGACCTGGGTTTTGTCAATTACTTCCTGTGCAAGGTTTTTAACCTCTCTGTGTCTCAGATTCCTCATATGTACAATGAGAAAGTTAAACCAAATGCCCTTCCAGTTTTAAACTGATGATCCAATGACCACATCCAGCTACATTTCCCTCAGTATTTTTTGCACATTTTCTTGAGTTCAAGTGAAAAACTTGATATTTATTCTCATTCAGTTGTACATCATTAGAGTTAGTGAAACTTCCTAGTCTGTTAAGCTCTTTTTAGATCCTGACTGTGTGATTCAACTTGTTAACTATCCCTAGTGGAATTGTGTCATCTTTAATTTGATATACCTACCATCCATGTCAGTGATTAAAATGTTGAAGTGCATAGAACTAAGGGCATCTGGACACTTCACTAAGGACCCAATTTCAGATTGGTATTGACCTATTAATGATTCCTTTTTTGATTCAGTCATTCACCAGTTTTGAATACACCTAACTTTATCAATATCTAGCTGATATAATTTATATTACTTGCCTGTTAGGGGTCCCACAATCCAGTTGATTTCTTACATCACAAGCTCTGAGTCAACTTCTTCCAATATATTCTTTTTTTTTTTCCAGCAGAGACCACAGAGGCCCAAAAAATGCTAATGCATGTAAAAGATATGAAACCAAATTTGACAAATTTCTGTCCCCCCATTTCTGAAAACAAACAATTCCATATGGGATAACACCAGAACCAAGAGCTTCAAACACAGTTTCTCAGGGTGCAGCATTATTGAGTCATACTAGAATCCATACTTGCTCTAGCACTCACCTTTCCTTAAGTCAAGCTTCTATCTGCACACAGGGTTGATTCCCTATTTTTGACTCATCAGCACACTACTGAGACTGCAAACTTCTTGACATTCCTTCACTATCAGTCTCCTGTACACAGAGTCAGTCTTCTTAAATGACTCTATCCACACCCAAAGTCGCAAAGCAGGAAGGCAGCAGAATGCACTATTGTATTTGGACTCTCAGAATGTGGGATGATATACTGTCTCTGCTCCTTATTGTCTGTTTGATCTTGGGCTTCTCTTTTCTCATTTATAAAATGAGAGGATTAGATTAGATGATTTCTAAGATTCCTTCCAACTTGAAATCTTTGAGTCTTTGAATTTCACTCCACACATAAACCCACATGTCCAGGTACTAGCCGCTACAATCATGACTTCAAACATCAATATCAAAGGTATGTTTTGACAATGCTTAGTAAGCCAACAAAATAAAGCAGGGCACTGTGCCCACTGTGCCAGGCATTCTGCATACAGATATTCTCTCTTTACTGTCATTTTCATAAGGATATCATAAGAGACTCTCAAATGCCTTACTGAAACCAGTTACATAATATCTACCATAGTCTTCTGACTGAATCATCTAATTAGTCTGTCAAAAAGAGGAAATGAGATTAGACTGGCATAGCTTTTGTTTTATGAAATCTATGGTAGCTCTGACTGACTGCTGTTTCCCTTTCTAAATACTCACAAACCATTCCTTTAACAACATATTCTAAAGTTGTTCAAACATTTGAAGTCTAGTTTATTAGTCTGTATTTTACAGTCTCCACCTTTTTTTTTTTTACAATTAAGACATTCAACTATCTCCACTGTTGCAACAGCCCGCTCATGCTACCTGATTTTTACATCATTGACAATGACTCAACAGACATGTCCCCAAATTCCAATAGTAACTGGAATATATCCATCAGGGTCTGTTGTCTTGAACTCACTGAGGGCAATGAGTTTCTTTACATGTCTTACATAATGAAGTGGAAAACCATAGTAGATTTGGAGTTAGAAGGTCAGAGATCAAATCTTGGTTCTGCTCCTAACTCCTTGTGTAACCTTGGATAAATTCTTTAATTATATATGTAATAAGGGATATGGATTAGATTATTTCTGAAGTTCCTTCTAGTGCTAAATGTATATTAATTATTATTATGCCTTTCCAAATTTGAACTTCATTCTGATAGAGAAAACAGAAGCAAATTGGTTTTGAGTATTTCTGCCTTCCCTCTAACATTGATTATTATTGAATGATATTACAGTTGATCAAGAGTCCAATCAATGTTTTCTTCTTTTACATGCTCACTATATAGCTAAAAGGACTCTTTCCTCTGTCCTTAGCATTTATCCATTCTCTGAACTCAGAAATCTACCCCAAGAAAAATCTAAAGCATGTCAAGTATGCTTAAGTTTACTTTCCTTCTTTTTCAAGATTTCAGAGCGACAACCTTCCCTACAAGGGTTCTGTCATTTCTCTTTTACAAACCAAATGCTTTTTGTTGATCTAAATTAAGCCCAGTTTGCTTTTCCCTCACACTTCAAAGGAATAATACTTCATTAAGACCAGTTTTTTCTTAATTAGGCATTCAAGTATTAATTACCAAGGGTTAGTGATTATTCATATCCAACCATTTAAATAAAGAGATATTTTTCTAGAAAACATAATTGACTCGATCACATATTGGAACATCATTTCAGCTATCCATGCTCAGAGAAAATTTAATACTGGGATATGAGATCCCTGAGGGTAGCGTCTATGCCAAACTTAAACTTTCTACCTCAAAGACTCCACTGCCACATAACTAGCTAATATTTAACGAGGCACTTAAATTAATAAAAGCTTGTTGAACTGGCTCACAATGAACCGATTGGTATAAACATCCACCAGTGACCACCAGTTAGTTGGTAGCAGCTGCCTGGCTTGTAGGCATAGTATCTAGACTATAATAGCCAGATTTTATGGTGCCAACCTTACAGATCCTAGCCTGTAGACATCATACACCTTATTCTAAAAGGTATTGTGTCATTAACAGAAACTAAGATTATAATTAAAGAAATTAATTAAATTGAACTTTAATTAAAATAAACTTTAATTAATTAATTAAAATAAATAATTAAATAAAGAAGCATTTATTAAGCACCTACTATATGCCAAGCATATATAGAGGCAGCTGGTGGCTCAGTGGATAGAGCACTGGACTTGGGGTCAGGACAGACCTAAGTTCAAATCCAGCCTCAGATAATTCCTAACTGTGTGACTCTGAGTAAGTCACTTAACCTTTGATTTCCAGACCAAAACAAAAACAACAACAATAACAACTACACTAGATTCACTGGAGAAGTAATTGCTAAACCACTCTTGTATCCTTGACAAGAAAACCCTATGGACAGCTATGTTCTATGGCAACAGTGGGGAACCTGAAGCCTTAAGGACCCATATGGCCTTCAAGATCCTTAAGTTCCTTCTTTTGACTGCATCCAAATTTTACAGAACAAATCCTTTTATTTTTATAAATACATTTTTGTTCATCTTTTATATTTTTATTTTATCTTTAAAACGAAAATATTTAAATACCAAAGAATAAAATGTGTCAATGAAATAATCCTCCCAAACTGACCAGCAAAATTAGAGCATCAGTAAGCCATAAAGGCTAAGTTGATGGCTGCTATGCTCATTGTTTAGTTCTAACTTCCCCCACCTGACTGGAACCACTACCGCGTGAGGCTGGTTGGAGAGAATTTATGAGGGTTGAGTAGGCTAGTCTGTTATCAGCTTTTGATTTGTGAATAGTTGCACAGCTCAACATTATTTTTTAATTCTGTCTGCTTACAGCCCATCAGGTCAAAAAAGACCAAGAGAACACTGAAGAAAGAAAACAGTTGTTGTTGTTGTTTTTAATGAGGATTGGAAATTGCAATATTATCTTGTTTCTGCTAAAGACAAGGTGATTTCCTTGCTTTGTGATACTGCAGTATCAACATTAAAGAAAGTCAATGCTCATAACCATTCTAACACTCATAAGGACCACAAATATTTTAAATTATAGTGAGAAGCATGAAAGGTTGTATCGTAGAAATTAAAAGATCAAAAGCAAAGACAATTCTTTCAAGCAGTGATAAGACCTAAAAATAATGGCACTGAGGCAATTTATAAACTAGCTTATATTCTTGCGGGAGGCGGGGTGGAGGGAGGGGAAAGGGAAACCATTCAGCGATGTAGAAATTGTGAAAGAATCCATTGTCAAAGTTGTAGGATGCTTAGACCATGATAACATTTCAAAGTTGTAGCAGCAAACACCCCAACATCCCCAGGGTGGCTGCCAATACAGGTTCTTAGATCTGCTTTTGTAAAGGAAAGCAACTCAAAATCAGTTAACAAGCTTACTTTAATCAAACATATATTACCTAGTTCAGGGGGAAAAGGTCAGCACCCTAAACTTCAGATTATACAGACAAATCAAATAGACAGGCTTCCAAACTGTCCAACCATTATCAACATCAAAATCACAGTTACCAGAGAGGAAAGCATCAACATCTGGGTTTTCAAAGCTGGGGGGCTCTCAGCGGCTGCAGCGGCTGCCCAGAATCTCATCTGTCAAATCACACAACACTTATCAAAGTGAGCCCCAAAGCAAAGCTTCTCATCAAGGTTTATATAGCCTTCTCCTGGCTCAGAGAATGTAACAACCTTCTTGACCCACTGTCCAATCACAAAGTATCAAGGTGTGGGCTTTCCTGAAAAACAAGCCTCCCACCACAGGCTCTAGGTGCACTTAAGCTAGGGGCAGGGAAGATCTTTAAATTTGCATTTCCATTACAAAAGTACAAACAACTGGCTCTTTCAAGGAGAACCATAACTGATGAGCAGCATGAATTAGCCTTCAACTCAACAGAACAACTTCAGGCAATACTTCAAAAAGAAATATATATATATATATATATATGTATATATACATATACATATACATATATATGTATATATGTATATATACATATACATATATGTATATATGTATATATACATATATGTGTATATGTATATATACATATATACATATACATATATATATACATATACAATTTATTTGCTTTGGATGAATCAACTAATATTACTGACAGTGCAGGTTTTATACTTCATTCAGATCATAACAGAAGATTTTCTTTGCTACAAAGAGTTACTCGCTTTGGGCACTTGTTGTGAACAGAACATAGGGAATAGATACCTTCAATAACTTTCAAGATAAATGTCTTGAAGTTGGACTGAATTTGGTTTAGTGAGTATAGATGGTGCACAGGAAAAAAAACTATTAACAGGTCCAAATGTTCTCATTTCTTTTCACTGTATCTTGCATCAGCAAAATATCTGTGCTAAAACTACTATTTTAAGTGACACTTTGCTACAAGTTATAAGTATTATTAACTATACTCATGCAAATAGGACACGGCATCATCAGTTTTGTAACATGCAAAAATTGAACAACGAGGTATTCAGTGTGGATTTGCCATATCATTCTAAGGTGTTTTGGCTATTGCAGAGACAGATGTTAGCCAAAATTTTATCTCTTCCAGAACAGAGTTAAATTTTATGAAGAATAGAATCAACAATGTGAATTATTGAAAGAATATTTCTATAGGAATGCTGCATTTCTGGGTGACATCTTGTCAAATGAAAATGACTTAGACATTTCTTTGCAAGGTAAAATTAAGTCTGCATATGATATGTAGCAAAAAAAATCCATGCATTTTGGGGGAAAAGTTCCTTTTTTTCAAAATACTTCTTCAAAAGGAAATTTCAGATGAACATTTTCCCCAGCTAGCAAAGGTCATTGATGAACAGGATGATGTGTGCAAATCATTTGAAGAATATGCAGCTGCTATAGACCTATTAATTGGAGAATACAAGAAAAGGTTCACTGACTTTGACAATAATAACATAACACTCAAATGAGCACTTCAGCCTGACATAACTGATATCACTAAGGCACCTAAAGAACTACTAATGGAATTGATTGAAATCTCAGTAGGTGACATTTTATTTTTTTATGTTAATTTTTTTTTTTTTTTTTGCTTTTTGGAGGGCAATTGGGGTTGTGACTTGCCCAAGGTCACATGGCTAGTTTTTGTGTTAAGTGTGTGAGGCCAGATTTGAACTCAGGTTCTCCTGACTCCAGGACCAGTGCTCTATTCACTGAGCCACCTAGCCACCCCTGTAGATGGCATTTTAAAGTAATTGACTAATGCTAAGAAAAATCCAGTTGAAATATGGAAAAATGCAGTAAATACCCAAGCCTTTGGCAACATGCCCAAAAAATGCTTTCCTGCTTTTCAACCACTTATTGCTGTGAATCTACATTCTTCTACCTAACCCAAATCAAGATGCCCTTAAGGTCACAAATACCCATCTAGAGGATCAACTGAAACTGTAGACCTCCATGCTGCAACCAAATATTCAAATGCTTTCCAACAAAAATCAGGCACAACAAAGTCATTAAAAAGTTACTTAACAAAAATTAGCAAGTAGTTTTCACTTTTTGAAACTAAGTATATAATAGATTTTACAAAATAATGTACATTTTACGTATAGTAGGAAATGAACCAGTTGATAGAGAAAGGTAGAAGATGCAAGACAGAGTGGATGTCTGAGGATGAAATCTGCTGGAGAATAGGGAAGAGGTTCAGGTCAATTGCACATGTAGAGGAGTTGGTCTTGGCAAGAAGAGTCACCTCTTTTCAGAGACTGGGGGAAAATAGAAAGTGAGAGATGTTGTCAAAGGGTTTGAGGTGAAAATGTAAAAAGGTGGAGATCATGCTGAATGGCTTCAATATTTTGAGCAGACTATAGGACAAATTTATCAGCTAAGAGGAATGGGAGGGATGAGCATTTGGAGTGGTCTAGGGAGGCAAGAGAAGGTTTGGAATAGCTTCTGTGGCGAGTAATATAGGGAATCAACTAAAGAGAAATAATGACTGGCCTGGTAAAATGAGGTTGTATATCATTAATTTGTAATGTGCTATGCCAGCATAGTTGTGAGATTTTTTCCAACTGTTCAGCCCATGAGTAGGTATGGAAAAGGTGAGTGATTAGAGTAATCCAGGGTTGAAATTTTTCAAGATCAGCAAATTCAACCACATCACCTTACCCCTCACTCAGTAAACTTCAGTGGCTCCCTATCACCTCCAGGATCAAATACAAAACCTTCTGTTTGGCTTTCAAAGCTTTTCATAACCAATTCTGCCCTGTAATGTAGCTTATTGAGTGCTAGAATTGGAGTCAGGAAACCTGGCTTCAAAATCATACTTTTACTTACCTATGTGATCATAACAGGTGACTTAGTTCTAATACATCCCCCACAGGTTTGTTGTGAGGATCAAAAGAGGTAATGGAGGTAGAGCATTTTATAAACACTGCAGTGCTATGTGTCAGTGTATCACAGAGGAGCTCCCTGGTTAGGTATGGGCTATACCAGTCTTCAAACCCTCCTGTGAGTCCTAAGACCCCAACTCTCTAATGGAGCCCATTATACCATGAGCTCCTTGGGAGCAAGGACTAACTTTTGCCTTTCTTTGCCTAGAACCTAGCCTAGAGCCTGGCACATAGTAGGTACTTAATAAATGCTAATTGACTGACTATAGAAGTAACATTTAAGACCATCCAAAAGGCAATAGAGAGGTGTGGGATGGTTATGAGTTAGCATTGTTAGCACTGAAGCATTGCACAGGAGAAGCAGCTGACCAGAGAGGCATGTATGACTGGAAAAGGAAGTGGATTTTTCATGTGGTGTTATTATTACTGAGGTGTATTGGGCTTGAAAATTCACTAAGAACACACATTTTTCTATTCAAATTACTAGCTAATGCCAACTCCATTCTATACATTTACAATTATAGGTGTTTTGAGCTCAGATGTATTTACATTTACATTATATTTCTATTAAATTTGACTTCTTTGGATTTGTTCCCTTGTTCTAGCTTGCTAAGATCTTTTAAAATCCCAGTTTTCACATGCTACCAACTATTATGGCAGTTGCTTCTGACATATATTTTTAAAACTGTTGAATGTATCTGGTGTATTGGCTATGTCATCATAAATCTTATATACAGCATGAAGTCATCCAAGTCAGGGGTGGGTAATCTGTAGTCTTAAGAGACATGTGGCCTTCTAGATATTTAAGTGATGCCTTTTGACTGAATCCAAATTTTACAGAACAAATCTTTTTATTAAAAGGATTTTATTTTATTAAAGGATAATAAATATTAAGGACCTAAAAGACCACATATGGCCTTAAGATTGCAGGTTTCCCACCCTTAATATAAGTCATTGATCAAACTATAGAACCAAACAGGACCAAGGACAGTTCCTCTAACAACTCCACTTAAAGAATTTTCCTCCAGACTGATTAGCAGTCTATTGACCAGCAAGTGTCTGGTCATTCAATCATTTCTAGTAGTAGCAGTAGCAGCAGCAGCAGGCATTGTTGTTTTTATAATAGACCTGATATTTATTTAGAATTTTATGGTTTTCAGAGCATTTTACATACATCATATCACTTGAGACTCTTAGCAAACCTCAGTGATATGTGCTAGAAACATTACACTTTAGCTAGGAGATTAATATGTTGAATTTGTACCCACCAACAGAAGTTTTGACTGAGCTATGTAAAGCACATGGAGACTGTTAAAAGAGTCATAGGTTTCAGGAATAGGGAGATGCCATGGTTTAAGAAGGACATTGGTAAGCTGATAATTGTCTAGAGGAAAGCCACTAGCATAGTAGTATACATAGCCTTGAGTTCATGTCAGATGAGTACCAATTGAAGAAAATGGGCATAGAGAAGAGGGGACTCAGAAGGGCTGCCATGTGGAGGAGGAACTGAGGTGTGCTAGAGTCAGCTCAAAATGACTCTTAGGAGAGCCGATTGTTAAATTTTCATTATGAGCATTCACACCTCAGAAACTGTCAAACACTACAAATTAGGACTTGATGGAATATTTTGTTGATGGTTTAGACTTAAGACAGTGGTAGTAAAATATTAATAATGAAGGTGGAACTTAAAAATATGCCCTACGTACTTTTTTCCCAGAAAGCCAATTGTTAAACATTGACCAGCACACCCTTGAGAAGGAAAGACTACATATATTTCATTTCACCCCAGAGGGCAGGACCAAAAGCAAGAGGAAGGAATGGGAAAGCAAATTTAGGCTCAGCAAAAGGGTGACATCTCCTAACAGGGCTGTCCAAAAGCAGATTGGGCTATCTTGAGATATGGTGGGTGCGTCTTCCTTGGACCATTTTAAGCAAAGGCCAGGAGGTGACTTGTTGGTTATGATACAGTGGTTATGCCTTTCATTTTGGTTTGGACAATGTGGATTAGACCAGATGGCCACTGGAGCTCCTTCTAGCTTTTAAATTCTGTGATACTGTGACCTCTATGCCTTAGACCTTATGGACCTAAAATGGATACAAGGTTTGTAGCAAGAGGATTTATAGGCTTACATCCTGGCTCTACTTATTACAATATATGCTTTGCCAATCAACACCAGTGGGCCTCAGTTTACTGATTTTTAAAAAGAGGTGCTTGGCTTATTCTTATTATTAAGGGGATTTGTTCTGTGAAGTTTGAATTCAAAGGGCCACACTTGAGGACCTAGAGGGCCACATGTGATCTCAAGGCCAAAGGTTAGATCTCTAAGGCAACCTAGTATAGTGTATAAGGTGCTAATCCAGGAGTCAGGAAGGCCCAGTTCAGATCTTATCTCTGACACTTTACTGGATGTGTGGAAGCAAATGTCTTAGTCTCTCAGTGCCTCAGAATAGGGATGTTCTGGTCAATGTTTAACAACCAGTTTTTTTGATGGTGAGGAAGATGTACAAATGATACCATTTGAAGTTTAATCTGCTTTATTTTCTTTATTACTTTCTTAAGACTAGACTATCAATAAAACAATCCTAACTCTAAATCAAATGCTGATTTGTAGCATTGGCTGATTCTCAAAATGTAAATGCTCACGTTGAAAATTTAACAATCAGTTCTCCTTAGTTGGCTCTGAACTAGCTCCAGCACATCTCTGCTAGCACAGTCTGTAAGACTGTAAATTGTAGCGGTTATAGCCTCTGAATCAGTGAAAGAAGTTCTCTAGATTGGGGTGGAGGTTACAGCAAAGTCCCTATGATTCTATTATCACAACAAAGAAACAAACTCAGCGATATTAAGTTACTTCCTCAAGGCTTTGCAGTTCCTAAGTACCAGAGACAGGATTCCAGCCTCAGTCTTTGCTGACTTCAACTGAAACATTTTTTCCATTATACCACATTGACCTCTGACCCCAAAGAATTCCGTATTCAACCCACATCTCTCTATTTTGCCCACAAGGACATTGAAACTTGTAACAAAATTCAATCTGCTGAAATCCAAGAGTAATATTGATAGATAAAGCATGTATTAAGGGCTTACTATGTGCCAAGTACTATGCTAAGTACTGGGAATACATATAAAAGCAAATGAGAGAGTCCTTTCTCTCAAGGAACTTATGGATGCTGGGAAGAGGGGTGGGGGATAGAAAGGAGTTTGCAGAAAATAGCATAATCTCTGGTTTAGAGCTACATAAGGCAAAAAACTCACTTCTCAAAGCTAGAGGGAGGCAGGAAGAGCATCCTGTCTTCCAATGAGGAGAGATCTATACAGAGCCATGACAATATATACAAAGTTTTTTGTGTCATGAACTTCTTTGGCAGTCTAGTGAAGTCTTTGGACCCCTTCTCAGAATGTTTGCTACCTAAATTCATAATTGAAGGAAATGCTAAATTCCTTTGAGAAGTTGGTGAAAATCAAGATGTTATTTTTTCCCCACTCAAGTTCCTGGATCCTTGAAATTTATCTAAAGACCTCTTAGGAATCACAGATCCCAGGTTAAGAAACCCTGCTCTTGGGGAGGCTAGGTGGCCCAGTGAGTAGAGCACAGCCCTGGAGTCAGAAGGACCTGAGTTCTGATTCGGCCTCAGACACTTAACACCCACAAACAAACAAACAAACAAACAAAAACCTAGCCGTGTGACCTTGGGCAAGTTACTTAACCCCAATTGCCCTCCAAAAAAGCAAAAAAAAAACCCCTGCTCTAGGGTATTCCTCTGATCCATCTATTTAGTAATCCTAATGATAAAGGAAGGTTTGTATGAGATGATTTATTTCAAATAAAGTCATATTGCCTATGCTTCATTACCATTTCCCTAATTCTTCACAAATTCTTCATTAAGTAATACTTAATACTTCAAGGATCTATTATTTCATCAATATGAGTACTCCCCACCAGCATAACTAATAACCTCCTTATAACTCTGTAGTTGTTTCACAATTATTGCTGTGACCCAAAGAAGTCATTGGCTTGTGGCCAACCTGGTCAATATTTTCTCTGTATTTAGTTAAGTTGATTCTCAGACAAGAGACAATTCCTCATCTGGTCCATACTCAAAAGCCTTTCCAAGTTTGGTAGAACCTGCAAGTATTTTCCTTATGCTGTCATCGCCTTCTAGAATAAAGAAGTATCTCCTACCTTTAATAATGCTTTCTGGAATGATGTGACATCACTATATGAAACTTTTGTTTAATGCTTTTTTCCATTCCTTTTATTTTATGTCACTTCTTTACCCCAAGGGGTCACTAGGGAACTTTTCCTTGTAACAAATTGAAAAAGGTGGGGCAGTAAATAGAACACTGGCTCTGTAGTCAGGAGGGCCTCAGTTCAAATCCAACCTCAGACTCTTGATACACTTAATAGCAGTGCAACCTTGGGCAAGTCACTTAACCCCAATTGCCCTGCATTCCCCCCTCCAAAAAAGAAAAAAAAAAAGCAATGTAACTGACATGATCAGGGGAACCTCCTGATTTGTTGAAAATGTCAAACATCTCCCAATACAATCTGTATCCCTGATGATGAATGAGGTGTTACTCAGCCACTTCAACAAGGTGCACACATATCCTTCAGCAAAGGGAGAAAGTACCTATGCCACAGAAAGGGACCACACAGAGCCCATGCCAGGCTCTACTATCAGATCATCAAATGCTCCAAGTCATCAGATCAAAGAGTTCCCATGATCACTCCATTACAACAGCTTGGCAAAACCAATGAACACTTTAACCAAGTCTTAACAGTGGATGCAGTATTCCACTCCCATAGTATCCTATATTTACAGTGAAAGGAGGGAATATGTTTTCTCCACTCTTCTCTAAACCCAAACTGGGACATGGCTTCCATTTTCATTTCAATGTTCTTTCCACTTGCACTGCTATCATCATCGTGTACACTGTTTTCCTAGCTCTACTTCTTTCATTCAGAATTAAAGTATCTTTCCACATTTCCTCAGGTTCTTCATCCTCCTTTCTTAGGATGCAATAATTATATTCATACATACAATTTATTGAGCCATTTCCAATTGATGGTCACCTATTTTGTTTCTAGTTATTTGCTCCCATAAAAATACTGCAATAAACATGCTGGTATGTATAGTGTCTTCTTGCCTTTGACCTCCTTGGGGTATATGCCCAGCAATTGGTCTCTGAGTCAAAGGAAATGGACTTTTAAAAGCCACTTTTTAAAAGTATCATTCCAAATGGACTTCACAATTTTGCCAAGAACTGACCTTAGGGACTGGGGGGAGGAGAGGAGGATAGAGGGTATGGGAAGGGAACAGAAGAGGAGAAAAACAAAATCACCATTATCAAAAATGAAAAGGGTGAATTCACCACTAATTAAAATGAAATTAAAGCAGGTTTTTTTTGCCTTTTGGGGGGGGAGGGCAATTGGGGGTTAAGTGACTTGCCCAAGGTCACACAGCTAAAGTGTCTGAAGCTGGATTTGAACTCAGGTCCTCCTGATTCCAGGGCCAGTGCTTTAGTCACTGTGCCACCCAGCCACCCTTAAAGCAGTTATTATGAGTTATTTTGCCTGATTGTATGACAATAATCCTGACAATCTAAGGGAAATGGATGAATATTTACAAAAATATAAATTGCCCAGATTAACAGGAAAATTACAGCATAATTGACCATGTCAATAGCAAAATTAACAGAAATTATATGATTATCTCAATAGATACAGAAAAAGTTTTTTTTAACAAAATACAATACCCATTGCTATTTAAAAAGACATACTAGACAGCACAGGAATAAACAGAGCTTTTCTTAAAATGATAAGTAGGATATATCTAAAACCATCAGCAAGCATTATCTATAATAAGGATAAGCTAGAAACCTTCCCAATAACATCAAGGGTAAATCAAGGATGCTCATTATCACCACTATTATTTAATATGGTACCAGACATCCTAGATATAGCAATGAGAAGAAAAAGAAATTGAAGGAAACAGAATAGGCAATGAGGGAAACAAAACTGCCACTCTTCACAAATGATATGATGGTATACTTAGAGAATCCTAGAGAATCAACTAAAAACCTAGCTGAAATAATTAACAACTTTAGCAAAGCTACAGCATATAAAATAAGCCCACATAAATCATCAGCATTTTCCTATATTACCATCAAAGTCCATGAGCAAGAGAAAGAAAGAGAAATTCCATTCAAAACAACACAATATAAAATACTCAGGAGTCTACCTGACAAGACAAACCCAGTAGCTATATGAACACAATCACAAAACACCTTTCACACAAATAAAGTTAGACTTAAACAATTGGAAAAATATAAATTGCTCACAGGTAGGTCAAGAAAATACAATAAAAATGATAATTATACCTAAATTAATTTACTTATTCAGTACCATACCAAACAAACTACTGAGAAATTATTTTAAGGAACTAGAAGAAAAATAACAAAATTCATCTGGAATAACAAAAGGTCAAAAATTCCAAGGGTATGAAAAAAATAATGTGAAAGGAGGTAGACTAGAAGTACCATATCTCAAATTCTATTATATGCTAGTAATCATGAAAAAAAAATCTGACACTGACTAAGAAATAGAATCATGAATCAGTAGAATAAATTAAGTACACAAGACACTGTAGTAAATGGCCATAGTAATTCTTATGTTTGATAAAGTGAAAGATTCAAGCTTTAGGGACAAAAAACTGCTGGGAAAACTGGAAAATAGTATGGCACAAATTAGGGATAGACCAACATCTTACACTGTTTACCAGGATAAAATCTATCTAGAGGGGTATATGATTTAGACATTAATACCATAAACAAATTAGAAGAGCAAAGAATAGTTTGCCTATCAGATCTATGGAGAAGGGAAAAATTTATGACTAAATAAGAGATACAGAGAATCATAAAATGGATAATTTTATTATATTAAATTAAAAAGGGGCTACACAAACAAAAGCAATACAACCAAAATTAGAAGGAAAACAGAAAACTGGGGGAAAATATTTATTGTATGTCTGATAAAAGATTCATTTCTAAAACATATAGAGAACTGAGTCAAATTTAAAAGAATACAAGTCTTTCTCCAACTGATAAATTGTTAAAGGATATGAACAAGCAGGTTTCAAATGAAGAAATCCAAGTTATCTGTAGTCACATTTTTAAAAAAATATCTAAATTGTTATTCATTAGAGAAATGCAAATTAAAACAACTCTGAGGTACTACCTCATCTCCATTAGATTGGCTAATATGATTTTAAAAAAAGGAAAATGATAAATATTGGAGGGGATGTGGGAAAATTGGGACACTAATGCATTGTTGGTGGAGTTATGAACTGATCCAACTAGTCTGGAGAACAATTTGGAACTATTCTCCATCGGTTATAAAACTGTGCATACTCTTTCACCCAGCAATACCACTACTAGGTCTGTATCCCAAAGAATTTTTTTAAAAAGGGAAAAGGATCTATTTGTACAAAATATTTGTAGTGGCTCTTTTTGTGGTGGCTAAGAATTGGAAATTGAAGGGAGGACTAGCAATTGAGGAATGACTGAACAAGTTGTAATATATAATTGTAATGGAGTACTATCATACTGTAAAAAATGACACAGCAGACTGATTTCAGAAAAACTTGGAAAGTCTTACATGAACTGATACAAGATGAAGTAAGCAGAACCAGGGGAACATTGAACATAGCAACAGCAATATTGTACGATGATCAACTATGAATGGCTTAGCTCTTCTCAGCAATACCATGATCCAAGACAGTTTGAAAGAACTCATGATGGAAAATGCTATCCACCTCCAGAGAAAAAACTGATGAATTTGAATGCAGATCAAAGCATACTACTTTTCACTTTATTTCTTTTCATTTTTTTTGGTCTGTGTCTTCTTTCACATAATGATTAATATGGAAATGTGTGTTCCATGATTGTACATGTATAACCTATAATATAGGTCCTATATCAAACTGCTTACCAGTTCAGGGAAGAGAGGAGGAAGGGAAAGAATTTGAAACTCAAAATTTCTAAAAATTCATATTAAAATTGTCTTTACAGGTAATTGGGGGAAAATAAAATATTTCAAAATAATATTTTATTTTCTGCATTAAATGTAAAAGCAATTTTTAACATTTCTTGGTTGTTGTTTTTTATTAGTTTTGAGTTCCAAATTCTATTCTTCCCTCCCCTTCCCCCTTCCTGAGATGGTAAGTAACCTAATATAGGTTATGCGTGTGCAATCATGTAAAATATTCCTTGATTAGTCACTTTGTGGAAAAAAAACAAAAGGAAGGAAGCAAGAAAAGAAGGAATATGGAAAATAGTATGTTTCAGTCTGTAATCAGATAACATCAGTTCTTTCTCTGGAGGTGGATAGCATTTTTCTCTTTGGGATTCTCTTGGATCATTGCATTGCTGAGAATAACGATCATTGCATTGCTGAGAATAGCTAAGTCATTCACTGTTCTTTACCATATAATATTGCTGTTATTGTGTACATTATTCTCCTGGTTCTGCTAACTTCACTTTGTATCAGTTCATTTAAGTCTTTCCAAGTTTTTCTGAAATCATCCCATTTGTCATAACTCATAGCACAATCACATTCCATTTTAATCATATATCACAACTTGTTCAGCCATTCCCCAGTTGATGGGCATCCCCTCAATTTCCAATTCTTAGTCACCACAAAAAGAGCTGCTATAAATATTTTTGTACAAATAGGTTCTTTTCCCTTTTTTGTGATCACTTTGGGATACAGATGTAGCAGTGATGTTGCTGGATCAAAGGATATGTAGTTTTATGGCCCTTAGAGCATAGTCTCCAGAGTGGTTGGATGAGTTCACAACTTTATCAACAGTGTATTAGTGTCCCAATTTTCCCACATCCCCTCCAAAATTTATCATTTTCCTTTTTTGCCAAATTAGTCAATTTGATGGGGGTGAGGTAGTACCTCAGAGTTGTTTTAATTTACATTTCTTGGGGGTGGCTAGATGGCACAATGAATAGAGCACCAGCCTTGGAGTCAGGAGTACCTGAGTTCAAATCTGGCCTCAGACACTTAACACAAAAACTAGCTGTGTGGCCTTGGGCAAGTCACTTAGCCCCAGTTGCCCTCCAAAAAGCAAAAAAAAAAATTTACATTTTTCTAATCGATAGTGACATAGAACATTTTTTCCTATGACTTTAAGTAGCTTTTCTTTCTTCATCTGAAACCTGCCTGTTCACATTCTTTGACAATTTATCAATTGGGTAATAACTTGATTTATTACAAATTTGTCTCAGTTCTCTATATAAAATAAGACATTATTTTTTAAAATGGTCCTGTGTCAGCCCCTGGCATAGATGAAGCCCTGAAGATACACACCTCTCCCCTTGGGGCCTTGCCCAAGAGAATACTCTTGATTGACTCAGCCACAGTCCAAAGGGAGGGTCTGAGGAGTCCTGTGAGATACACTCAGGCAAACTCAGGAGGATTTAATCTCCACACATGGAGCTTAGCCCTAACTGGCATTCTCCAGTGCTGTCCGACCACTTTCTGGTAAGTAACAGGTCCTGGGAAGAGATCATTGGGTAAGTAGAAAGAGAGAAGGACAGGTTCATTGTCAAGCAGTCATTGGCCAGTCCCAGGCAAAGAAGTATTTTGTCTATCCCTGTCCATTTTAAGCCCTAGCCCTTAAAGACCTACAAAAATTAGATTCCTCTCCCTCCATTGTGGGGAGGGAGTCTGTCAGCTCCATAGTAAAAAGAGTGGCAGTTCTGCCTCTGATCTCTAGAAACAGCACCTAATAGAGGAAAGAGCCCTGGTCTGGAAGTCACACCACCCAAGGTGTCAAGTTGTGGAGATCATTGAGTACAATGATTTCATTTTGCCAAGATAGTATAAAAGAGGAATCTGGTTCAGTCACCAGGTGGGCCAGTTGACCACAGAAGCCCTTCCAGTTGTGAGTGGTGGTCCATCCATGGCTTTTATTCCACCTTCTTTCCCATTAGTCACTAGTAAAAACCCTTTGAGAAATGCAGTTGGTTCTCAGGTATACCATGGAACAATGGGACTGGTGTCAGGGGTGGAAACACAGAAGGGACTGACCTCCAAATAACTGGGGACATTGCACAGTAAAGGAGGAAGGGAATCCCCTACTGAAGGCAGGGGGAGAGAACACTGGGGTCCTGGGAAACAAAGAGGTGAACCAGGGCTAATCTTCACAGCATCAGAAAAGTAAAACCCCTCCACATCATTCCTCAGCTTCCATAGATGCTAGAGAAAAGAGTAAATTACTGCACTAGCATGCCCTGAGAAGCTTTCAAAAGTTCAGGAATTACAGCAAGAGGTGAAATCTATTCAGCGTCTTAAGGTTTATGTATACACACATATACATACATATATACAAACAATATATATATACACACATATATACAATCTATGTGTGTACATATGTATACCGTGTATATACATACATATATACAAAATTTCATTTGAGTCCTAAATATATATTATGTATATACATACATATATGTGTATATATATACAAAATCTATATATCTATCAAAATCTATACATACAAAATCTCTTTTGAGTCCTAATATATACTATGTATATACATACATACATATACAAAATCTATATATCTATCAAAATATATATATAAAATTTCATTTGAGTCCTAAATAGGTTGAACCTTGTGAAGTAGGTGCTATTATTATCCTCATTTCTTGTTAAAAAAAACAAGACTGTGAAGTAGAGGAATGCTTTACAGGGAAAGATGATCAATCTAGAGGGGGAAAGGGACTTTGCCAAGGTCACACAGCTAATAATCAGCAGTACTGGGCTGGGAGGAACAAAACCATCCACAGTGTCTTGACCTTGGGTCTCCTTTCCTTGTGTCATCACCATGGGGTGGGGAAGTTCAGTTAGTCTTCAAACTGGTCTGAGATGTTCCTGTTGTTACAACTGAGCCTGAGGAAAGTATTTTGTAATCCTGAACACACCATTGAAAGATATGTCTCTGAGCAAAGAGTGAGAACCCTGTCATCAGACCTGTCTAATACTGTCTATCTGAATAGCATGCACTGAGTTTGCTCTTGATTCCCATCCCCAGAGAAGGAAGATTAGGCAGAGAGGAGGGGGTATTCGGTAGCCTGATAATGGAGTGTGTTCCTATTCAGGCTGAGGTGGGGAGGAGCCCTTCACAGGGCTTCTGGTGAGTGGGTGCAGGTTAAGGACCATATGGTCTGGGGGGGGTAGAAGGGAATGTGCAAAGGAGGGCAGAGCACCAGAATGATGACAAAAGATGTGGGAGAGCCCCAAAGGCAAATTTCAATTTTTTGAAAGCAAACCCTGTGTTTATGCATATGTATAAGGACACTTATGAGGATCTGTCTGTGTAGCTACAGATGTGTGTGTTTGTGTCTACACTAAGTGCCCAGAAGAGAAAAAGGAGCCCACAGAAAGCAGAGTAGAGCAGGCCTTGAGACCCACCCAAAGCTGTTCTGGTAAATGTTTGACAACTGGCTTTGTTGGGAAAAAATGTACTTCACACACTTTCAATTTTGATCCACATTATTAAAATTTTTCTCCATCATGTTCTTAAGCCTGGACAATCAACAAAAAGCTAAATAGATCCCTGATCTGTAGCATTTCCATGATATAAATGCTCACAGTGAAACTTTAACAACCTTCTCTCCTGAGGCAGTAAGACCTAGCTTCAGCACACTCGTGGGCTCACTCCTATTCTGTAGTTGCTGACAGATGGGTTGGGAACCATCAGCTCAGAATATGGCAGTCAGCAAGGCCTAAGAAAGTAGATGCTAACGTGACATCAGACGCTGATATCAAGGATGCTGAAGACGAGTGGAAGCATCCAGGTGAGGAGGTAAAAGGTTTGGTAGAGGCAGCTGGACTGGTGTCAGGAGGACCCGAGTTCAAATCTTCCCTCAGACACTTCCCTATTTTGTGGCCTGGGCAAGTCTCTGTCTCGCCTCCGTTTCCTCGTTATCCCTCACGTGGATAATAACAGTACCCTACCTGTCAAGGCCATAGAGAAGAACAAATGAAATAACATGTCCTCAGGACCCAGCATAGTGCCTGCCGAAGAGCAGGTCCTTAAGAAATGTTGACTGACCAATGACTCAAGCACTTTGTGAACCTTAAAGGGCTGATAAACATCACCAGCTATGTTGAGAGCAGCATCCCCTGCACAGTGGGCAAGTATCACTGCTTGTCCTCACAGCAGTGAGAAGAACAAAGACTCCAGATCTCACTTCCAAAAAAGGGTGGTGAGCAAGAATTTGCCAACAACCTGGCCTGAGACTGTGACATGTGCATTCCTGCCACCAAGTGACTGGTATCTACATTCCAAAGTGCAGACTTGCTTCCTTTCTGGAAAAGAAGCTTACCCAGCTCCAGGTCATCATGGAGAATGGAGACATTTTGAAAGAACAATGATGACCAAAATATTGGTTTTAATGTGAAAACAGAGAGAAAAGGGTCTGAAAAGGCAGACTTCTGGGAATAATGACCTGGGTCAGCCAGCTGGAGGGCTGAAGAATGTGACCAAGGAGGTGAGGAAAAAGAAGGATCACTAAACAGAAGTTGCTCTTTTTCTAAAGGAGAGGGAAATGGACCATCTGAGGATCACAGATGACCCAGAAGTTTCCTCAAAGTCAGTTACTTTAATGACCTTATTTTTCAGGTGAGGAAACTGAGGCCAGTTTAAGCCTGCCCAAGATTGCAGACAGTGAGCAGAACTTCCTCCCTAACAATGAGAACCCAAGAGTGGAATTGGTTACCTCAAAAGGAAGCTGGCCGGGGTGGGGTGGGAGGGGGCCCTCCCTGGAGACAGAATCACAGGATGATAGTGCTGAAGCCAAGGGGATACAACCATCCTCTGCTATGTGCTTTTTTGAGAGGGAATATAGCGAGGAAAGCTCTGCTTTTGGAGTCAGAGGACCCAAGTTTGAAACCTGGACCTTTCACTTACTGTCTGTGTGACTGTGGGCAATCCATTCGCCCTCTCTTGGCCTCAGTATCCACCTCTGTAAAGTAGGGGGGAAAGGATTAAGTCACCTCTAAGTTCCCTGCCAACTCTAAATCTGTGGTTTCTAATTCTCTGATCTGATTTGACCCAAACCTCTCATTCTACAGGTGAGGAAACTGAGGTCCAGAGAGGTCAAGTGAATTGCCAAAGTCACAAAGATTTTAAGGGGCAGAGCCAGGAGTCAAACCCACGTCCTCTGACTCCAAATCCATTGTTCTATCTACTGTTCCATGTTGGATTACTTGAAACGGCAACCAGTTGTTGAATATGTTGTAGAGATGAAAGCCTCTGGAGTCCCCGTCTGATATTCTGTGATTCTGTGACTGGAAGAAGGATAACATCAATTTCAGAATTGGGGGGTGTGCAGCTAGGTGGTGCAGTGAATAGAGTGCTGGCCCCGGAGTCAGGAAGACCTGAGTTCAAATCCGGCCTCAGACACTTAACACTTACTAGCCATGTGACTTTGGGCAAGTTACTTAACTCCAATTGCCTGGCCTTCCCTCCTCTAAAAAGACAAAAAGAGTTAGGGGGAGGATAGGTTCTGAGGCAAAGATTATTTTAGTTTTGAATATATGGCCTTTAGAACATTCTAGAGGAAGCACTAGCTTTTTCTCCAAGGAAAGAAAATGTTGATACACACTTGCTGTCAGATGAAAGATAATTGGGGAAGGGTCAGAGGAAGAAGAGACCACTGGAAGTAGTTGGCAACTTCCTGATGAAGAGTACTGATGCAACTGTTGGTCAATCTGATAACAACACTAGAGAAGGCTACTGTGTTCCTGGCATTTGTATCTAGAGTATGACAGAAGGCCTCCCCAAACTTCTCTGACCTGATGATTACAACTCACTTTTGGCAATTCATGTGGGAACAAGTGATTCTGCCAGGAAGACTCTAGAAAGTTCTACTAAGGATAAAGAAGTCTTGAGGAAGAAAAGGAAGAGCCTAGTGAGAGAGGTAGTATGGTCATTGCTACTGATCAAAAGTAAGGGCTTCAGAAGAGAAAGCAGATTTGCAAAATGCATATATAGCTGGTTGATAAAATGGTAAGTAAGTATGGGATTACTGATTTCCGGATCACAGATTAAAATAAAGGAATAACAGGCTTTTGACCAGAGATGGAGTACTCTTAACAATAAGTATATATTTGTATGAAATATTGTAAGTTTAATCAAAAGGGCCTTCAACTGAAAATGAAGGGTAAAGGAGAAAATTGCCTTCATATATACAACAAGCTAGTCACTTTAGACAGCAGCTATCACACAGGAAGGATAATAGCAATATAAACATCCAGATGTTTACAGGAGACAAAATATAAGAATGAAGCCACAAGTAAAAGCAGATTTCAAAGGCTTCAGAGAACAAATAAGTAGGATCCCATAACTTAAAGTCCTCTGGGGGAAGTGAGTCCAGAAGAGAGAAGAAATTCTCAAGAATGAGATCCTTAAGGCACAAAGAGAAGTAATTCTTATGAGGAGGAAAAGTGAAGTTCCCTAAAAAGAGCAATATGGATGGCAGAAGAAACTGATCAACCAACATGAATTTTCCAAAGATATTTACAAAAAATAAAGCGAAGTCAGGTGAGAGCAGGAAAATACAAAGTACAGGAAGCTCACGTAAAAATAGTGCCAAATAAGCTAAAGCCAGGATCTGAATAAAGGTCCTGGGGGTGGCTAGGTGGCCAGTCTCTGATGAATATTGATAATGAATATTCCCAAACTCCTTTTTCCCATTAATCATCTTTGTTTGGGAGACATCTATGAAGGACAGGAAAGAAAACAAGCTCCCATTTCTCAGGAATATCTCATTAAATTGGATCTGACAATGTTTCCTTTTCTTATATTCCCCCTCCAGGAACATCAAAGATTCATGAAGGCCAAGGACCTCCATCCAGTCCAGTGAGACTGGCTCTGGGTCCAAAGATAACTGGACCCAAGGACACTGTCTCCTCCCCCCATCACCCCTTGAGCCCTGATACTGATCCCGTCAAGGATGTTGGGGTGGAATGAAACCCACAATGTCTCCTACACTGATTTCTTCTTAGTAGGCTTCCCAGGGCTTCAGGAGACCCGGTCCCTCCTGATCCTTCCATTCTCCTGCATATACTTGGTGATCCTCTCAGCCAATGCCCTGGTCATCTACACTGTGGTGGCCCAGAGAAGCCTACACCAGCCCATGTATGCACTCATTGCCCTGCTCCTGACAGTCAATCTCTGTGCCGCTACTGCTGTTGTGCCCACCATGCTTTTTAGCTTCTCTACCCGCTACTACCGCATTTCTCTTTCTTGCTGTCTCGTCCAGATGTTCTCTATCTACTTCCTCATCGTCTTCGACTGCAACATCCTCCTGGTTATGGCGCTAGACCGATACATTGCCATCTGCTATCCATTGCGTTACCCAGAAATTGTGACAGGGCAGCTGCTAGCAGGGTTGGTGGGCTTAGCAGCAATGAGGAGCACATGCATTGTAGCCCCTGTGGTAGCCCTGGCCTCAAGAGTGCGCTTCTGCCGCTCCAACATCATCTTCCACTTCACCTGTGAGCACATGGCCCTGATGAAGCTGTCCTGTGGGGATATCTCACTCAACAAGACAGTGGGGCTCGCAGTCCGGGTCTTCAACCGGGTCCTGGACATGTTGCTCTTGGGCACCTCCTACACATGCATCATCCATGCTGCCTTCCGGATCTCCTCTGGTGGAGCTCGCTCCAAGGCCCTGAACACATGTGGCTCCCATCTGCTGGTCATCTTCACTGTCTATAGCTCTACCCTATCCTCTTCCATCATCTATCGTGCAGCCCGCACTGCCTCCCAGGATGTGCACAACCTGCTCAGTGCCTTCTATTTACTGCTCCCCTGTCTCATCAACCCTGTTATCTATGGAGCCAGAACCAAGGAGATCCGGCAACACCTGATCAAGATATTCCAGAGAACAGGACCCCAGGCCCCTTCTGAAAAAAACCTATCCCTACCTCCACAAAGAGAGCTTCCTTCATAATACCCCAAGGGCTAGGAAAAAAAAAACAGGTGCCCTCCTAGGAACCTAGAGACCCAACACTCATCCATATCATATATTCTTATATTATTTTCAACCTTTTTCTGATAGTTGCTCTCTAAGATAGGAGGAGGGTAAATATTAGAGCTTCACAATACTACCCCATCACTTTGACAATCTCATTAGCTTTTTGAGTTCCAAGTGATGAATCTTCATAACTGAAGACTGTTATTCTGTTTAATCAAATGAAGTATTTGCAAAATACTTAGCACAGTGCACGGTATACAGGAGGCATTAAGTAAATGCTTGTTCCCTTCTCTCCACCTATTCAATTCCATTGAATATTTATTAAGTTCCTGCTGCATGAAAGGCCCCATGTCTAGCAATGAAAGGGGAAGATGAAAAATTTAGTCCCTGCCACTGAGAAATTTAAAGTATAAAAATGGGAATGTAACATGTAAACAAATAAGTATAAAGCAAAGTAATAACAACAATAACTTCATATAGGTTTGCAAGGTTTGCAAAGTGCTTTGCAAAACACCATTTCATTTGATCTTCACATACCCTGAGACATAAATGCTATTATTATCCCCTTGCACCAATTGTTGTTTAATCATGTCTGACTCTTCATGATCCCATTTGGGGTTTTCTTGTCAAAGATACTATAGTGGTTTGCCATTTCCTTCTCCAACTCCTTTTATAGATGAGGAAACTGAGGCAAACAGGGTTAAGTGACTTGCCCAGGGTCACCCAGCTAGTACATGTCTGAGGTCAGATTTGAACTTAGGAAGATGAGTCTCCCTGACTCCAGGGCCAGAGCTCTACCCACTGCACCTCCGAGCTGCCCTGTGAGATGCTTATCCTCATTTAATTAAAAACAAGGGATGCTCATCTATCATTATAGAACAACCAAGGGCAGAGTTAAATCTTAGATCTCAATTTCCTAACAAAGACATAGGTCCCTTGTGAGGTTATACAGTGACAGTGACGCAATGGGCGGGTTTCCTAGCTCTTTCCTTTCAGCACATTCTGTGTGCCTCCTGAGAGATCTCAGGCATAGGAAACACCAAAGACTGTGATCAAACTGTCTCACAAAATTCACAAAAGTCAGATCTTTGACAGAGCTTTAATTGGTCTCCTTACCTCATCGTTCCTCACTCTAATTCAGCCTCCATGCAGCTCCCTAACTGATCTTCCTAAAAGCCACTTCTGACCATGTCACCTCACTATTCAATAAGCCCCAGCAGCTCCTGATTAACTCCAAGATCAAATAAATACTCTTTTTTGGGGGGGGAGGGGGGGGTTGCATTTAAAGCTCTTCACAACCTCAACCCTTCTTATCTTTCCAGGTTTCTTATGTTCTTCTATGTACCCTATGATCCAGCTATACTTGCTTACTTAATGTTCATCACACACGAAGTTCTATCTACCACCTCTGGGCCTTTGCACCAGCACTACTCCAAACCTGTAATGCTCTCATTCCTCACCTCCACTTCCTGGAATCCCTGACTTCCTTCAGTGTGTTACTTAAATACCATCTTCTGCAAGAGGCTTTTCCTGGTCCACTCATCTGCTGGTGCCTTCCAACTTTAACGTTCCTTTTTATCTATTATGTATGTACCTCATATATACCTATCTATGGGCAAGTTATCTCCCCCGTTAGAATGTAAGCTCCTTGAAGGCAGGGACTGTTTTTGCCTTTCTTTGTATCCTCCGAGCTCAGTAATATTGACTGGCACACAGTCAGCACTTAATAAATGTTTGTTGACTGACTAATTCCCTAAGCCATATCAAAGTCAAAGAACTCAGGACTTCCCAACAAGTAGAGCTGTCCAGAAGTGGAATGGGCTACCTTTGGAGGTATCTAGTTTTCATTTGACCGCTAGATGGCGCAGTGGATAGGGAGCCAGACTTGGAGTGAAGAAGACTCATTTTCTTGAGTTCAAATCTGGCCTGAGACTCTTACTAGATGTGTGACCTTAGGTAAGTCATTTAATTCTGTTTTTCTCCGTTTCCTCATCTATAAAATAAGCTAGAGAAGGAAATGGCCAACTACCCAGTATCTTTGCCAAGAAAACTTCAAATTGGGTCAAGAAGAGTCAGATATGACTGAAAACAACTGAACAAAGTTTTTATTCACTGGAATATCTCTTTTAATATATCTCAGCCTCAGTTTCTTCATCTGCAAAATGGAGATAAAACTAGCATATATCTCCTATGGTTGTCATGAGGATCAAATGAAATAACATATGAATAGAGCATTAGAAATCTTAAAGTGTAATATAAATTTATGTCAGGGCATAAAAACCAGAAGGTATAATAATAACAACAATTTAATAATTTTAATAATAAATACATTTAATAAAAATTGCAATGTACATAGCACCTTAAAAGCTACAACATGCTTCACATGTTCTCTTATTTGAAGGAACAGTCTGCTGATGTTTCTTTGAAGCTCCTCTGCCCTGAATTTCCAGGAGAAACTATTGCAACACAGAAACTATGAGAGTCCGTCTCATAGGGGCAGGTAAGTGGTGCAATAAATAGAGCACTCGACCTGGAGTCAGGAAGACCTGAGTTTGAATCTAGACTCAGACACATATTACCAATGTGACTCCAGGCAAGTCACTTAACCTATGTCTGCCTCAGTTTCTTCAACTGTAAAATGATGGTAAAAATATCACCCACCTCTCAGGGTTGTTATGAGGATCAAATGAGACAATATCTGTAAAGTGCTTAACATAGAGCCTGGCACATAGTAGGTGTTTAATAAATGCTTATTCCCCTCCCTTTCACCAGCCCTCCCCCTGCCCAGGAAATCTTTTTCAGCCACAGTGGTGTAGAAGTTCCCTTTTCATCAGACTAATATTAAATTAATATTACTAAAATATAAAATGTAAATTATATGGAGATAATGACAGCACTTACCCCAGCAAAGTACTGCCTGGCACATAATAGGCATTATATAAATGCTTATTCCCTTCCACTTCCATATTGGAGAAAGCTGTCTTAGAGTATTCTGGGAGGTGGGAGCTGGGAACAGAGCCTGCCAAAACAGCTTAGCTAGACAGTTAGCAGGAGTAACTACAATAACCACATGGGGCTCTAAGTTTCACAAATATACATGATCTCATTTGATCCTCAAAATAACCCTAGGATATAGTCATTATGATGATCCTTATTTTATAGATGAGAAAGCAGGTTGAAAGAAATTAAGTGACTAGGGCCACACAGCTAGGAGGTGTTTCGGGGAGAATTTGAACTCATGTCTCTCTGCCTTCAAGTCCAGTGCCCCATTTATTGTGCCACCTAATATCTTCCAGACAGATGACCCAGGTTATATTAAGAAGGGATCAGATCCTATGTTAGGGCCAAGGGAAAAAAGAGAGGAGGTGTCTACCTGCATAGACTCAATCACTTTTTATAGACTTTTACTGTAAGCAAAACGCTTTCATATTCACTATCCTGAATGATTTTTCACCGTGAAATGAATAGAGAGATGTTAACATTCCCATTTTACAGATGTAGAAAATTAAGCTCAGAGGAGCAAGTGACTTGCTTACAACCACACATTTAGTTAGTAACAGCACTCAGACACACAGAGTGTCTAAATGTGACCTAGGCCGGGTGGATACTTAAAATACCTCACGTAGGCAGATATGGTGATTCCTTTCTCCTCCTGTCATGCACTGTCTACGATCCTCTTCTCTTCATTAGGTCTATACTGGACAAAGTGCTATGGCTAGGTGTGGTAGAACATACCTATAGTCCCTACTCCTAGGAAACGCTGAGACTGATGGATTTTGAGTTCAGAGATGTAGGGCCAACTGAATGTCTGCCCTAAGTCCAGCATCGGTATGGCAAGCCCTCCAGGACCAGAGACAACAGGCGGTCTATGGCCCAAGTCAGAAATAGAGTGGGGTTGAAACTTCTGTGCCAATCAGCGGTGGGGTTGGGCCCAAGAGTTACTGCCATACGTCCTGTCCAGTCTAGGCAAGGAGGACAAGCCTCCAAAAATGGTGTGGAGGAGTAGAAATAAAAGGAGATGGGTTCATAAATTTAGAGCTGCAAGGGACCTTAGAAGCCAGCAAGTCCATGTCTATTCATATTATAGATTAGAAAACTGAGGCACAGGCAGAGGCTAAGTGATTTGCCCAGGGTCATATACTTATAAAGTGTCTGAAGTGAGATTGAACCCCAGGTCTTCCTGACTCCAAGACCAGCTCCCTTTCAGGAAAAGAAGGTAAGATAGGATGAAAGTAAGGAGGAAGGAAAGGAGGAAAAAGAAGAAGAAATGGAAGAGATGAAAGGGGGAGAGGAAGAAGGGAGGAGAAGCACTCTTCTGGGTTTCTTGTGATAACTTTCTGTAACATGCTCCCTGGGGACAAAGGAGGTTAGGAAGGACCTCTCCAGAGGGCTGCTAGCCTCAGTATGAATCCTTCCCCTCCCCTCCTCATAGCCACAGAGAAGAATTGGACACAGACCTCAGACTCATCTTTCTTGCAGGTTGGGAAAGACCAAGAAGAAAACTTCCCTGGTGAGATGGGGGATGAGGGAGTAAAGGAACATGTTGAGTTGGGTAACTCTACTAGTCAGAAGACATCTAAAATATAGTGTTCATTTCTGGCTGTAACATTTTAAGAAGTGCATTAACATGTTAGGGTACACGCAGAGATGGGCAACCATATTGGCGGGGTGGCAGGGGTGGGGAGGGTGAGAGACTGAAGACCATACCACAGGATGATCAGATGAAAGAGATAGATGTATTTAGGGAAGAGAAGATGTAGGGGATACATAATATCTCTCATCAAATTTCGGAAGAGCAGCCCCATGAAAAAAGATATTAGACTTCATCTGCTTGGTTTTAGAGGGAAGGGCCAGAAGCAATGTGGAGGGGGAGACGTGGCAAGGTCTAGGGGGAAGTTTCAGAAAAGCAAATTTTGACTTCCTATAAGGAAGAACTTCCTAAAAATCAGAACTGTCCCAAAATGAAATGGAATTCTTCAGGAAGCTGTAAATTATTATGCGTTATATGTTGTCTTCTGGCAGACACTGGATTACCGTTTATCAAGAATGGAGGATTCATACTTCAGGAAGGAATAGGACTAGCTGATCTTTGAGGTCCTTTTAAACTGTAACTTTGTGATTCTAGTCCTTCCCACTGAAGGAACCCCTTCAACAATATCCCTGCCAGCAACTTTTTTTAGGCTTTTGGGGTTAACTGACTTGCCTAGGGTCACATAGTAAGTGTCAAGTGTCTAAGGACAGATTTGAACTCAGGTCCTCCTGACTCCAGGGCTGATGTTCTATCCACTGCCCCCAGCCTTCATCTTCTTAAATGTTTCTACTAGAGAGTTAATGATTTTGGAAAGTAGTCTGTACCACAGTTGGAAAATTCCAGTGGTAAGAAATCTGGCTTTCTACAACTTCTACATATTAGTCCCATTTCTGACAGAATCAATCAGTCCTTCAGTGCATCTCTTTTATGGTAACCTGCCTTTCATGCACTTGGTTTTGTTCCCCATCTAGACTATGAGTTCCATGACCACAACATACTTGTTTCTTCTCCATAGAACTAAACATAAAACTTTGAATGCTGAGAAACTGAATGAAAGTTTATTGTTGGATTGAATTTAATCTATGCCCAGAAGGAGTATTCACCCATAGTGCTACTGAAGTGCTGTTAAGTAAGAGGACCCAGGTTCTAACTGCTACTAACTTTCTATATGATCTGGTGCAGGTCAATTCCCTTCTCTGGGGACTCAGTTTCCTCACCTATAAAATAAGAAATTTATAATTAGGAATTCTTAGCCTAAAGTCCATGAATCTGGGGGGGGGAGGGGAGAGAGGAAAGGAAAGGGGAGAGAGAGAGAGAACATTTCAATATAATTTGTTTCCTTTATTTTATGTATATAAAAACATGATTCTGAGAAGGGTTTCATAGACCTCACCAAACTGCCAAAAATTAGTTATGAAATAACCATAACACAAAAATAAGTTATAAACTTCTGAACTAGATGACATCTAAAATTCCTGTCAAATTTCATATCCTAACTTATGTCTCATACCAAAGAATTGAGAGGGCAGCTGGGTGGCATAATGGATAGAGTGCAAGGCCTGGAGTCAGGAGGACCTGAGCTCAAATTTGGCCTCAGACACTAATTAGTTGTGTGACCCTGGGTAAGTCACCGTTTGCCTTGGTTTCCTCATCGATAAAATCAACTGGAGAAGGAAATGGCAAACCACTCCAGTATCTTTGCCAAGGAAACCCCAAGTGGGATCATAGTCGGACATGACTGAACAATGACTACTACTACAAGAAAATTGAGATGTCTTTTTTGAACTTTGAGGATAATATAAATTTGGTTGAATTGTGTTAATTTTAAGATAATGGGAATTTTTCTGTTTACCTGTTTGTATTTCCTTGTTTGATCCTTAGTAGGAGGAAATACAGTTAGAAGCCAGATAGCTACCTAGGGGATTACATAGACTGGAGCACCACAGATACACTAAAACATCAAAAGACTCCCTCATTTGCTTAAGGGAAACCTGGAATGAGAAGAATGGACCAATAAGTTCCTGAGGATCCAAATTCATCTCAGTTGTTCTCTGAAGTAAAAATGGTGTCCCCTTCTGGGGTCAAAAGACAAGCAGATTCAGAGATTAGTATAGTATAGCTAATCTGCTCCTGGGGAAATTTATAGAATAGATTGGGGTCACCTAGTCTATATCTGGGCAGACTTCCCATATAAATAGGTCTAATAGCATTCCCCTTGTAGATAATATCTGATTTCAAAGTGTGATCATAAAAATTACAAGACCAGTATCCAAAGTGGGGATGAATGGATGCATGAATAAGTGGATGAATGAAAAAGAATGAAAGAAATTAGAGAAAGTCATACTGTCAATTGTATTTCTACTTGAGACTGATGGACACAGATTCTTTTAAAACACATATACAAAAGAAGGAAGCAAAGGCAGGTGATTGGGGAGCAAACATGAAAAAGGCAGCTAGATGTTGTATGGAGAGAGCATTGCACCTAGAGTCAGGAAGACCTGAGTTCAAATGTGGCCCCAGATATTTCCTAGTTCTGACCCTGAGCAAGCCAGTCAGTCTCTATCTGCCTCAGTTTCCTCATCCTTCAAATGGGGGTGATAAGAGCACCTACCTCCCAGGGTAGGTTTTTTCAGATTTTCTTTGGCAAACCTTTAAGGATTAGATAAGTGCTAACTATTATTGTTGTTATTTAAGAATGACAATGATCATGTTGGAATAAAGTTGGAAATGCTAAAACTCAGAATTATCTGAGTCTGGTGAAGAATTCTAAGTTCCAAATGGTTGGTTGGTTGGTTGTTCTTCATTCTTGAAGAGGAACAAACTGATATCACTATGTTAGAGTCAAGTTCCAGTTTGGCTGATCAGACCAATACAAGCTTGGAATGCTCTACCACAGGCCAGGCACAAATAGATCATGTGAACATTTGGGGTGGATTCTTTAAATTTGCACATCTTGCATTTCTTTTGAGCTATTTCAATTCTGCTTTGCTCAGGAAGCACAGTAACTTCTCTGATGAGGACAAACAATACTGGGTGGTCCTGTGCCAGTGTTTCCCATGTCACACAATCAATTCCAAAGTTGTTTTTTTTTTTTTAATAATTTAAAAGCTATTTCTGTTTTATTTATTTATTTTTAGTTTTCAACATTCATTTCCACAAGACTGAGTTCCAAATTTTCTCCCCCTCTCTCCCCTACCTCCCACCCCAAGATGGAAAGCATACTGATTACCCCTTCCCCCACTCTACCCTCTCTTATATCCCCACCCCACTCCTCTCCCCCTTCCCTCTTGTTTTCTTATAGGGCAAGATGGATTTCTATACCTCATTTCCTGTATATCTTATTTTCCAGTTACATGTAAAAGCAATTTTTAAAAATTTGTTTTTAAAACTTTGAATTCCATATTCTTTCCCTTCTTCCCTCCTTACCTACCCCCATTGAGAATACAAGCAATTCAATATAGGTTACACATGTGTAGTTATGCAAAACATTTCCACAGTAGTCATATTGTGAAAGACTAACTATACTTCTCTCCATCCTATCCCACCTCCCATTTATTCTATTTTCTCCTTTGACCCTGTCCCTTTACAAAAGTGCTTGCTTCTTACTACCCCCTGCCCAATCTACCCTCCCTTCTATCATCCCCCCTCTTATTCCCTTCCCCCTACTTCCCTGTAGGATAAGACACCCAATTGAGTGTGTATGTTATTTCCTCCTTAAGCCAAATTCAAAGAGAGTAAGGTCGACCCATTCCCTTTCAGCTCTCTGCTCTTCCCCTCCATTGTAACAGCTTTCTCTTGCAATTCCAAAGTTTTCAGGAGAGCGCTTGAGAGTATCCTTGTACTGCTTCTTCTGACCACCCTTTGAACACATGCCCCGTGTGAGTTCTCCAAAAATAGTTTTAGACAGGCTTACGCTTGGCATTCAAACAATGTAGTCAGTCCATCAGAGAGAGCTCGAATGTTTGGCAGTTTAGTTCGAGAAAGGACCTCAGTGTCTGGTCTCTTATCCTGCCAAGTTGTCTTCAGGATCTTCCTAAGACAATTTAAATGGAAGCAATTCAGTTTCCCGGCATGGCACTGGTATACTGTCCAGGCATACAACAATGAGGTCAGCACAACTGCTCTGTAGACCTTCAGTTTGGTAGTCAATCTAATACCTCTTCTCTCCCACACTTTCTTTTGGAGCCTCCCAAACACTGAGCTAGCTCTGTCAATGTGTGCATCAACCTCATTATCCATGCGTACATCCCTAGAAAGTATACTGCCAAGGTAAGTGGACTTATTTTTTAAAAAAAGAAAAAGAATCTTAGACATACATTTTATATATATATATAAAGTAAAGAGTCTGTCCTTATGGGTCTCTTATGTTCAGTCTTTGTTATATACCTTATATTTCTCTTGGTTCTTCTATACTGAATCTTCTATTAAGTTCAGGATTTTTTTTAACAGTCTTAAAAGTCTGAGAATTTATCAAATATCTATTTTTTTAATTCAGGATAATACTTAACTTTACAGAGTATGATATTTCTGGTCAGAGCTCCATTTCTTTTGCTCTTTGATATGTTGTGTTCCAAGACCTGCAGTCCTTTATTGGCTCTGCTGCTAGGTCTTGTGTGATTCTAATTGTGGCACCATCATATTTAAATTGTTTTAATCTTGATGCTTTTAATATTTTATCCTTGAGCTAGGAGCTTAGGGATTTGACTATGATTCTCCTATGAGTTTTCCTCATAGTATCTCTTTTAAATAGTAATCAATGGATTTTTTTGTACCTCTATTTTCTCCCCTTGTTTTAATGCTTCAGGACAATTTAATTATTTCTTATATTACTGTATGAAGATCCTTTTTTTATCATAACTTTCAGTTAGTTCAATTATTTTTTTTCTCTTCTTTTTTTATTTTTTTAAAGCAATTGGGGTTAAGTAACTTGCTCAAGGTTACACGGCTAGTCATTATTTATGTGTGGGTGCTCATTTTCTGAGGCCGGATTTGATCTCGGGTCATCCCAACTCCGAGGCCGGTGCTCTTACTCACTGCACCACCTAGCCGCCCCTTTTTTTCTCTTCTTATCTATTCTCCAAATCTGTTGTTTTTCTTATAATATTTTTCACTTCCTCTTCTATTTTTTCATTATTCATATTTTTTAATTATTTCTTGACATGGACAATGTGTTGATTTGCTTTGCTTGACTGTATTTCTTTGTTGTTACAAGGTAGGATGGGGGAGCCATTGGAATATGACAGATGTATTTCTTTAAAAAGCAATATTCTGAATCCTCTCCTATGTACTGCTGTGAACATGACATGTATTTTTCTTTTCTCATTTTATATTTGAGTTTGTAATATTTTGATTTTGATTTTCTTTTTATGTATTCAAGTTTTAGTATTTGACTAAAATAAAAAAATTTAAAGCAAGCATCATTTGAAAGGATTATATTCATTTGTATACATGCATGCATGTGTGTGTATATAAATGCCACTCTAGCATCCTCAAGAATTTCAGCTATTTAGTTCCTTTTGAATTAAAGGATATCCTTCTAGAACCATACTGAAGCCATGAGTTTCATCCCAAATCACAGCAATGTTTTTGAGGTCAAATTTTCTTCCTTGTGTTAGAATTTCTAGCTCACCTTTGTTGTTATTCATATTTTAAACATTTGCATACAAATCTTAGACATCTTAGGCCATGGGTTTTAATATTAACCCCTTTTCTAGTAATTTCAGAGCATTTCTATTATTATTATTCCTCTATCATAGCTACTATCTAGAGAAGGGTTCATTAGATTATAATTTCCTCAGGGGAAAAGATTGTCTTTTACCTTTCCTTGTGTCCCCAGCACTTAGCATAGACAAAAGACACTGTATTCTCAAGGAGTTCACAGTTCATTGAAGGAGACAACATGTAAGTAGCTATGTACAAACAAAATATGTAGATATAATAAGTTGATGATAATCAACAGGGAAAAGGCACTAGAATTAAAGAGAACTGGGAAAGGCTTCTTGTAGAAGGTGGGACTTTAGTTGAGAATAGAAAGAAGCCAGGGAAACCAAGGGGCAAAGATAAGAAGGGAGAGTGCTCCAGGCATGCTCAAAAGCATTTTTCTGACTCCAAGAGAAAGAGAGGGAGAGGGAGAAAGAGAAAGAGAGAGACAGACAGAGACAGAGACAGAGAGGGAGGGAGGGAGGGAGAGGGAGGAAGGAAGGGAGGGAGAGACAGAGACAGAGAGACAGAGACAGAGAGAGAGAGAGAGAGGAAGGGAGGGAGGGAGAGGGGGGAAGGAAGGGAGAGAGAGAGAGAGAGAGAGAGAGAGAGAGAGAGAGCACAATCAGTAGGCTATTGTAATAGTCCAGGCATGAGGTAAGTTGGGAGATGGAGTATGTTGTCAAGGAATAGCCTCAGAATATGAATGAGACAGAAAGGGTAGGAACGTACCAGGTTATGAAGGGCTTTAAACTTCAAACAAAAGATATTATATTTGATCTTGGAAATAAGAAGTCCCTGGAATTTATTGAGGTGAGAGTGACATATCAGACTTATACTTTAGGAAAATCACTTTGGCAGCTGAGTGAAAGTTAAACTGGAATGGGAAGAGACTTACGGCGGAGAGTCTGAACAGTAGGCTCTTGTAATATTCCAAGTGTGACATGATGAGGGCCTGTGTCAAGGTGGAAACAGCATCAGAGGAGAGAAGGGGGCACATATGAGAGATGATATGAAGGTATAATCAACAGGACTTGCTAACTGACTAGATAACTGGAATAAGAGAGGGTGAGAAGTAGATAATAATATGTAGGTTATGAAGTTGGATGACTGGGAAGAAGGTGGCACTCTGCACAGGAAAAGGGAAATTTAAAAAAGGGTGGGTTTATAGGAAAAAAGAATGAGTTTAATTTTGGATACACTCAGTTTAAGATGACTATGGGATATACAGTTCTAGATACTGAAAAGGCAGTTGGAGATGCAAGACTAGAGGTCAGCAGAGAGTTCAGGCTTGGAGAAATGAATCTGAGAATCATCATCATTGAATCCTTGGAAGCTGATGATATCACCAAGTGAAACAGTATCGAGGGAGAAGAGAAGAAGGCCCAGGATCAAACTTCAGTGGACACCCACAACTGAAGAACTAGGAAAGGAGAAGTGATCATACATGCATGTAGGAGAGAACCAGAGGAGAGAAATATTAGGAAATCCCACAGAGAAAAGACCAAGGAAAAAGGGTGATCAATAATGTCAAAGGCTGCAGAGAAATCCAGGATAAAGATAAAGAAAAGACCATTAGATTTGGCAGCTAACAGATCATTGATAACTTTGAAGGCAGCCATGCCATGCCTCTGCCGCCTCTCGCCCTGGGGGCAGGGGCCAGACCATGTTCCTCTGTCACCCAGTTCCAACAGAGTTCCTCACTGATCTTTTATTTTCCCTTTGGTGTTTATGGCTTAAGAAGTCTGGAAAACGCCACAGCTGCTGGTGATTCACTCTCCTGAAGTCTGCATTGGCTGGTCTGTGCTGCTGTTGGGCCACCCAAGGTCTGGGCCCACTCGGCTCATGGAGGACTGAGTTTGGCTCCCAGTCTGGTGTGATAGACCCTTTCTATTGGCCTGCCAGGCTGCCTTCAGCAGGGGGATTTGTTTCTCTCTGTCACTTTGTGGGTTCTGTAGCTCTAAAATTTGTTTAATCATTTTTTTTACTGGTATTGGAGGTGGTTGGAGCAGGAGTTGAAGCAAGTTCCTGCTTTTAATCCACCATCTTGGCTCCACCCCCTGAGAGTTCTTTTCTAAAGAAAAGTAGATTTATGGGGTATATAAATATTTGAAAAGCAGTCACATAGAAGAGAGATTTTATTTGTTCTTCTTGGCCTCAAAAGGCTGAACTATGAGCAGTAGATGGAAGCTACAGAGGTTGACTGAAGTTTAATATGTAAGGAAGATTTTCTAAGGCTCCAGGGTAACCAAAAGTAAAATAAGTTCCCTCACTAGATATGGAGACTGTCTAGCCACTTGTTGGAGATGCTGCAGGTGGGATTTTTGGCTAGGTATGAGTTAGAGTAGATGGCCCCTGTGGTCCCTTCCAATTTCAAGATTCTGTAATTTGTATGCTAACGTGTACCTGGGCTGGGGGTGGAGGAGGTTAAGGCAAGGGAGAAGCTTGAAAACATCTTATTGTGGTATCTGTTGTGGGGAAATAAGGAAGAAAGGGGAATGAAAGAAGTGGTTGCTAGGATTCAGTATGTAGAAAGTGAAGTAAAGGAAGCAGAAAAGAGATTAAAAGTTGTGATGGCAAATCTCTGATTGGGCAGCCAAGTCAGCTCTGAGACTCTGGGCAAGCTGAAAGAGCCCTAGGAAGGAAGGCTTTTCCTCTGAAAAGTAGAATTTTATACTCTAGGCAATTGACAGAGGGTCATTAAGGTAATTGGAACACTAGACAGAGTGTCAGACTTTGAGTCAGAAAGACCTGAGCTTTAATTCTGATTCAAACATTTACTAGCTTGTAGGAAAGTCACTAGCTCCTAGGAAAGTCACTTAACCTATTTTTAGCCTCAGTTGGGGATAAAAATAACTCTTAGCTCCCAGGACTAGTATGAGAATCAGATAGGATTTTATAGATCTATATAGTACTTTAAAATTTGCAAAGTAATATATATATATATATCACATATGCTGTATATATGTATACACACATATATGTGCATTTGTGCATATATGTATACATAGTATACACATTTATAGAATAGTATATATATGTATACCTATATATCAATATAGGCATAGATATAGAAATAGATTTAGATTTAAATTAGATAAAGATATAAGTATAGATATATACATAGACAGAAAGTATAAGTATAGATAAAAACATAGCTATAGACATAGACTAGATATATGTTGTTCAGTCATTCAGTTGTGCCTGATTCTTTTTTTTTGTTTTTTTGTTTGTTTTTGCTTTTTGGAAGGCAATTGGGGTTAAGTAACTTGCCCAAGGTCACACGGCTACGTTTTTGTTTGTGTGTGCATTAAGTGTCTGAGGCCGGATCTGAACTCAGGTCCTTTTGACTCCAGGGCCGACACTCTACTCACTGCGCCACCTAGCCGCCCCCTGTCCGAGTCTTCATGATTCCATGGACGATAGCACAGCAATACTGTCCATGAGGTTTTCTTGGCAAAGATACTAGAGTGGTTTGCCATTTCCTTGTCCAGTGGATTAGGGCACAGTCAAGTGACTTGCTAGCAAGTGTCTGAGGCCACATTTGAACTCAGGTCTTCCTTACTCCAGTCCCCGAACTGCATCCACTGAGCTAACTGCCTCTATTAATTAAATATAGGTATAGGTATATAGATTGGATAGATATAGATATACTGCTTTGCAAACCTTAAAATGCTATCAGCTATTATTAAGACCTAGGGTTGCATCCTGGCATTCTTTTACTGCTCTTAGACCCCCAAACAGTAATTGACTTTGACTGAATATTCTGTTCCAACAGCACTAAACCTCCTTTCTTGGTGCCTACTTCAGACTTTGGACAATGGAGAAATATGAGAACACTACCACCTCCAATATGTCTTACACAGACTTCTTCCTGGTGGGCTTTCCTGGGCTACGGGAATGGCGTTCCCTCTTGGTTCTTCCCCTTTCCTGCCTCTATGCATTAATTCTGTCCACCAATGCCCTGATCATCTACACTGTGGCCACCCACCGAAGTCTGCACCAGCCCATGTACGTGCTCATTTCCCTGCTTCTGGCTGTCAATATCTGTGCCGCCACCGCTGTGGTACCCAAGATGCTGACGGGTTTTGTACACTATGCAAACCCTGTTTCACTGGAGGGCTGCCTCACTCAAATGTTCTTTATATACTTCACCCTTCTCCTAGACTACAACCTCTTGTTGGCTATGGCTCTGGACCGCTATGTCGCCATCTGCCACCCACTCCGCTATGCAGAACTGGTGACACCACACCTGTTGGGCCTGCTGGCTGTGGCTGCCCTGAGCCGGAGCCTGGCTGTGGCAGTGCCCCTGGTGGTGCTGACTTCCCGGGCACGCTTCTGTCGGACAGTAGTGATCCGTCATTTTGCCTGTGAGTATATTGCCCTGTTGAGCATTGCGTGTGGGGACCTAACCTTCAACAACCGGTTGGGTTTGGCCATGAGGCTGATCACAGTGACCTTTGACCTGTCCTTGCTGGGGGCCTCCTACACTCGAATCATCTATGCTGCCTTTCAGATTTCATCAGGCAATGCCCGAGCCAAGGCTCTACACACATGTGGCTCCCACCTACTGGTCATCTTCACCATCTACCTCTCTGGCCTCTCCACTTCAATTGTCTTCCGGTTTGCTAAGTCTGTGTCTCAGGATGTGCAAAACCTGCTCAGTGCCATCTACCTGCTGCTTCCAGGAGCCCTAAATCCTATCATCTATGGCGTGAGGACCAGGGAGATCCGGCAGCATGTGGAGAGATTGTTCTGGGGAAGGGAGTCACTGTTAGTGACCAGGGACCAGTCAAAAAGACTGCAAAATATTCAACCAGAGAGGGAACTACCAGGGTGAGGGGGCACTAACACCTCAGCAAGGGCCACGAGCCTAGGACAGTGTGTGTTTACTGGCCCTATTTGGAGCTGCACTAGAATCTCCAGGAGAAAGTGGTACCTTGTCAATAGATAAGGATTGATGGAAACTACAATGAGGACAGTAGTGCCACAGCTATGCTGCCTAATCTCCCTAATCATATGCTTCTTTATCTCCACTGATTGGGTGGGGTGGGGTATGTATATACCAAGTTACACAGGCTCAGGTCCTATCCTTAGAGGCCCCCACTCTTCCTTAGAAAGAATTGAACTCTATCTCTGTAGCCATAATCCAATTTTTCTAGTTCTACTCACCAGGGACCAGCAGAACAAAGTGAATCCCTCTTCTACCCAACAGCCCTTCTATTTGAGGAGGATACCTATCATGTTCCCCCTAGGTTTTCTCTTCTCCAGTCTCAACATCCCCCAGGTGCTTCAACCCAGCCTCATATTCAAGCGCACACACACACACACACACACACACACACACACACACACACACACACACACACTGTTGGTCACCCTCCTCTGGATGTGTTCATTGTCAACTTCCTTCCTAATCTATAACTCCCATAAGTGAACACAGTGTTCCAGCTGTGGCCTGGACACAGTGGGATTATCAAATTCTTCTCTGTCCTGGATAGCTCTAAACAGTCAAATGCTCAGCAAAAGGCAATAGCACTCATACAAAGTGTTAGACTTCCAAGGATATTTGGTAGAGATATTAGTCAGCACCCCACCCCATCCAGCACTGAAGGGCTAAGCTGATAGGCCCATTCACTTACTCTGACCTTGGTGACCAGCAGCATGTCCAGTGTGATTTCTTACATTGTCATTTGTTAAGTGCTTACTACATGCAGAATACTGTACTTGATAGTGTCAAAAATACAAAGATAAATAACACGCAGTCTGTGCCTTGAAGGACCTTATGATCTAGAAGGTAGGTGGGACAAGACACACAAATGTAACCTATGCCTCAGAAACTCATCTCTAAGCTCACACTAACTAGGTTTGGGTTTCTGAATAACTGTTCTTTGGGGCTCACTCCCCCATCCAGGGTAACCCTTGGGAATATAAAAATGTGGCTCATTTCCCTTCAAGTGTTCTACTATCCTGCCCCTTGCCCTCTGAAAACAGTAGACTAACCTGCCCTGCCAATCTCTATCCCTCATTTCTCCTCTATCCTCCTCTCCAGTCATTGGGGAAAACACGAAATCATGCTCACTAAACCCACCACAGATGTGGACTATCTATCTTCATAGACTTCTAGGATCATGGATTTATAGTTGAGATTCACAGGCCATCTAGTCCCACCTTCTAATTTTACAGATAAGAAATGGAACACCACAGTAATTAAGTGATTTGTCCAAGGTCAGAAAGGCTTAATAGCCTATTAAAATGGGATTTGACACTTGACTCCAAATAGAGCACCCTGAAGCCCTCTGTTGCTACTGCTTTTTCCTTTATACTCTCTCTCTCTAATCTGTTCTTTCCTTCCCATCACCACTGTCCCCAGCCTTAGACACATCCTCTTTACCTTTCCCTAAATAATCCAATTAAATTACTAAATTTAATATGTCCAAAACTGAACTCATCACCTTCCCCCCTAACCCAACTCCCCCCCTGCCTGTTTCTGTTGATGGCATCACCATCTTTTCATTGCTCCCACCTATGCCCCAGGCTCAAAACCTGAGAGAAAAAGTCATCATTGATTCTTCTCCCTCTCTTCCCACATCCCATCAGTTTCTAGGGCCTGTTGATGCTACCTCAGCAGTGTCCTTCATACCTATGGCCTCCTCTCCACTCCCCTGGCAACCACCCTAATTTAGACCATCTCTTTTTGGCTAGATGATCATAATAGCTTCCTGGCTTGTCTTCCTCCCCTTCTCTAATTCATTTTTCTTATAACTGCTTAAATAACCTGCCTAATATATCATGGTGACCAACTTAAAAAAAAAAACTCTCTGTGGCCTTCCAGGGCCCACTGAATAAAATATAAATTCCTGACATTGCATCCATAGCTTAGCTGCAACCTACTTTTCCTGCCTTATCTCATAAAGCTCCAGTACTCATATTCCAAACAAACTGAATTATTTTGTTTCTTCTCATTTTGTTCTCTCCCAATGCTGTGTCTTTGCTCATGATTGGCACTTTGTGGGAGCTCAATAAATGCACATTGGATCGGATTAGGTGTCCACCGCGGCTGAAATGGACCTCCCTCCTTCACTCCACCTTATCTGTTGAAGTCCTTTTTCTTACTTCAAGGACCAACTCAGGGGCAATCTCCACCAAGCTTCCCTTGACCCCACCTAGGTTGATCTTGCTCTAAATTTCCTATAGAACTTTGACTGAACCTCTCCTTTGCACTGCTCTCATTTAATAGCTATTGCTGTCTTTTCCCCTACTCAACTCTTTGACAGGTATAGATTTTGTCTCTACTTTTATATCCCCAGCCCTAAGCACAAGGTCCTATGCAAAATAGGATCATGAGATCACAAGATTTAGAACTGGTAGGGAATTTGGAGACCATCTGGTCCAACCTAATCTTTTTACAGATGAGGAAACAGCAGCCCAGAGAAGTTCAAGGATTTGGCCAAAGCCACACAGGTGACACAGGAGCTTGATAGTGCTTATTAAATTAGGCTGAACAAGCAGGGACTGGAGAGGGAGGCACCGAATATCTAACATGAACCAAAGTCCTAAGTGTTTAAGGAATAGGGAAAGATAGGTAGCACAGTGGAAAGAGCTTTGGATCTGGAGTCAGGAAGGCCTGAGTGCCAATCTGTCCTCAGACATTAGTGATATGACAATAGGCAAATCACTGTCTACCTCAGTTTCCTCAACTGCAAAGTGGGCTAATAATGGCACCTACCTCCTAGGGTTGTTATGAGGAACAAATGAGATATTTGTAAGGTGCTATATATAACTGCTAGATATTATTTTTAATAGCCTGGAACATTTGGCCAGAGTATCAGATAGATGAGGAAAATTAAATGGAGGATAATGGCTGAAAAGGTAGGTTCGTCTCAGATTGTTGACAGCCTTTACTGGCAGGCTAACAAGGTAAGATTTATGTCTCTGCCTCTTCAGCAGTGCCCAGACCAATTCCTGAAGTATATATTGGGTGTCTACTAAGTAGCTCTGCTAGGTAACTGAGGGGGATATGAAGCAGACTGTCTCAAAGATGTCTTTCAGTTCTCAAGTCTCTGCTTCTATTTTTCTAGGACATGATCATTACTCTCACAAAGTTTACAGTATAAGAGAAGAGATGTAACTAAGACTCATGAAAAGTGAACCAGGCAAGTTTCAGCTCTGCCACTCACTCATTCCCTGTGGACCCCTTGGGAAAGCACTCCCTGCTTCCCTGCTCTCAGCCCACCTGTAAAATAAAGGAGGTGGACTAGACCAGTCTCTAAGGTCTTTCCCAACTCCAGCAGACAATACAGGATTACATACACAATCTGCTGCTTCAGATGCCACTCATCTATCCATTTGTGGATCATTTCTACTCAGCTGATGTGCTTTTCAGTTTCCCACATTCCCCCAATATATTGAAAGACATGTAACTTCTGTCTTTGGAACATACCTAATCTATCCAGGAGGGGCCTCTCCTGGAAAAAGGCCAGATTGCAAGCTTATACATAACTAAAAATGTATTATGGTTATATAATTAAACATAACATACAACTGCTAGCTGATTCACCATACACAGGCCTTAATGTTCTTGGTTTCTTTGTTTATATCATCCTATATATGATCCTTCCCATCTCTAGGGACTGAAGTCTTACCTGATTCCAACTCAAATGTTCCCTTTTTTCAGGAAGCTTTCCCTGATCTCCAATTCAAACAGAAATCGTCTTAACTACTATAGTAAGATCTCCTTAACTGTAGGCCTTCAAGCAAAGGTTGAATGACAGGCCCTTCATCAGTGGTAGAAGGGATTCCATGAAAACTTGGATAACACTGTATTTTTCTTGGGAGCTTTTTACCACATTCTATTTACCATATTTTATTTTTACTCTATTTTGACTTGTGGTTTATTAATGTCCCACCTTAGACTGTGAAGTCTTTGGATACAGCAATCAGGCTACAACTTATCTATTTCAGCACTACCTCTACAACCTACAACAATACTTTATAGGTAGAAGGTATTTACCAATTGGGTAAACATAAAAACTTATAGTATTCCTCTACACCACTTAATGGGCCAAGTATTTCTAAGGGAGGAGGCACATATGTCCACTACACATGCTCATCAGCTGGTATCAGGATAGCCTGGCATGAATTTCACAGATTATACAACCAGCATGAGTTGTGATCCATTGGGGCTCATGAACTCTCAGAAATACATTCCTCCCCTCTTAATGGCAAACTTTACACCCAGACATCTTTCACACACACACACACACACACACAGAAGCACACTATATTCCTTCAAATATAGACTACACTTTCTTCACTCCATCCTATCTTATACCCAGTTGTGGCCCACACTTGCTCTTAGGATCTCCCTAACGGCAGCACCAATTGCTTCCCCACAGACCAATGTAGACACTGAAAGAGCTTATTCCGGGCACCCTGGCTCTTGGTTATGGGGGCAGCTAGGTGGTGCATTGGATAGATCACCAGGCCTGGAGTCAGACCCGAGTTCAAATCTGGCCTCAGATACGTAATAGCTACGTGACTCTGAACAAGTCACTTAACCTTTTTGTCTGTTTCTTCATCTGTAAAATAGGGATAATCATAGCACTCATCTCCTAAGTATCAAATGAGAAAATAATGTAAAGCACATAGCATAGGGCCTAGCATACTGTAAGTGCTATATCAATGTCAGCTGGTATTATTATCACTCCAGGGAACAACCAGCCTAAGGGTCTCCCTTCCAAAGCATCTGCTTCTCACAAATCATGTCTCCACTCCTTAAGCTCTGCTCTGTCATTCAAAGTTTCCCCACTTGCTAATAAGAGTGGGAATTTACACAATGCTTTCTGACTTACAAAATACTTTCCAACCAACATCTCTTCTATCCTCACAACAACTCTGTGAGGTGAGTAGAGCAGGTATTATCCTCATTCTAAAGATGAGGAAAACAAGGTTCGGAGGTCTTAGGATCTGATTTAGGGGCAAAAGGTACCTTCAAGACCATCTAGTTCAACTCCCTCGTTTTACTGCTGAGGAAACAGATCAAGAGGTTGAGTGATTTGTCCATGATCACACAGGATTTGAACCTAGGTCTTGTGATTCCAGGGTTCTTTCCTCATGCTCCCTCACTTGTAAACAGATGAGTCCCAAGGCTGATGAACAAAACTTGGAGGAAGCTCTGTGGAGCTCAGTGTCACAGAGGAGTAGGCAGAGGAAAGAGGTGAGTACAGCTGATCTGTGGAGAAATGAGGTTTCCAGGTTTTGCACATGAGTGATTTAGAACAGGGACATTTGAAGGTAATCCACTGACATTAGGCTCAACTCAAAATTTAATATCAGTGTGCCAGGAACTGTTCTAGGGACTAGAGGTACAAAGATAAAAATGAAAACCTGCCCTGCCCTCTGGGAGCTTATGTTATATTAAGGAAAACTCCAGACACAGAGAAAAGTAAATGCAAAATACTCAGTTCCTCATCTGTAAAATGAGTTGGAGAAAGAACTGGCAAACTACTCTAGTATCTCTGCCAAGAAAACTCCAAATGGGGTCACAAAGAGTCAGACACAACTGAAATGACTCAACAATAATGGGAACAGGGTGGGATATACTGAATACAAAATACACTAAAATTAGGGAATTGAGGAAAGCATCCTGTAGGAGACAGAATTTCAGCTGAGCCATCACAAGTCCTAGGGAGTCTAAGATGCAGGGGGAGGAAGGGGTCCATTCCAAGTATGGGGGACAGTTTCTGGAAAAGCACAGAAGCAGGAGACCTCAGATGGCATGCAAGGAACAGTAAGGTCAGTTTGACTAGAATGTAAAGTTCATGAAAGCAAATCATGTAAAAACAGTTATCTAGAAAGATAAAAGTATATGAAGTATTTTAAATGCCCCCAAAAAGTTTGTATTTTTTCCTGGAGGCATTAGGAAATTATGGAAACTTTTGACGGAGGGGAATGACATGTTTAGACCTGAGCCTAGGGATATAGATATTGGCAGTTGTGTCAAGAAGAGATTGGAAAGACTTGTGGCAAGATCAAATTGGAGGCTATTTTAACAGTCCAGGCAAGAGGTGATGAGGGCCTGAATTAGAATGAGTTAGAGAGAAAAGAATTCCAACAATCTTAGAAATTAGGATTGCAAAGACTTGACAACTAATTAAATATAAAGGGGATGAAAAATGAAGTCAACGTTGATTCCAAGGTTTTAAGTCTATACAGCTCAAAGGGATAGTAATACCTTAACCAAAAACAAGGAAGTTAAGAAGAGGTTTCTAGGGAATGATGAATTCTATTTTGTATATATTAAGTTTAAGATACCTATGTGACACCCAATTGTAGAAATCCAATAGGTAGTTAATATGGGATTGAAGCTTAGTTGCAAGAAAGCCAGATACAAAGATTTGGGACTTATCTGCATAAAAATAATTCAATCTATGGGAACTGATGAAGAACTGATAGAAGAAAAGGGAGCCCAGGATGAAATCCTAGCCTATACCTTTGCATAGAGAATAAGGATAATGATACAGGAAGAGCAATGTCACAAAAACCTGTGACCCTCCAAGGAAAGGGGTGAACAACAGTGTCAGCCGATGCTACAGAAATTAAAGATGAGAGCTGAGAAAAGCCCATGGGATTTAGCAAATAAGAAATCAATGTTAACCTTAAAGAGGACATTTTTTATTCTAGAGGTTGAAATCCAGGCCTCAAGAAGTTAAAAGGGAGTTGAGTTTTCACACAAACAAAACAAATGCAGTGTAAGAAGGGAACATGTGGGGAAAAAAACCATCACAACCAATTTGTCTGATAAGGGTCTCCTTTCCAAGCTGTGTACAGTACTGATTCAAATTCATGAATCACTTCCCAAATGATATATTGTTCAAAGGTTAGGAACAGGTAGTTATCAAATGAAGAAATCCAAGGTATCAACATCCAAATAAAAATGCTATAAATCACTAATAAAAGAAATTAAAATTAAAGCAACTCTGAGGTTACACGTCACACTCATCAATTTGGCAAAATTGACAAAAAAAGAAAAATGACTGCTCAAAAACAGGCACATTGATGCCTTTTAGCAGAACTGTGAATCAGTTTAATCATTCTGGAAAGCAATTTGGAACTATACCTAAGCCACTAAACTGTGCATACCCAGAGAAAAAAGAACAATACATACAAAAATATGTATAACAGCTCTTTTTGTGGTAGCAATGAACTAGAAACTAAGGGGATGCCTATTAATAGGAGGATGGCTGGACAAGTCATAGAATATGCATGTCATGGTATACTGTTGTGCTACAAGAAATGATGAAAGAGATGGTTTCAGAGAAACCCAGAAAGACCTATAATGGACTAATACACAGTGACATTGAGAAAAACTAGAACAATTTATATGATATTTTAAGAAAATAAACTTTGTAAGATTTAAGAACTGATCAACACAATGAACTTCCTCATGAGAGGTAATGACCTCAAGAGTGCAGATTGAGAAAAATTTTTAGGCATGGCCAACTCAAGAATGTTTTGACTACAAATCTTTGTTACAAAGGTTTTGTTTCATTTTTTCTTTTCCAATGGGGGGAGATGGAAAAACTGATTCCATTTGAAAAAAGTTTTAAGTGTGTGTGTACACACACACACACACAGAGAAAACAATTAGTGTAAACAGTTTTTTTCTGGGCTTTGGTAATGAAAGAGAGGAGAGGTATAGAATAGCTTGAAGAGATGGCAGAAACAATGAAAGGCTTTTTAAGGATGAAAACAACTCCACTTGCTTCAATCAGTCCTCATTATATGGATACATGACCCTTCACCATGTTTTCCCTTTTCCAGATTACAAATGTCCTTCTAAAACCAGCCGTGAATGAATATAGAACTACAGATGAGGTCTGATGCGTGCAGAGTACAACTGGACTATCATCTCCTTAAGTCCTAAAAGGTATGACACTCTTAATGGAGTCCATGATTACATTATTGTTTTTTTTTGACTGCTACACCACACCACTGACATACTGAGTTTATAATGTCTATTAACTCTCTTAAAATCTTAGGGGAGGCATTTCTATCAGTGAGGAACTGCAGGTCAATGATAGGATGCTAAACTGAATGCAAAGAGATTTATTAGCATACTAAGGAACCTGCTCTCACTGATGGTAGATTCATTTGCAAGGGGACAGATTTGGTTTTTATTATGATTTAGGCCCATTTGGAGTACACAGAAAATTAATGGCCTTCTGAGAAACTTAGGCTAGAAAAGTAAGCATTTCACAGGAGACAGGGTAGAGGAAAAGGGAGATCAGACAAAACAGAAAAGGGAAGTGTTTGGAATTCAAGCAACAGGATAATTATGGACATAAGAAAATATTTCCTGTTCAAGGTCAGGAGACGAGAAGAGACCAAATACACAATTGTGAAAGAAGTACTTTTAAAGACAAAATTTCATGATCTCTTATCCAAGAAAAGGAAGTAGTTTTTACCACAGTAGATGAGATCATCTGTTGTACCATGTCCTTGCATAGGAATTTGGAGGTTTTCTAATATTAGGCCATCAAGTGATTGGAGGGATTTCTATGCTATTGGTTCACTAAGATATTGCAAAATAATTATGGTTCCTATTTCCCCCAGTAGTCCACAGCCCCCAGATATTTTTCAGAACAAGTACTATATGGCTATGCCTTCTCTATCTTGTCCTTGTAAAGTTGATTCTTTGTACACAAATGTAAGACTTTACACTGATACTTATTGAATTTCTTCCTATCAGATTCAAAAGAATGCTCTTGACTGTAAAGATTCTTTGAAATACTCATCTCTAGTCTGTTAGCTATCTGTAGCCCTCAGCTTTTTGTCATCTACCAATCTGAAGAGCATCTTTATCTAAGTCATTAGTAAAAAGGTTAGCACAGAACCAAGCACAGATCCCATTCCACAACCTGATACTGATAAGGTCTAATAGGAGGCAAATGAAAAATCTAGACAACATGCTTGAGGAAAATTTGAGTGAGAAAACATTGTCAATCATGGGGAAATGCAACATAAACTAAGGGTTTTTAGGAGTCAATGGTAAAAATCCTTTTTCAGCAGTTGCTACATTCGCCCAGTTCCATGCATTGGGTGACCTCTAGCTTAGGTCAACAGACAAAGCCAAGTTTTGCCCTACTCCTGGCATGAGGAAAATGACACTGTATGTGTTCACAAGAAACATAAATGCTGTCATTTTTACAAGTTTTGTCCTCACAGTTTTTGAGTATTTTGTAGGTTTGCACAGAAGGGCTGGAAAAGATCTTAGAGATCATCTAATCCCTATCCCACTCCTCTTTTTACAGATAATTACAATCACATAGTGATGGGTGGGGTCAGGAGTAGACTTGCCTTTTATACTGGGCACCTAAGTTCTTTCTGCAGTACAAGGGAAAGCTGTGACAGTGTGATGACCACATGTAAGAAGTCATTTGAGATGAAAACCACAAACAAAATTAGTCAAGACAATCATTTATCTTTAGAGGAAAGTGTGCATCTTTATTTCAGACTGACCTACAGGGCAGCCCCATTGCCACATGAGGATCCCGGAACAAATCAGAAGAGGGATAAAATCCAAACCATCTTGGGAAGAGCCATTTCTGGGTGGCTTAGGGCTAAATACTGATAAGGCAGAGAAACCCAAGCTGCCTGGTGGGGGTAGGTGTACCAGCAATCTCATGAGCCAGCAATGTACTTTACCTCTAGTGGTAACATGCCAGCCTAAAAAGAGACCTCAGCCTAATAAAATGACAATCTGTGGAGGATACTCAGTCAGCGTTGGGCCCAGAGAAGTGACTGATTCCCAGATGCCCACGTTTTCTTTCCTGCTCATCCACTGATTCCAAGATGATTTCTTCACTCCCAAGACACCAGCAAAAAAATATTTTCATCCTGCACTGAAATAGTACTTGATATGCATTGATCATTTCCTTGCCCTAAAATCCAGCAAAGCCTCACCTCTTCAAGCAAATTCACTACATCTATCTATGCCCAAAGAGAAAGTGTGGCTTCCAAAGAAGTGCTGGCCTCCTCTTCTGATTCTTTCTTCTCAGGATCCACACATCAGGCACTCATCTCTATTTTCTAAAGAGCAAACCATGGCTGCTGTGTTCCTCTCCTTTTCCTCATCCTTCAACACCTTCTCCTTCTCTTTCAGTTTTTCCTTATTCAGAGTAAATTGAATGGGATTAGCTGCTGGTCTTGTCCTCAAATAATACATGCCAGTCTTCAGGCCCTATGGGGAGAACAATAGCTATTAGTAAGAATCCGCTCATCAGAATATTTAGAAGACCAAATCTAATGTGACAGCCTCACATACTTGGCTCTCAAAATACCACTTCAATCTACTTGTACTGGTGGCATAAGAAAGGTGTCCTTAAACTTCCACAATTGATAAATGTGCTTTATGTCTCTAAAATGCACTAGTCAAGCAGGGTAGCATAAGACATATACACAGATAACTATAACACATGATAATAATTCTGATAACGATGACTGACACATATACATTTTGAAAATTGCATACATCTCATTTGAACCTCATAACTACACTGTGAGGGAGGTGCTACCGATGTTATTATCCCCTCTTTAAAGATAAGGAAGTTGAAGCTCAGATCATGAAGTCTGTCCTTGGGTCATGCAGTTATTAAGTATCTGAAGTGGGATTTGAATCCAAATTTTTCTGACCCCACAACCAAGCACTCTACCCATCAAACCAATGATAAGTGTCAGAAAGGGAAGCAAAAAAGTAGTATGTGATGAGTAAAGGAAAAGGAGTTAGTATGGAGAAACCAGGAAAAGTTTCTTGAAGGATGATGTATATTTATGTTTTTAAGGATGGTTAAGAATTCACAGACAAGGGGAGGCTAGATGGCACAGTGAATAGAGCACCGGCCCTGGAGTCAGGAGGACCTGAGTTCAAATCTGGCCTGCCTCAGATACTTCACACACACACACACACACACACACACACACACAATCTTGGGCAAGTCACTTAACCCCAAACTGCCCTCCAAAAAAGTAAAAAGAATAAAAACAAATTTATAAAAAAAATTTTTTTCTACAACCCTCCAGTACTTCTAGAGAGGTGTATATATACATACATACATACATACATATATATATATATATATATATATATATATATATATATATATATATATATATATATATATATATATATATATATATATAAAAATTCACAGACAAAATGAGTGGACGGACCTTACAGGTACAGGGATAAGCATGAACAAAAACATAGGAAACAGAAGACATCTCTTTCAGAACCACCAGCACACAAGTTTCACTGAGACAAAAGTGAAAGAGAACAAAAACAGAAGGGCCCAGAACATAACAACCTAAAGAGTCTGGACTTTATCCTGTACAAGTTAACTATCGAAAATTTTTGAAGCAGGGAAGTACCAGTACAAAGAAGTAATTTATAATGGTTAGTCTGGAGTCAGTGTGACAAGTGGTACCAGTAAGTGTACATTACAACAGTCAAGACACAAAGTGATAAGGGCCTAGGGGCTAATGTGAATTAGCTATGTGAATGTAAATGAGAGAAAAGTATGTGAATGAGGGGGAAAAAAAACTTATTACAAAAAGAAATAATGAATGGTACCTGGCTAGATGTGTTAGAAAGATGAGAGAGAGGGGGAAGAAACAAGTATCTATTAAGCACCTACTATGTGCCAGGAACTGTACTAAGCACTTTACAAATATTGCCTAAACTGATCCTCACAACCCTGGGAGGTTTTAACTCCATTTTACAGTTGAGGGAACTGAGACATGTTAAATGCAGGGTCACACAGCTGAAATGTATGAAGCCAGATTTGAATACAAGTCTTCTTGACTCCAGGCCCAGTGCTCTATGCCCTGTACTAACTGGCCTGCATTTAAGGATGAAAATTTTTAAGTAATATACATAGAAGTGATGACAGCTAAAGCTGTGGGCATAGATGAGCGGAAAGAGAAAAAAGAGAAGGAAAAGAACTGAAAGCTAATAAATGAGCCTTGTGGCTTCTTTCCAACAAGGTAAGACAGCCAGCCAAAGAAAGAAGTGACCAGAATAAAAGAAGCAAAACCAGGACAAGGTCTGTCAAGGGAGCCAAGAAAGGAAGAAGACAGTGTCAAATGCTATAGACAGGCTAAGGACAATGACCACTGGGAAAGTCCATTTTTTCTAAGCCTTAAATTATCTATAAAATTAGGGAATTTGAACTACAGAATCTTTAGACTACCTTTCAGTTCTAAAATTTCACAATTTTATTACTTGGTGTCACTGAAGTGAACAATTTCAATAGAGTAATGAGAAATGAAAGCCAGAGTAGGAGTTAGAATGGATGGTGAAGAAACTGAAGCACTGACTGTTCTACTATATTCTATTTAATATTTTGCAAATATTCAATACATAAAGACTAAACACCCCCCAAAATAGTTCTGTAAACTTCTACATGTACCCACCTTTATAAATAATCCTTTATTAGCCACCCTGTGATCACTCCTCATATGCATATTATCATATGAAAACAGTATCTTTACAATGAAAAACAGTATCTTTACAATGAAACAGCTACTATTGAGAGACTGCTGTATATAATGACAGTTATATGTAAAATGCCAGCTACCTAACAACCACAAAGCGGTGAAACAAATAAAGGTAAAGAAAAGAACTCCACGTTAGATAATTTTGTTGACACTGAACCCCACTTAGGGTCTAAAACTCCAATAACTTGATAAATCTTTTTTATAGCCCTTCACTAACCTGCTTCCAACCATAGAAGTGCATGCTGGTGAGTTTGCCATAGTTAGGTTCAGCAATGTGGATATTCAAAGACTGACTCTGATCAATGAACGCCCCTCTATCAGCTGCCATCTTGAGAACAGTTTTCTGTGAGATTTCCCATACAGTCTTATAGAGCTGCTTCAGATCTTCAGGAATTTCAGGGATACTCTGAAAAAAGGAAAAGAACAAATTCATTTTCTCCCAACCTTGAAGAAGAAAACACAAATCACAATGATATAAAGGAAAACAAAATCCAAAAAACTTCAGAACTCCGATCAATGTGGTTATCAATGGTGGCTTCAGAGGACTGATGATGAAGTTTACATTCTCTCTCTTAACAGCATAAAGCATACACAAGGTCAACGTATAAATTTGTTTTACTTGCTATATTTATTTGTCACAAGAGAGATTTAAGGAGGAGGGGGGACGACAGTCAGCAAGAAGTCAGTGGGAATTAAAAATGACTTCTATGAAAAGCTTTTTTAGTATTTATGAATAAATGACATTTATATCAAGCTTTTTTTAAGGACGAAGGGTTGGGAAAGGGAGGACGCAGAAATGGAAGGAAAAACAGCATAAGCAAAGAATACTGGTCAGAAAATTAACTCCTGGGATGAACGCCTTGCCCGATATGAAACTTAGTAATTCTATTGCTTGTAAATGAGTAAGCCACCTAATACCTATCAAATACAGCTCTAGGGAAACAAGGTGTGTCCTAGACTTGCTGATGGCTAAGCCAAAGTTAATCCTTACTTGTACCTTTGATCCATTTTCTCCAGAAGTTTGTCCAAAAGATCATTCCCCAACTCTTTTTCTGATCTTCATCTCTCCCTATTTATGGCTCCTTCCCCAAGACATTCAAAAATACTCAAATTACCATTTCTTTCCTGCTTTTCACTGATAAACTCCTAGAAAGTCATTTATACCCACTACCTCTATTTCCTCACCACCTACTCAGTTTGTAACCCCACCTTTCAACTGAAACTTATCTCTCAAAAGTTTGCTAATGATCTCTTAAATACTAAAACTCAATCATTCTGTAGCTACTCTGAGCCAGTTATCTCCTCTATTGGGATGCTCTCTCTTGGTTTCTAGTCCTTTTGGAAAGCAATTCAGAACTATGCCACAAAAGTCATTAAACTGTGCATCCCTCTGACCCAACAACTTATCTTGGCCACTACCCCAAAGAGACTAAAGAAACAGGAAAAAATCCTATTACGTACAAAAAATATTTATAGCAATTCTTTCTGTAATGACAAAGAACTGGAAACTCAAGGGATGCCAATCAATTAGGGAATGGCTGAACAAATTATGGTACCAGAATGTAATGGAATTTATAGTACTATAAGAAATGAAGAGATTGTTTCAGAGAAAACTGGGAAAACTTGTAGAGACTGATGCAGACTGAAATGAGCAAAACTAGAACAATTTATACTAAAAATCAACATTGTAAAAGGGAACAATTTTAAAAGACTAAAGAACTGTGATCAATACAATGATCAATTATGATTCTAAGAACTGATGATGAAGAACATACTTACATTCCAACAGAGAATTAATGAGTTGTTATGCAGAGACAGACATGGCCAATTGAGAATTTGTTTTGCTTGACTATTATTATTTGTTACAACAGTTTCTTTTTCTGGGAGGCAAGGGTAGGAATAGTTAAGAAAAAATTAATGCTTGATAAATGGGGGAAAATTTTTTTTTAATGTTTTTGTTTCCTATTTTCATAAATCCCTGCCACCGTCACCCATAGTCAACACAACCAGGAAGTATCTGAATCAGTATCTGATTCATGCCCAGGTTTCTCCCAACTTTCTAGTACTGAATTCTTTCCCACTATGCCATGCTGCCTTAATTAAGTGGTCACTAAAGTTTTTTTGGTTTTTTTTGGAGGGCACCTGGGGTTAAGTAACTTGCCCAAGGTCACAACGGCTAGGTTTGTGTTTGTGTATGCATTAAGTGTCTGAGGCCGGATCTGAACTCAGGTCCTTCTGACTCCAGGGCCGACGCTCTACTCACTGCGCCACCTAGCCGCTAAAGATTTTGAAGAAAAGTTTTAACAGAGTGTTTAGAACAGAAGACAAGCTACAAGGAATTGGGAAATGATTAGGTAATAAGGAAAAGGATTGAATGTGAACTACTCTTTTTTAGGAGTTTAGCAGTAAAGAGAAGGAAAGATACAGAACTAACAATTTGAAGAAACAAGATTTGAGGTTAGGAGAGAAGGAGGAAAGAGAGAGAGGGAAACAGAAGAGAGGCAGAGGGAAAGGAGCATTTATAGAGGAAAAGGGAAAAGCACAAAGGGAGAAGAAAATCAGTATGAGAGAATGACCAATTCAGCAGACTCCCCAAGGGAAAGGGAGAGGGAGCAAGGATACAAGTTAGAGCCTAGCCAAGGAAGAAGAGAATCCTCTTAGATTGAAAGGAAGCCAAGACGAGGGAAAACAAAAAAGTTCTGAGGGAGTTGGAGTTCAGCAAGGATGAGCTGCCTTAAGATAAAGTGAGTGATAAGGATAAATACAGAGAGAGAGATTATGGAGCTGGGAGCTAGAGGACACAGTCCAGAACAGTTGTAGTAGGGGATTCAAAAACAAAGGCCCATACAGCAGGAGGTGCTGCCTGAGGCCAGGTAATAGGCAACAGAAAGGACCTAGGAGCTGCCCACAGAAAATCAGGAATAGGAATGAAAAGAAAAGAGCAGGAGGAACTCAAGATGACCATGAACAGAGTAGGGGCAGCAGGATGAGGGGCAGTGAATTGTTATAATGGATAGCTATGGGGTCAAGCTTTTGAAGGGCAGAAATCATGCTAGGGAATTCCTATTTACTCATTTTTGTACTACTTACCTCACAGGGCCTTTAAGTACGATCAGCCCATTCCCTTTCATTACAAATTTTAAACAAACGATCTGAAAAGGGACCCAGAGGCGTCATCAGATTGCCAAAGGGGCCCATGACAAGTAAAGATTAAGAACTCCTGGTTTAGGGGATCAGTTTACTGGCTTTAGTCACTTCTGACCTTTTAATTACATTTTATCTCCTAACTTCAAGTCCGTATCACTGAACAAAAAACCGAAAGGTAAGGACTGTTTGGCCCATGCATAATGCTGTCTGTGACTGAGTACTAGGAAATGACAGAGACCTGCATAGAAGTGTGCTCTATAATCAACTCTACCCAATATTATTCTCTAGGAGAAATATGATGCTCTGAGCAGGGGGCGGAGGGGCAGCAAGATTAGTGTCACACACTTCAGTCTTATTTCGTACCTGGATAGAGCCATTACATGCAATGATCTGGTTTTTCATCTCTTCATTCCACAGGCCTCGCTCTGTCAAATCTTTCAGCAAGTGCGGATTCACAATCTGAGTAGAATGGTAGATGAGGTATGAAATAGAGAAAAGTGAATACTCAAAAATGACTGCTGTAAAATGACAAAGAACAAACAAACCACAAAGAAGAAATAACAAGATACTTGCACCTCATTCTTTTGTAGAGGTGTGAGGTACTTGGACGCAGAACATTGCATATAGTTTCGTGCTTTTTCAAAGTATTAATTGGATTTGCCAATTTTTCCTACTCAATCTTTTTTCTTTAAAAAATATTATTTATGATATGAGCTCTCTCTTTAAGAGGGAACAAAGGGAGGAATACTGGGAGAAATTCTAAGGATGGCAAAACACAAGATATCAATACAAATTTTTTTTTAATAAGAGAAAAAAGAGAGAAATAACAAGGCAACCATAAAAACAAACACAGGAATACAAATTTACATGCTCAGAGCCCAAAGGAATGAGGTTATTAAACAACTGTTTAAAAGCAGGCTGTGAAGCAAATAAAAATTTAAATAAAGTCCAAAGCTCCCATCTATAATACTTGAACTGTATATACAGCTGTAGAGTCTTAGCATTTAGCAATGCAAAGGGCCAGCAATCATGTTGTAGTCTGGGTATATTTCTACTAATGGAGTCATTAAAAAAAGACACAGCAAGAGTACAATAGATAATTAAGAAAAAAATTGAAGTAAACCCTCCAAAATTTCAATAAAGAAATCAAATTCCAAATATGGGATTTCCCATTTAAATACCATAAAATCATAATATGCAAGAAATGGAAAGGTCTTTCAAGTCATCTTATTTAACCCCTTAATTTTGTTTTCGGCAAGGTGGAAGGCAGGGCAATTGGGGTTAAGTGACTTGCCCAAGTTCACACAGCTAGTAGTAAGTGTTATGTGCCGATGGCCAAATTTGAACTCAGGTCTTTAGGACTCCAGGGCTGGGGCTCTATTCACTGTACCACCTAGCCACCCCGACCCCTTCATTTTAATGATGAAGAAACTAAGACCCAAAAAGAAAGAACTTGTTCAAGGTCACACAACAATGCTTCATAGATTCTTAACCAACGTAGTTAGAACATAAGGTCCTTACAACTGGGGAGTTTTATTCTTTTCATTTATATCTCTAGCACCTTGCAAACTTAATAAACAATTGTTGACTGATGGTTACAAAGAACCAAAAATTAGCTAAGGCCAATGTACATGATACCATGAGAACTAAAAGAACTTACAAAGCAACTAGTTTGTTCTCCAATCTACATTTTTTATTCCATTTAGGTGTTATTTCCATAGTGATAAGAAGTCAATGTAGAAATAAGTACATATTTAAAATTAACTGAGCAGTAAAGCATGTTAGCTGTCCCAGTCCTTCAAAGATATTTTCCAAGTCTATAATCTCCTCACCTGAAATTCCCCCGACAGGACTCTCCGAGTATAAATGTTGCTGGTGTAAGGTTCGATGGACTCATTATTCCCTAAAATCTGAGCAGTGGAGGCAGTTGGCATTGGGGCAAGCAGCAAACTGTTCCTGATGCCATACCTAGGTAAAAAAAAAAAAAAGCAAAATAATATGGTATTGGCCTCAGAGCTAAAATCTGCCAAAACTACTAGAATGTAAACTAATAGAATGTAATGCAAGTGTAGTAAACATGAGGGTGGCTTAATTCATTATAGAGAAAACAGAGGCTTCACTCCTAAACAAGAGAATAACTATAATAATTACACTGCTGGTGTCTCTGTGTCATGCATAAATTATTCAGTTTGAACATTACCCACTTATGCCTGGCCTCTCTGGTGATTTCACGGTCTGAGGAAGTTGTAACCATTATATTCCTTATAGGAGTCGAAAACCAACCAACCAACCAACATTCCCTGGCCTGTATTTAATACACCCTGGCCTATGCCACTCACATTTTGGAACTCAGAGGACAATGCCTCCATGCTTAATAATGCCTTGCAAATAATCGGCACTTGTTACATATTTGTCTATTTCATGAGATTCAACCTATTTTTAGGGTATAAATATGTACATATTTGACAAACCTATACCATATACCTACACATACACATTTTTTTTTTTTAAAGCAATGGGGGTTAAGTAACTTGCTCAAGGTTACATGGCCAGTCATTTTTTATACAGTGTGGGTGCTAATTTTCTGGGCAGAACCGATCCCAGGTCCTCCCGACTCCGGGGCCGGCACTCTCACTGCCCACCTAGCCACCCCTGTGTATACATTTTTTAACACTAAGCATCTTTATCACCATTCTCTATATAAGAGAAAATCTTACTCAAAACATATTTGACTATCACAACCTTCTCTTCAACTATCGACTCCTATAAGGAATATAATGGTTACAACTTCCTCAGACCATGAAATCACCAGAGAGGCCAGCCATAAGTGGGTAATGTTCAAACTGAATAATAATTTATGCATGACAGTACACAAAGGCATTACAAATAAAGCATCATCTTTCAGAGAAATCTCATAGAGTTCTTTCCTTCTCTCCCTTGAAAGGATCCTTAAGGACACCTCCTACATGACGCTGTTCTTTATCTAGCAATACCAGGTAGCCAGTTTGTACTGCCCCTCCTTCACCATCCACTGGTACATTTTATACCTATCATGAAATCATGTGTGCTTTAACAGCCAAGCAGTATGACACCCTTAATGGAGAACAGACTATATGATAAGTCATAACCTCACTAGTAAAGGGGAGATACTACCTACTCTGACAACCTCACAGGTAAAAACCAAATGTGAAAATAGATGTAAAACTACTTTGAAAACTATATCTTTTCCCATTTAGCTTCCAAGTTCTTTGGGGAAAAGGAGCATACCATGTCTCCACATTTTGTACCTATGGATTTATATAGCATTTACCATACTACTCTGCACTTTGATGATTCTGATTCATGTCTAATTATAACACACAGAGGTTTTTCACCCAGATGTCACTATTCTGCAACCTCAAGTAAAACATTTCTTATTCTCCCACCTCAGGCTATTAATCTGTATAATGGAGACACCATGTATTAGATAGCCTGGTATAACAGAAACAAGTTTGGACTTGGAGTCAAGAACACAGGTTCAGATTCTGCTTCACAAGTATATTAGTCATATGGCCCAGGCAAGTTAATCTCCCTCAGCCTCTGTTACTTCATATAGAAAACAAGGAAAATATCCACAGCTCTTACCTTAGTCTTTTTGTAAAGATTAAATGAGCTAAACAAAAGGCTTTCAAAATCATAACATGTGTCAGATACTAACAATAATTATCTCATGAGGTTTTTAAGAATAATAGCTATCATTTACATATACTTTAAGTTCTGAAAGCACTTTACATACATTAATTCATTTGAGAACTTTTCTAAAGACCAAGTGTGATAACAGATAAAAAGGGCTTTGAAAAGGTAATGTGTGTGTGTATATATATATATATTTCCATGCATTCCTGATCATAAGTAAGTGGTGGCTCCAGTACCACTGATCACACCACCACCATGACCTCTCATTCTATGCAATTCTTGGCTATGATTTTCTATTGGTTCTTCTACAGAGGATGTACCCAATGTTCTAGAAGCTTTTCAAAATATTTTGTGTATGCCAGTGCAGCAGTCTATCCCCTGCAGCATCAGCCCAAATCCTTTTCCAGTCATATATCCAGAAAAGGAGTTTGGTAAGAACTATACTGTTCCCACTAATTTTACATGAAAATACAAAGGATTTGTGGTTTTGTCAGTGGTAGGCAACTCTCTCCATTTAGGCAAATAATAATCTGTCTATGACTTAGTAGTTAAGTCCCAGGACACATAAACATTCGACTTGCCTCAGGTCATACAGTGTCAAAGATGGATATGAACAAAAATATGACTCCAAATTCAGAACTCTAGTTAATAAATGACACTGCTTTTACATTAATATTAATAAAATAAACATCCTCCAACTACTTCCTATTGTATATTTTAAGGATTTCAGATATGGTCTCTAGGCAATACTAAGATATTTGTCTTCATGTTAACAGTCCTCAGGGTATAAAGTACTTATAAAAGAAAACAAACAAAAAAATCTAAACCTAGGTTCCATTCCTTAGTCAGGAAATCCTCCTGCCCCATAAGCCTTAAAAGACTCTTCATCTGCAAAATCTACAAAGCTGCAACTTGTGGAGATTTTTTCCCTTAGTCAAAATCTACCAAAGACTGCCCACCAAAATTTTCCTTAGCAATTTCTAACTTATTTCTGTGACAATGCGTTCAAGCAAAATTTACCTATATTCTCAACATGGCTAAGTTATAAACCATTTTGTGAAGAGAAAACTTAGTACTTGGTGATATGAATGGGTAACTAAAAGTAACTACTTTGGGACTAATCTGAGAAGCTGTATCCTTGAAAAATGAAGATCTGCTAACACATTTACTCACTTTGCAATCTTCTCCTTAAGAACCTTCCAGTCCCACAGGTCTGTAGGAGTGACATTCCACATATCATACTGAAGAATCTGAAGAGAAAACAACCCAAACGTATCACAAACCACCTAAAACTAGTTTAAAACTAAGTTAAAACAAACAAAAAAGTTCCATCAGAGTTCTGCACAGGAAAAGAATTCTGCAATTGTCCTAACAAGTCTTCCTCAATGTCAAATATTAAACAGGTCCAAACCATGAATGTTGGAAGACTCTACTCTACCCTCACCTTTATTAGCTCCTTCTCCATATAAACCAATTTAAATCAACACACCAAGAAAAAAAAAAAACAACCTAAGTCAAAATAATGACCAAATTTAAAACCCCCAAGTCAAAGCTAGCTATCTTGAAAATGATCTGTATTTGGTATTCAAAGCCTCTTGTTAAAAAGTCATGTATATTATGAAATGTGTAAATTCCTAAATGGTCAGGAATGTGATCATCTAGGTACTGCTCTGAAAAGACCCCTAATATAAATATGCTTGTTTAGAATGTATTAAAAACCTAATAGCACTAACTTAATCCTCCTTTAGATTTGCTTAATGTAATCCATTTACAATTAGGAATGTCCTGTTTCTGGCTAGAAAACAGATTATTTAAAATATATGTGTATATATATTATATATAACTATGTAACGTGTAACATATTACTGAGTAACAGCCATGTTACTCAAAAAATCCAATGCAACCTTAGGCTGAAGTAAAAGAAGCATAATATCCAGAGTAAAGGAGGTCATAAACCTACTGTACTCCACTCTAGTAAGATATCCTCTGTAGGGGCGGCTAGGTGGTGCAGTGAGTATAGAGTGTTGGCCCTGGAGTCAGAAGGACCTGAGTTCAGTTCCGGCCTCAGACACTTAATGCACACACAAACAAAAACCTAGCCGTGTGACTTTGGGCAAGTTACTTAATCCCAATTGCCCTCCAAAAAGCAAAAAAAAAAAGATTCCAGATATAGGAAGTCACACTTGAATATTATACAATCATAAAGATACAAAGGTATTTTAAAAGCCAAAGAATCTCAAAATCATGTGATACAAGGACTGGTTTAAGAAATAAGATCATTTATCCTGGAGTAATGAAGAGAGGGGGTGTATCAGCAAGCACTCTAGCACATCCAGGGTGTCCTGCTAGCAGTTTGATCTGCTTTATAAAAGAAAGACAGCTTTAAAGAGGTTAACAGTTCTACTTTAATTATAGAGAAATAAGTGATTATAGAAAATATAAGCAGAGAAATTAGCACAAAGACCAATAGACAGGACTCCAGCTGTCTGAACATAGCAATATGGCTATATACTTTACATATATCACTGGATCAAGGGAGCACAGACATCTAAGCAGTTGGGGGGCTCTGAAAACACAGCTTACTCAGGTTCTTGACCAGGAAATCAAAAGATCCTTCTGAGCGAACCCCCAAAGCAAAACATTAACCTCCCACAATAAGTAACAAAAACTAGGCCCCTGATTGGCTCAGAGCCAGAACACATGAAACTTACTTGACTCAGAACAGCTGTGAATTATCAGGGTTCAAAGGAGATTAATCCTTCAGATATTTACAATTTAGCCTAAGCCTGGGAAACTGAACTCCAAAAAGAAAACAAAAATCCCATCTTGCTTGCATGTAATACAAGGATTGGGTGAAGAAATAGGAACATTTATCCAGGAGGGATCAATATTTTAGAGTACCTCAAGGGCTGTCAAGTATTATACTTGTTTTTTTTGTTTGTTTGTTTTTGCTTTTTGAAGGGAAATTGGGGTTAAGTGACTTGCGCAAGGTCACACTGCCTGTCTGAGGCCAGATTTGAACTCAGGTTCTCCTGACTGCAGGGTTGGTGCTCTATTCACTGAGCCACCTAGCCACCCCAAGTATTATACTTATTTTGTTTAGCTCTAGAAAGCAGAACCAGGACCAACAACCAGGTGGAAGTTCCAGAAAGACAGATGGTGACCAAAGAGGCATTTAGAGTTGTTAGAGTAGAACGGATTGCCTAGAAAGACATAAAATTCTCCAACACTGGAAGATTCCAAATAAAGGTTGAATCACCACTTATTCAGAATGTTGCAGAAGCGATGTACATTTTAGGTAAAGGTCTGACTATATGACCTCTAAGGTTCCTTCCAAGTCTAAGAATCTATAAACTGAACTATACTACAATTATTTCTGTGGGAAAGAACTACATTTCAGATAATATGGGGAGCAGCAATAGTCACTTAAAGGAATAATTTTCACTGTTGCAGAAATGACTATCCCATTCTAAGTACAAACAGAGAGTTTAGACAAATTCTTTCAAGTCTAGAGGGCACAAGTGCATATCAATAAATGTTTCATTCATTTACTTACTCCTTTGCTGACTGGGGAGCCTTCATATGTTTCATATGGGCCATACTCCTTGGCCAAATCACAGCTGGCTTCCAAGGCTCCATAATAAATGGTTTCAAAAATCTGTTTATTCAGTAACTGGGCCTCTGGACTCTCAAAAGGATATCTCATCAGGATAAAAGCATCAGCTAGACCTTGCACTCCAATGCCAATGGGGCGGTGACGTTTATTTGATAAACTTGCCTTAGCATCAGTTCATAAAAAAAGGAATAAAAGGAAAAATAAGACTATTCAAATAACTCACATTTCCATGGCTTACAAAGTTTTTTCCTCATAACAACCTTGTAAAGTAGTAGTATAAAAATTGCTAACCCTGCCCATTTTATAAAAGAAGAAACTAAGGCTCCAAGAGATTAAACAATTTGCCCACAGTCAGAAAGTATCAGAATCATCTCCTAACTCCCAGTACAATACTTTACAAGTAAGTGCATGCTGCCTGGCACACATTCTCCCTATATACCAAAATCTTTCAGAAAATCCAAATGTGTTTAATAAGCTTTCTTCACATAATAGATGAACAGAAGTCTTAACAAGGCTGATGAGTTAGCGATTTATATTCTTCATCATTCATACAATATTGTCCTTTCTCATCAGAAACTGAAAAGATCAATGTCAACCAATAACCTTTCCCAAGCAATGCACACTAAAAAACAATAATAATTTCCTTCAAATAGTTACTAGCAACAATCTATAAGATCAATTGTTTTTCCAATAAAGCATGAAGTTAATTTCACAATTTAGTAACAGTAAAATAAAGAGCAAAAAAACTTTACAAAGTCAAAGAAATACAAAGTTTTCTCAAAATAGTATTGGATATAAATACTTCTGATTGCAACAGGGCACCAAAATAACAGCCAAGAGAATCCTTACACCAATTTTTTGGAGCAGCCCATATTATAAAGATCAGTTTATCTAATGTAATTGCAACAAGTTGCAAGAGCTCTAATAACTATTTGCTCATGGAAACAAAAATTTCGTTGTCCCTGGACTCTAGCATTTACTAACATTAAATTAAAAAAAACAAAAAACAACTAACTAATCATACCTCTGGGACCGGGTAATAATTGATGTCAATAATTTTATTTAAGTTTCGAACAATGACTTTGGTAACCTCAGCCAGTTTCTGGAAGTCATATGTGTGCTCCAATGTGACAAACATATTCAGGGCCAAAGAAGCCAAGTTACAGACTGCAACCTAGAATACAAAATGATTACAAGTTAGATAACACTGGGGTTAAATACCCACCTTCAATTTCTTCAGAACTGTCAATGAACAGTATTGCTCAAATCTCACAATTATAGTCTTAGCTTTAACATCTTTCTTTTAACCACCACTATAGCAGATCCCACTTCTTTTACTCATGCCAATTTTCTTCTATCATCTTTCTAGTTTCTAGAAATTTAGGATGTGCCCTCTTTTCTATTTCTAAGTATAATACCTATGTATTTCACAAGTAGGTAATTGCTGGAAAAATAAAAAAATATGCGAAGTCAATGTCAGAAGAGTTAGAAAAAACAAACACTAATATACTGCTGGTGGCAAAGTACTATTTCAATCATTCTGGAAAGCAATTGGGAATGATGCTAACAAAGTAACTAAAATGTCCATCTTCTTTGACCCATGGATTCTATTGCAAGGCACACACCCCAGTGCTCAAAGAGAAAAAGAAAAGTGTCCCATAGACAAGGAAATATTCATAGCAGCATGGTTTAATGGTACATAAAAGCAAGAGAATACAACTGCACCATAAGGAAAGATGACCATGAAGAATTCAAGAACAGCATGGAAAGACATATGTAATGATGTAGAGTGGAGCCACCAGAACCAGGAAAACAATAAACTATGTAAATGCACGGCACACAGACACAGACATTAACGTAATGCAGTTATAATGGTTAAATTTTGGCCCAGAAAAGAGCTAAGAAAAGCATTTATCTTCCTTCTGGTTACCATTTTTTCCTCTTCTCTTTCTGATTCTCTGTTATAAAGGAATGGCTTCACTGGGCCAGGGAAGGAACAAGGACATATTTGGAAATTAAGATGAGATAAAAACAAAAAATAAACAAATGTTTTAAAAGTGGACATTTGCAGCAGCTCCCTTCCTGACTTCCTATCTCCAATCTCTCCTCTCTCCAAGCTAACATTCTTCAACAAGACCAGCTTCCATACCATTTCAGTTTGATGTCACTCAAACTTGACATTCCTAAATGCTAAGTTATGGGCTTCATCCCCTTCCTCATCTCATCAGGCTCCATTTTATTCATTCCCCTTCTCTCTCCTCAGTTGAGGTTTCACCAAGCAAGCTGATTTAGTATGCCCCAGTTCACAACTCACCCCCCTCCAGTCTCTGAAACTTCATGAGCTTTTTTCCCTCTACTAAACAAAGCTAGAAATAAAATAATCCAGTAAAACGCTTCATTTTACAGAAAAAAACTGAAGCCCATAAACGTGATCCCTTCCCAAGGTCACATTACTTTACTTTTCCTAGTTCATTATGTTCAATCCAGATCAGTGCTTCAACCTACAACCCTGCTCTTGCCCCCCTTCTGCCATGAAGAATTCTGTTACATAAATTATTGTCCCTCACTAGACTAACAATTACATGTGTGAGCTGAAGACATCAATGTGTCATACCAGCAATCTTATCAGGACTGTACACAGAAAAACTTAAAGATCACTAAGTTATGGTAAGGACCATGACTCCTATGGTTTTTTTTAACCCTTCTGTGCCTACAGTAGTGCTCTGCCACTTATAAGAAAATGCTGAACACTCTTCCCATCCTTCAGGAGAAGACCAAAGCTAGCAAGAGATTATCTTTCACTGTTCACTGAAGGGGGTTATGCTCTTGCACTCACCTCATCTTTACTAGTGTACTCTACTATCTCCGTGCACAAATTGCTGCATTTAATGGTTCCCAGATTCTGCTGATTGCTTTTCCGATTACAGCTGTCTTTGTAGAGCATGTAAGGGGTCCCTGTCTCTGTCTGAGACTCAATGATGGCATACCAGAGCTGCTGGGCTTTTACAACTTTACGGACACGACCTTGCTTCTCGTAACTGAAAGACAAAGCCAAGGTGTTAGCCTGTGTGTTCATAAATTTTATTAAAGACAATTTCAACCAAATTAGAGGAAAGAATAGATGTCTACTTTAAGAACTGTGAAGACAGAGGCTACAAGGATGGAAAGAACTAGTTCTCAAAGCTCTTAAACACATATAGTTTCCAGGTTTCCTTTTTCTACTTTATTATGTGACCTTTACTTGCCAATTTCTTAATCTCTCTCTCTACTAACTGCCCCAGCTCATCCTAGGCTCAGCAGGGATACCTCCCTGTCCCCTTTCCTTTTTGTGTTCTAGATCTGTGAATTCATGGATACAAGGAATTTCTGTTGTAAAAACTCCCTCTGCCAATGCAAATTAGCAATTTATCTATAACTTAAAGTCTTTGAGAGTTGCCTGGCACATTGAAAAATTAAGTGATTTGCCCAATGCCACATAGCTAGTATATATCAGAGGCAGAAGAAGAACCCAAGTCTTCTTGACTCCAAGAGTCACCATCTAACCATACTAACCATGACTCTTCCCTTCCCTTAGTATACTCAAAACAGCATTGAGTTTCTGAAAATAACTAAGGGAAAGTTGATAAAATATTGACAGTGACAACTAGGTAATACAGAACGTATCATCACCCTATAGTGTGAGTTACCAACTGTGGAGGTCAAGTGTAAAGAAGAATCAGAAGAAAATCCCAGGAAAAAAAAACAACAGGTTCTCTTCCTTTCAACAGATCTGTTTAGTACTGGTCTTGTTGTTCCATCGTTTCACTCACGTTTGATTCTTCAGGACCCATTTGGAGATTTTTTGGCAAAGATACTGGAGTGGTTTGCTATTTCCCTCTCCAATTCATTTTACAGATGACGAATCTGAGGCAAACGGGGTGAAGTTACCGAGGGTCATACAGACAGTAAGTGTCTGAGGCCAGATTTGAACTCAGGAAGAATAATCTTCTTGACTTCAGGCCCAGCACTCTATCCACTGCACTACCTAGTTGGTCAGAGTCCCTTTAATGTGACCCCATTCTTGACATATGAGCACTAACAGAGCACAGTAGGCAGCATACAGAGTTCAATGTATTCAAATTGTCTAATACAGTTAATATAAATTTACTTCTACAGTTAATCAACCTTTCAAAAGGAGGCTTGATCTCTAAGCACTCTCCATACCTCATAGAACAAAATAAAAACCTTGTCTTTAATTTAAAAATAAAAACAAAACATTTAAAAAAAGTTTTAGAGACACAAAGAACAAAATGGGGGTACCCATGACAAAGGCTAAAGGTACATTTATATCTTGGCCTGTGTAATAAACATTAACCTATCCAACAAATAGTCTCTACTGTTAAAGTCCTTACAGTCTAGAAGACTGTCATATAAAACATAGCAAGAAAATACAGTTTGATGTCAGTTACATTAGAGAAATACAAAATAAAGCACTATTTTATCATGTCTAAGAAAAAATATTCAAGGTACTTAGTAACTATGTAATTAATTAAATGCCTTCCCTGACATGTTACAGAAATTTGGCTATTCCAGGCCAAGGTTATCATTAACTCAGCATTTATTACAGCCCTACTATATAAATAAGACACTGTGCTACTAGGGGAAAATATAATTAAGGAATATTTTATTTTTTCCTTTTATCATACCTTTCATATAACTTCTCGAATTCTTCTCCCCAAACATCATCCAGACCAGGACACTCATTAGGACACATCAGGGACCAATCCTACACGACAGAAAAAAAAAAATCCTATAAGGGAATGTTAGTTACCTACTTCATCTCAAATCCTAATGTATGGAATAAGAATTCCTTTCATTCTTTGTCCTATAAACAGACTGTGGCAATAATTCTTTATCAGTGATTCAGTCTCTTCCATACCATTTCTTCTTTAAAATCCTTTTTACTTACGTCAAATATCATCTATTTTAGATAATAAACTTCTAAAAGGTTGACACAACATCTTCTAACTTGCTCTGTCCAATATCCCACATGGAGCCATGTGGAGGTAAGCACTTAATAAGCACTAGATACAACAATAGAAAAGAAAAATTTGCTAAATCAGGTCATTTGCTTATTTGACTTCCATATCTGGTATCAAGTACTCACCTGATTGTTCTCCACACGTTTCATAAAGAGATCTGGGATCCAGAGGGCAAAAAAAAGATCCCTGGCTCGCTGCTCTTCCTTCCCAGTATTCTTCTTCAGATCAAGGAATTCAAAAATGTCCAAGTGCCATGGTTCCAAGTAGATGGCAAATGCCCCTGGCCGCTAAAAGGTAAATCATTGCTGTTTTAAGAACTAGTATAGTAAAATCCAAAGGCAATAATCCCTTCATATTGTAGAGAATTTTTACTTTCCAAAGCCTTTTCACATCGATTGCATCTCATTTGTTCCACACTACGATGAGACAGGCAAAGTAGGGACTGTTCCCATTTGACAGATGAGGAAACTAAGCAGGGTGGTCAAATATCTTGCTCTTCCATGGCGTAGCCAAATTTCAATAACATGGCATGTAATTAATCAACTAAATGCTTTGAATTTATACCTAGATAGGTAAAAGAATGGACTTCACAGACAGCAAGACACAATGCTAATCCTTAGAGATGAAGCCAGCAATAAGACCTAGATAACTTCTAGACCAGTTTTCCTCCCCTTTCAATGGCACCAAAAAAATACGTAAAGTTCAGAGAAGGGATTTACTTCTTTAACCATAAAAGTTGTTCCCTTTAGAAAAAGGGGGGACAAAAGGAAAACATATGATACCAAGTTTTCTATGAAGTGAAAACAGCAAATCAAAAGGGAGCTAACTCATCACTAGATAATATAGCAAAAGCGACTGTCATATAAAACACCCATAAGGGACAGTGTGGGTTAGGAGACCAAATCAGAACATACACACATGTTGACTTTATAGTGACTTGCTCCCTCAACTTCTCTATACTTCAGTCTCCCCTTCCCATAAAATGACAATGATTTTTTAAACTTTATATAAAAAGTGCCAACATTTAAAAACACATGAAGATTATTAGCTATTTTTTAAACAAACTTCTTTGCAAAAATAAACTGAAACATAAAGGACTAAACAATAAGAAACTGCACACAAGTGAGTCACCTCACTGCAAGCAGATGGTGACCTTTAATTTTAATTCTCACACTCTGAAGAAAGTAGAATACCTTGTTACCCCCTTGATCCACATAGCGAGCTGTATTGTTGTACACTCTAAGCATTGGAACAAGGCCATTAGAATTGCCATTTGTCTGAAAGAAACAAACAAAAATGCTCAGCCCAATTGTCAGTGGGGCAGAGGAAAGATCAAGATGGCCAAACAAAACAAATGACTCCAGCAGCAGCCAAATAAGATTCCAGTTCTTGGATATTAACTCATCAAGTTTCAACTTTCTTCTATCTCTTAACACTTCCTTGGAGACAAGTTGCTTAGCATAAGGAAAGCAAGGAAAGGCTGAATATAACTCCACTGACACCTTTTTCATAGTGCACCATTCCAACTTTACATCAAAAGAACCCCTAAACCAAATAAAGCTAATTTTAATTTTACACATAAAGCTCTTGATATAAAATTACTTTAAATGAGAATCTTGGCTATGGTAGGAAAAGTAGCATGCTAAAGAAAAAATTGTGGGGGTGGGGTAGCATTTTCTTATTCAAAATTAAAGATACCTTTGAGAGCTCAAAAATAACTGAATAAGTAAATCGGTTCTGCTATGGTAAGCTATTGCCTTGGGCAAGTCACTTTCTCTCTATGGACTTCAATGTTCTCATTTGTAAAATCAGAAAGTTAAAAACAGATCACTCCTAAAAATCTCTCTCTTCTAGCTCCAAAATTTTGTGAATGAACTGGTTCTAACAGAAAAAGACAAATCAGAGAAATTTAAGCATACTTTGGTTGAATCCAAGGATTAGAGGGAGCCTCACAAATTAACCTGGTCACTCTGCCACAAGGTAATGATGAAAAGATTTTTTAAAAATGAGTATAGAAACAACTCAACTCTCACAGAGTGTAAAATCATCATGTCATATTTTCAAAGAATAGCACAATGGTTTCTCTAAAATAAGTAAAATAAAATGTATTTCTAGTTTACCGCTGACTCTAAAGGTGGTTAAGAAAAGTATTTCTCAGGGTGGCTAGGTGGTGCAGTGAACAGAGCGCCGGCCCTGGAGTCAGAAGGACCTGAGTTCAGAGCCGGCCTCCGACACTTAATCCACACAAACAAAAACCTAGCCGCGTAACCTTGGGCAAGTTACTTAACCCCAATTGCTTTAAAAAAAAAAAGTATTTCTCACCCCATTGTTGTCATTTACAAGAATCTATCCATGTGTAAAACTTGGTACTGAGCCCTTCTCTTTTCTGGTGGAGGGAGTTGAGGGGGGGAAGAAAGTAACAAGAATTTATAATGCCTACTATTTGCCAGGTACTGTGATAGGTGCTTTAAAAACAAACAAACAAAAAAAAAAACAACTAAATACTATCTCACTTGACTCTCACACCAACCCTAGGAGACAGGTACTGTTATCTCCTCCATTTTACAGATGAGGAAACCGAGGCAAACAACAATGAAGTGACCTTAATGGAAATGCAAATTTAAAGATCTTCCCTGCCCCCAGGCCCTTTGATAGGCTGAAGAGACTGAGAACCTTCCTTGATTTGAAAATATACTTTGCCTCCCAGTAGGCTGAATGTGGTCACATGGAGCCTGCAGCAGGAGGCTTGGTTTTCAGGAATGCCTACACCTTGATGCTGTGTGATTGGGCAGTGGGTAAAGAGGGTGGTTACATTCTCTGACCCAGGAGAAGGCTATATAATCCCTGATGTGAGGTTTTGCTTTGGGGCTCACTTTGAGAAGTGTTGTGTGATTTGACCAGATGAGACTGGGAAGCCACTGAGAGCCTCCCGGCTTTGAAAACCCAGATGTTGATGCTCTCTGATAACTGTGATTTGGTATTGATGTCATGGTTGGACAGTCTGGAAACCTGTCTGCTTGATCTGTTTGTTTCTCTGTCTTTTAAGTTCTGTCTATATACTTTGAAGTTCGGGGTGCTGATCTTTTTCCCCTGAACTAGGTAAATGATTAAAGTAAACTTGTTAACCTGTTTTGAGTTGCTTTCCTTTAGAAAAGCAGATCTAAGAACCTGTGTTGGCAACCACCCTGGGGATGCTGGGGTGCTTCCTGCTACAGTGACTCATCCAGGGTTGCATAACTAGTAAGCATCCAAGGGCACATTTGAACTCAGGTCTTTCTGACTTGAGGCCCAGTGCTCCATCCATTGTGCCACCAGAAGATGAAGAGTTGACTGATAATAAAAAAGAAACATTCTTTTTCACAATTCAGAGCAGAACTAAGGTTTGAAGTTGGCAGTTTCAATTAAGAGGGCATTTAACAAAAACTCTTGATGTACTGAACATGCAGAAAATTTCATGAAGAATGTCTCTCAATTTTGCAGAGAACCAATATAATGATGCATATCACTTTATACAAATTTCATTATAAAATATATTACAGGATGTCAAATCTAGAAAGAGAGGGAAGGGGAAGAAAATAAACATTTACAAAGTGTCTACTACGTGCCAGGTAGTATACTAAGTATTTAAAAATTTTTTTTTCTCTTTTTTATTGTTTAGTTTACATCATTCATTTCCACAAGATTTTGAGTTACAAATTTTCTCCCCAATTTTCCCTATCCACCACCCCAAAACAGTGTTCCCACTGAATGTCCCTTCCCCCAATCTGCTCTCTCCCATATCTTCCCCCATTTCCCCTCCAACTTTCCAGTAGGGCATGGAGGATCTCTATGCCCCAGTGCCTGTATATCTCATTTCCCAGTTACATGTAAAATATTAATAATAATATTGTGTGAAAATACAATGTGCTTTCTCAAAGACTACTTACTGAAGTAGCTAAAGCCTTAGGTCTTAGAATTACCTCATAAAAAATTACTTCACACTCACTCACTAACCCCGTCCCCTGTAGAAATTACTTCATCCTTGGTTCACCCACTATCAACTCACCTGCCATATAAGGGAAAAGTAACCGTTAGAGCTAATCAAAATCAAATGCTTTGCATAGAGGGAAATGTTGGGAGGGATGGGTACTCCTTGTCTATTTAACCTGGCTTCTGCTTCTGTGGGGTGACTTCCTGTCCCTGGATTTTTCCCAGTGACTGGACTGCCCACTTGTCATGAGATTCTAATAAAACTTTCTGCCTTCACTTTAAAAGGTCTCCGAGTAGTCAATTTGGGTTAGGTTCTCCACACCCCATACAATATGTATATACATTTTTAAACATTTGATTCTAGATTCTTTCCCTTCCTCCCTTGTCACCCATCTTCACCGGGAAGATAAGCCATTCAATATAGGTTGTACATGAGTAGCTACACAAAATATTTCCATAGTGGACATATTATGGAAGACTGACTATATTTCCCTCTATCCTATCCCAACCCCTACTTGTTCTATTCTCTACTTTGATCCTTTCTCTTTTCAAAAGTGGATGCTTCCAACTTCCCTCCCCTCCAGCCTGCCCTCCCTTCCATTATCCCCCCTCTTTTCCCCTTCCCCTCTACTCTCCTGTAGGGTGCGATATCCTATTTAGTGTGTATGTAATTTCCTCCCTAAGCCAAATTCAATGAAAACAAGGTTAAGTCATTCCCTTTTCCCTTCCTGTTCTTCCCCTCCATTGTAACAATTTTCCCTTGCCTCTTCTATGTGAGATAATTTACCCCATTCTGTCTCTCCCCATCTTCTCTCATTATATTCCTCTCTCACCTCTTAATTTCACCTTTTAAGTAACCCTCTATGTATACCTATAGACATATATACACACTCACATATGTATTCATATACCCATATATTCTCCTATAGACATATATACATATGTATATACATATATACATACACACATATATACATTTCTATTCCCTTCAAATATGCTCATACTGAAAAAAGTTTCATAAGTTACAATTATCGTTTTTCCGTGTAGGAATATAAATAGTTCAACTTTGATATGATTTCTTTTCTGTGTTTACCTTCTCAAGCTTCTCTTGCTTCTTGTATCTGAATGTCCAATTTTCTATTCAACTCTGGTTTTTTCATCAAGAATGCTTGAAAGTCCTCTATTCCACTGAATGACCATATTTTCCCCTGTAACATGATACACAGTTTTGCTGGGTAGATGATTCTGGGTTTTAATCTCAGTTCCTTTGCCCTCAAGAATATCATGTTCCAAGCCCTTCGATTCCTCAATGGAGAACCTGCTAGGTCCTGAGTTATACTTATTGTGTTTCCACAATATTGAAATTTTTTCTTCTTGGCTGCTTATAATATTTTCTCCTTGATCTGGGAACTCCGGAACCTGGCTATAATATTCCTAGGAGTTTTCTTTTTGGGATCTTTTTTAGGAGGTGATCGGTGGACTCTTTCAACCTCTATTTTGCCCTCTGATTCTAAAACATCAGGGCAATTTTCCTTGAGAATTTCTTGAAAGATGATTTCTAGTTTGTTTTTTTTATTATGGCTTTCAATAATTTTTAAATTATCTCTCCTGGATCTATTTTCCAGGAGAGTGGTTTTTCCAATGAGATATTTTACACTGCTTTCTATTTTTTCATTTGTTTGGATCTGTTTAATACTATCTGTTGGGGGTATACATGCAGTTGCCCTGGAGGCATGAGACCCAGCTCTGTTCCAGGAAGGGAGTTCTGTGACCTTCTGACTTGTTGCCAACTGATAGGATCTTCAAGGGAAGAGAAGCCTTGAGATTCCAGAGAGGTTTGGGGAGGTTTAGGGAGGTCTGGGACATCCTGCCCAGTACTTGGAACCTGATACAGAGTACTGGGCTGTGAAGTAAGAGGTGTATGGGAACGAGGACAATGTTGTACTCCCAAAGATAGTAGTTTATGATGGCTATACAATTATACACTATATACTCTGAACTCTTAGCTGATCAGGTAGAAGCTAGGATGTAATTGCATAAGAAACTGCTGAATAAAGTCTTGTTACTCTTTGACTCTTCTGGCTTGGAACTCTGTTCTTGGGGAACATAGCTGGACCACAACCAGGTGTACACTGAAGGCCTGAATAAGGTAAGACCCAGGCGCCTCCGACCTTGGAGGTCGGATCAAGTGGTGCCCTGAACAGGGACTGAGGGGGCAGTGAAAAATGGGACCCCGATTGTCGGGAAGCCAGACGGAGTGCCCCATAAACTAGAGAAAGTTAGGCGGGAAGAGGCCCCCATAAACCAGAGAAGGTTAGGCGGGAAGATGGGTAAGGATCCCATGATTAAGCCAGAGGAGCCGGGAAGATGGGTAAGGATCCCATGATTAAGCCAGAGGAGCCAGAAATTTGGGCAAGGCAGTTAATTAAGGAAGTAAAAGGGCAAGGAATTATCCTGCTGTTGAAAGACCTTGGTAAGAAGGGTAACATGCCCATGATTAAGCCAGCCAGGAAAGAGAGGAGTGAGGAACTAGTGGAGGAGGGACTCCAGTATTTCACCATTTCTGCCTTTTTTCTATGGAATATATTAATGACATGTTTAACCTCAGAAAGGAAAGTGTCAAAGGAGGCTGGAAACATTCAGTGTAATGCAGCTGTCTCTATTACAAACAGATAAAAAAGTATCAAGTAAGTATTTCCTGGCCTGGAGTGCCATGTAATTGTTTTAATTTTTTCACATCTACTATTTCTGCAAGCTTTTGGATCCATTCTGTTATTTTCTGTGTCTCTCCGTTTTGTTTATATGTCTTTGTGAGAATGAGTGAGAGTAATTTGTCATTCTGTAAGATTTAAAATGCAGCTGGCCTTTCCTTGGAATGCTCTTATCTCTTTCCCTCCCCCTTCTCCCCCAGCTACTGACTGCAGGCTGAGGAGAGAGAAAAAGAAAAGAAAAATATTTTATTTTATGGATTATATGATGGTAATATTAAGTCATAGAGTATAGAAAGAAGTATCAGGTATAAACTATTTGCATTAAAAGGTGTGAACAGAAGTTTTAAGATCTTTAAAAGTTTTAACAATCTCCTTTTCTTCATTCCACTTTGGCCAAATGGAATGAGGAGAAGGCAATAAGAAATAATAAAGGAATTTTTTTCCCTCAGATCAAAGGGGCATTTGAACAAACATTTCTTGCCTCACTTATTTGAAAAATAAAAAGGAAAGGAAAATTATAGGGATGTGGTTTTCAAGCTTGCTTCATCTAAGGATGTATTTATGTTAATTTGAAGGTTTATGGATCACCACATTCACCATCTATATGAGATTCCAGAATGTAATTGATTTCTAGTGATGTTGATCGGTTGTGTAGCAAGAGAAAATTTTAGTTCTGTGTAACTTTTAAAACTGGAGTGTTTTTTTTTTTTTTAAAGCAATTGGGGCTAAGTAACTTGCTCAAGGTTACATGGCTAGTCATCATTTATGTGTAGGTGCTCATTTTCTGAGGCCGGATTCGATCCCTGGTCATCCCAACTCCGAGGCTGGTGCTCTTACTCACTGTGCCATCTAGCCACCCCAAAACTGGAGTTTTGAGGTCACCAGATTGGTAATTCATCTGTTTTTATTTCAAAGTTCAAATTTAAGAACATGATAATTGTTTATGATATTGTTACTGGTAAAAAGTTGTATTATCTATGTTGTATGAGAAGCAGTTTCTCTTAAAGTCTTGGAGTATTGTAATTTGGGAAATCATAAGCTTCCAAGTCTGTCTTTGTTTAAAAGGAAATTTCAGTTAAGATTGCTTAAACTTGTAAGATTGTTTAACCAAGCTATTTGGTGTTACTGCATAAATCAAGTATTTACAAAAGTATACTTGTGAAAGGTAATTATTGGTAATTATGTGAAGAAAAGACCTGTGAGACCTCCTTGTATAAATTTTGTTAATTACTGAGGAAAAATTTTATGACCAGAGAATTTAGGAATTGTATAGTAATTAATGATATCAGGATAAACTGTTTTTGAAAAAGGGAAATATTCTTATGAAGAAATGTTTTATAAGATCTTTGGTATGAGATGATGGGGAAGGAATCTTATTAGTCCTGGGAAAGGAAGCAGGGAGAGAAGGACAGCAGGTAGAGAAATCTGCCCATTAATGCATTAGATATTATCTGTAGTTAATTGCTTATAATCAGAATGATTTGATGAAACTGTGGGAATTTGTTTTAATGCTAAAACCAAAAATTGTTCATTGATTACTGTAGGTGGAAAGGAAGAGACTGGATGAAAACTTTATATTGACTAGTTCTGCTCATTCAGAACAGTACTCCTGCTACTGTATGATGTTGTAAAACTGCCAAAGTCCCTAGAAATTATCTTTTTTTTTTTTGCTTTTTGGAGGGCAGTTGGGGTTAAGTAATTTGCCCAAGGTCACACGGCTAGGTTTTTGTTTATGCGTGTTAAGTGTCTGAGGCCGGATCCGAACTCAGGTCCTGCGCTCTACTCACTGCGCCACCTAGCCGCCCCCAGAAATTATCTTTATTAGGCAAGGTCATTCAGCCTAGGAAAGTGAGCTTGTTTTATTTGTGAAGCTCTAAACAATAAACTTGACTCGCTGAGAAGCAGCAAAGTCTGTACAAAAGATTAAAAGGATCTCTAACAATTGGCTTTACTAGGACAAGTTCAAAAAAATTTTTTTGAAAGGAAAGGTGAATAATCTGGATAATGGATTTGAGAGATTTGGAAGGATAAATAAAGGTTTGATTGGAAATATGGAAGGCAGATAAGGTTTGGGGACAAATGGGGATTTCCAAGTCCCTCCTGTCTCTAAGTAGTGGTCTGGATACCTTTGTATAAGATGGTTGAAGTATATTGAGAAGGGTGTGAGGAAGTATTTAGGAAGGCAGAAAGATTTGTAACTTGATTTTATAATTAATACCTCAATCTTATTTGAGAAGAAGTAGAAATAAGGATACAAATGCAATACTGAATCATTATCTCATGGACTGAGATTGGGATTATAAAGTTGCTGTAGAAAAGTTATATTTGTGTATTGTGTAGAATGAAGTCCCAGTGTATTTCAAAGTATAACTGGGTATTAATGCAACTCACTGAATTAATTATTGGGATTAAATCAGAGACATTTTTAGTTGTGAGAAAAGAAATTTTAGTGTGAGTTCAAATTAAGCATAGTCCCAGGAAGACAGGGAAGTTTGAGAAGTAAATGCAAATCTATTAGAGCAACAATTTATAATCCTGATGGGAGATTTGACTTTTATGAACAAGAATATAGAAATGAATACAGGTTATTTGAGGCTCACTTTATAGATGTTCCTTAACCAACGTGAGATTATAATCATATCTTAAACTGATTGTTGGAGCTTGTTATTTAAGATTTGATGGGACGTTTTCTGTCGGCGCTTCCAGTGGAGGGGCCGCTGTCTCCTCGCCGGCACCATGCCCGCCCTCAGACCCCTCGTGAAGCCTAAGATCGTCAAGAAGAGGACCAAGAAGTTCATCCGCCACCAGTCCGACAGATATGTCAAGATCAAGAGAAACTGGCGTAAACCAAGAGGCATTGACAACAGGGTGCGAAGGCGATTCAAGGGCCAGATCTTGATGCCCAATATTGGTTATGGAAGCAATAAGAAGACAAAACACATGCTGCCAAGTGGATTCAGGAAGTTTTTGGTGCACAATGTCAAAGAGCTAGAAGTACTCCTGATGTGCAACAAATCATACTGTGCTGAGATTGCTCACAATGTTTCCTCTAAGAATCGGAAAGTGATTGTTGAGAGAGCAGCTCAGCTAGCCATCAAGATCACCAATCCAAACGCTAGACTGAGGAGTGAAGAAAATGAGTAAAAAGCTTTGCACATTTTTATTTGTGTTAAATAAACCGGTAAACTACTAAAAAAAAAAAAAAGATTTGATGGGACTGTTAACTGAGTATTCCTCTGAGTCTAACTCCAGGTATGAATATTAAGAAAAGCATCCGAACCACTGATCCACGATGCCAGAACCTATGAGGTACAGGTACGGAAGGCCTGTGAAGTATGGGTATGGAAGGTCGGGAGAATGACTGTTCCACATGAGCTGAGATAGTATTCTCCTGACTGGACCCTCCCAGTGATACCTGGCAGACTCTGAGCTTGGCTCAATGCAGATTGCAGCTTGGTATACATTTTGCCTGGAATTGACATTCTGAAGTTGGGGAAATATGGCCCCCTGATTACAGTTTTGTCCCCATTCTTGGTAGCAACTTTCAATAATCAATAAAAGTTTTGAAAATACAACAACAAATTTATTAAATACTTGATTCTGGAACATCTTAAGTTACTATAAGATTAAGCTATCAGGCTTAGGAATTAGTATAGGTATTCCTATGTAAGTCAGGGTCCTTTGGTTCTTCGTAATAGTATAAGGACAAATAAATCAAGGGTTTGTGGGAATATTATTCTGGTATTTAGTTAGTATCATATTTGTCTCAGCTTTGTTATAATTAATTAATATTAAAAGGAGAATAGTTTTTGGACCACTTAGTAAATATTTTAATTGTTGTAATTGTTAGTATAATGTAAATCCCTTAATGAAATTCCATCCTCCTGTTGGAGGAATTAATAATGGATTAATGCAAAAATATAAGAAACTGGTTTTAATGTGTGATCATGACAATTGACCAAGACTTGATTTAATTTTGTAAGAATGATAAGGGTTCAGGATGGGTAATTTAAATTAGTTCCAAGGTTACTTTTATAGGGAAGTGAATGAAAGAAGGCAGAAGAGAAAGATCTTGGAATGTGATGCTGAGGATGGATGGATGGAAAACAACCAGAGGACTCCCATCAGATGGTATACCCCAGCCAGACAAGTGTGAAGAGACTTTTGGATTATAGAAGGGACAATTGTTATTGTTTTCTTTTAATTCTCTGTATCTGTACTCATAAAGGGGACTGCCCCCTTGTATGTGTAATAGAAACGCAGATTTAAAGATCTTCCCTGCCCCTAGACCCTTTGATTGGCTTAAGAGACTCTGAAAACCTTCCTTGATTTGAAAATATACTCTGCCCCCTAATAGGCTGAATGTGGTCACATGGAGCCTGTGGCAGGAGGCTTGGTTTTCAGGAATGCCCACACCTAGAAGCTGTGTGGTTGGGCAGTGGGTCCAAAGGGTGGTTACATTCTCTAAGCCAGGAGAAGGCTATGTAATTCCTGATGTGAGGCTTTGCTTTGGGGCTCACTTTGAGAAGTGTTGTGATTTGACCAGATGAGACTCTGGGAAGCCATTGAGATCCCCCTGGCTTCGAAAACCCAGATGTTGATGCTTCCCTCTCTGGTAACTGTGATTTGGTATTGATAATGGTTGGACAGTTTGGAAGCCTGTCTGCTTGATCTGTCTGCATACTCTGAAGTTCGGGGTGCTAACCTTTTCCCCCTGAACTAGGTAATATATGTTTGTTTGATTAAAGTAAGCTTGTTAACCCATTTTGAGTTGCTTTCCTTTTGAAAAGCAGATTTAAGAACCTGTGTTGGAAGCCACCATGGGGATGTTGGGGTGCTTGCCGCTACAAAATGGCAACGAGGATGGGATCTGCTGAGTAAAAGAAAGTATGGGGGCTGGGATAATTGTCTGTTTCCCAGTTGTGGTCGCTGTGATTCTGTGGAGCCATGGAGCAGGAGAGAAGAACGGCCTGCATGCTGACTTCACTGAGCTGAGAGCAGGAATGGTGAGCTGCTTACATGGAGACCTGTGGAGAAGCCAGGAGCTGCTGCCTTCTGCTGAAGGAGAAAGAACCCAGAAGTTGGGAATTCAGCCACAGGACAAGATAAGGACTGTGTGGCAAAGCAGGGGCACTGAATGTGTTTCCTTGGTTCATCCCACAGTTTGGGACCCAGAGGGAGGATGGACTTGTGATGATGGTGGGTGGGGTGAAGTGCCATGGACCCCCAAGAACCCCATGTTGGTTTTGTTGCCTAGCCCCGTCTTTGGACTTGGAAGCAGGGGCTGGAGCAGTGTTATGGGAAGGACACCCCCCTCCTCCCAAGAGAACTTTATTTGGACTCTTGTTTTGAATTGATGTGATAATGCTTTGTATTTTGTGCTTAAGGCCCACTGGCCACTTTGGTAACTTTAGATGTACCTTGAAAATATGACTTAAGAGATGGTTAGTTCTAACTGAAATGTAAATTGTCTATGCTATGGGCATACTTAGTAAGACTTTACTGAATAAGCAACTGATTGTACTTTGAGATAGTTACTGATAAGAGACTAATTGAGTTAATCAAGACTCTGCCCCATGGGTGGAGGACTTTGACCATGTACTTTGAAACTACTGATAAGTGATAATTATGTTATGAATATTATATTGTGACTATTATATGATTGTTACTAATAAGTGACTGAGTTAACAGTTGCCCCATGAGTGGAAGACTTGGACTATTGTACTTTGAGATTATATTGTGATTTTCTTATGTACCTGAAAAATGTGACCTAAGAGATGTTTAATGTTTACAATTTAAATGTAAATTGTATATGCTATAGGCATGAAAGATCTTGGGGCCAAATGTAATAGAAATTAAGATTTAAAGATCTTCCCTGCCCCTAGGCCCTCTGATTGGCTTAAGAGACTCTGAAAACCTTCCTTGATTTGAAAATATACTCTGCCTCCTAATAGGCTGAATGTGGTCACATGAAGCCTATGGCAAGAGGCTTGGCTTTCAGGAATGCCCACACCTAGAAGCTGTGTGATTGGGCAGTGGGTCCAGAGGGTGGTTACATTCTCTAAGCCAGGAGAAGGCTATATAATCCCTGATGTGAGGCTTTGCTTTGGGGCTCACTTTGAGAAGTGTTGTGTGATTTGACCAGATGAGATTCTGGGCAGCTATTGAGAGCCCCCTGGCTTTGAAAACCCAGATGTTGATACTTCCCTCTCTGGTAACTGTGATTTGGTATTGATATATTGGCTGGACAGTTTGGAAGCCTGTCTGCTTGATCTGTCTTGATCTGTCTGTATACTCTGAAGTTTGGGGTGCTGAACTTTTCCCCCTGAACTAGGTAATATATGTTTGTTTGATTAAAGTAAGCTTGTTAACCCATTTTGAGTTGCTTTCCTTTTGAAAAGCAGATCTAAGAACCTGTGTTGGCAGCCACCCTGGGGATGCAGGGGTGCTTGCTGCTACAGTATATTGTCAATATAATGACAAGAATTAGAATTAAGAAAAGTGGGAAAACGTCAAAATATAAAAGGAATAGGGACTATGTGGGATGACTTCCAATGAAGTTTCCCCATTCTGAATATCATATATACATTTTTATTACTTCCTTGTATTTTGTAACTAAGTTCAGTATTGTTTCCCCTTATATATGTGTAAGTCATTGTGTATTTCAAGGTAATGTAAGAGCTACTGAGTATTAATACAATTGATTGGATTAACTATTGAGGCCAAATTAGAGGTGTTAGTTTGGGGAAAGGGGTTTGTTTCTTGCTGTGATCAATCTGCTTTCTATACGAACTGAACTGGTTCCATCCTGATTTATGTTTCGAGACACCTACCCCTATCGTATCACTTGTTTCATATATGACTGTAATTATGACTACCTGCATTTGACCCCTTCAAGCCTTCCTTACTTCTTCTAATGTAAATCATTTACAGATGATATAAATCCATACTATATTTTACTGGAATATACCCTGTTTTAACTGTACTCTCAAACAATGTATTAGTGTTTATGATGTCATACTGTTTGTAGAACCACCCTCTTCATTTCAGACTTCTGAAGAACCTGCACAAAAGCGATTTTTGGACCTTTTTAATCATGGGACTAATTGCAATTTTATCTTCTATTCTCCTTCTCCTATTGAGGATACACCTGTGTATGTATGACTCCTCTGTATGGAATATTGTTTGTATTCATTGTACTGTTGCTCAATGTATATCTAGTAGGGATTTGTAGTATTATTTTGTCTACTATCATTGATAATTTTGACCACTGTGTCTTTGTATTTAGGTAATAAGTTAAAGTAGAGACTCTCAGCAAAAATTAGATGCTTTGAAGGATACTAGAATTTGTGAAAGACAAGTTAGCAAAAACTGAGTTTTGTTGAAGTGTGATTATAGATTTCTTCCTGAAATATAATTAATTGGCTATCTAAATCAAAAGGATGGTTACAAATGTTAGTAATTCCCCTTATTTATTTTGGTTCTCTCCTTGTTGTCCTTTGCTTCCTCCTCCCCTGCCTTATGAAAATTCTCTTGTCCCTCCTTAAATCCACCTTAACCTCTTTGTATGCTTCTTCCCCTCGCCAACCCTTCCACGACAATGCATAGGCACTCTGTGCTAAACAAGAAAGGGGACATGTAGGGGGTACACGTGTAGTTCCCCTGGAGGCATGAGACCCGGCTCTGTTCCAAGAAGGAAGCTCTGTGACCTTCTGACTTGTTGCCAACTGATAGGATCTTCAAGGGAAGAGAAGCCTTGAGATTCCAGAGAGGTTTGGGGAGGTTTAGGGAGGTTTGGGACATCCTGCCCAGTACTTGGAACCTGATACAGAGTACTGGGCTGTGAAGTAAGAGGTGTATGGGAACGAGGACAATGTTGTACTCCCAAAGATAGTAGTTTATGATGGCTATACAATTATACACTGTATACTCTGAACTCTTAGCTGATCAGGTAGAAGTTAGGATGAAATTGCATAAGAAACTGCTGAATAAAGTCTTGTTACTCTTTGACTCTTCTGGCTTGGAACTCTGTTCTTGGGGAACATAGCTGGACCACAACCAGGTGTACACTGAAGGCCTGAATAAGGTAAGACCCAGGCGCCCCTGACCTTGGAGGTCGGATCAACTATCTTGGTTTCTCATAAAGTCACTAGCTTCCATTTGCTCCTATCTAATTCTGAAGGAATTGCTCTCTTCAGTGAACTTTTGAGATTCTTTTTCCATCTGGCAAATTCGGCTTTTTAAGGCATTCTTCTCCTCATTGCCTTTTTGAGCCTCTTTTGCCACTTGAGTTAGTCTATTTTTTAAGGTGTTTATTTTCTTCAGTCAGGTTGTTGACTCATTTCGTAATTTTCTTGCATTGTTCTCATTTCTCTTCCCAATTTTTCCTCCACTTCTCTTATTTGATTTTCAAAATCCTTTTTAAGCTCCTCTATGGCCTGTAATCAGCTCATATTTTCCTTGGAAGTTTTTGGTGCAAGAGTTCTAACTTCACTGTCTTCCTCCTGTTCCATGCTTTGATCCTTTTTGTCCCCAAAATAGGAGCGTAAAGTTGGGTTGTTCTGTTTGCTTTGCTTCCTTTGCCTGCTCATGCTGCCACTCAATTCCTTGACTTTTAGGCTTTTTGCCACAGTAGAACTCTGCTACCAGAAACGGGAGCTTTATCCCAAACTCTGGGGTTTTCTCAGCTGCTGGAGTTATTAGTTGGGTGCCATCTCTAAAGCCTCCACATGCTCTGGCAAGCTGGTCACGCACCCCAGGACTTCCATTCTAGACATCCAGATCCAAGCAGGTTAAAGCAAGAGCAATTACCCCTCAGACTGGTTGCTTGGTCCCCCTACAATCTGCAGACCAGGAGCTGAAGCTGCCATGTGGCAGCAGCTGCATAGTCACAGCACTTCAGCTGCATCTCGCTCCGGGGGCAAAGGCCAGATGGCACTCCAAATTCCCAGGTCCCAAAGTCCACACTGCACTGACCTCTCACTTTGTTCTTGGCATCTATGGGTTGATAATTCTGGAAACCACCACAGCTGCTGGTGATCTCAAGTCTCTACAGCTGGCGGCTAGTCAGGCTGCCCTGGGGCTAAGACTTCTGGCTCCAGCAGGGCTGGGGTCAGCTCCGAGCACTTCACTGGCCACTTGCTCGTGGCCTGCCAGGCTGTCCTCAGTGGGAGGTTAGCTTCTCTGTGTCATTTTGTGGGTTCTGTAGCTCCAAAGTTTGTCTAAAGTGATTTTTTACATGAATTGGGGGAGGTGGGAGCCAGGAGCTGTGAGAAGTCCTGTTTCTTCTCCGCCATCTTGACTCTGCCCCTCTATATCTCATTTGATCCTCACAATAACCCTTCAAGGTAGGTGAAGTTATTATTCACAATTTACAGTTGTTAAGTGACTTCCCTAAGTGTCTAAGCCTGGATTTGAAGTCAGGCTTTCCTGACTCCAAGTCCTGAACTCTATCCACTGTGCCACCAGCTGCCTCTAAGAACCATAAAAATCATTTATTCCAACTCCCTCATTTTACAAAGAAATAAAATAAGGGCCAAAGAAAAGGGAGTGGCCCAAAGCCACCAAAGTAGTCAATAGTATAGATGGAACTAGACCCAGGCCTCTTGATGCTGGGTCCAATGCCACATTATTTCAGGTTTATACTACACACACCAAGATTTCACTCCATTATGATAGTTTTCTTCAAGTCAAACCCTGGACACTTACCCCAGCAATGTAACTTCCAGTAGCTCTGATACAACTCACAGCAACTCCAATGCCACCAGCTGACTTGGAAATCAGTGCACACTGCTTTAGTGTGTCATAAATGCCTTCAATACTATCATCTTTCATACTTAGAAGGAAGCAACTACAAGAAAGCAAACATGTAAAAGTAAATAATACTGAGACAAGCAGGATGACAGAATGGACTTGTATTTTCAGAAGACCATAACGTTTAAGTATGAGAGCAGAAACTATAAAGAAAATTTTAAATCTTCAAAACCATTTTTATATACCCTAAGCCCTGACCTTACTAGTATGACAAAACCTGAAAGATAAATCCAGAAATTGTCTTCTGACAGTTTTGTCATCCTGCTCCTCCCCATTTACTACTACCAATTCCCTCCAAACTATTAATCTAATAACAACTCATACCTTTAAGGCATTGAATAATAAAAAGCACCTTCCAAACAACAACCTGGTAGAGTAGGTAGTACAAGTATGATCATCGTTTTACAGATAAAGAAAGTAAAGGTCAAAGAGACTCAGGAATGTCCCAGTCACCCAGTTATTCAAGATCATAGGCATTCATCTTGATTTTTATCCTACTGCTGGACTTGAATGACTCTGGAAGAAAGAGTGAGGCTGACAACTTTGCACAGTTCTGCCTCACTTAAATCTAATTCACACACAAGTCAAGACATCACCCATCATCTACTGTTTTACCCCAACATCGAGATGGGAATGATCCTCTTTGAAAATGAAAGGGAAACAACAAGGTTATTCCAGGTTTCTCTAAGTCCAATGTTCTTTGTATTTTACAATATTGCCTCCACATCCAACCAATTTCTGAACAATATTCCTAAACTATTATTTCTAAAATAAATTTTCACCATGCTCTTTTATCTGTTCAAGGAGCAAAGATTAACCATTGCATCACTCCTAAGATCTATTCTAGTTTTCATGACCCTCCTTATTAAATCTAGCCACTTACTCTCTACCTAGACTTATTTCTAATTAATCCCCCACATGCAACAAGTCAGGCCAGGATTCTTATTCTCTCCTGAATATACCATGATCATTCATACCTGAGGGATTCTGCCTATTCTCTATGCCCTCCTCCCCACCCTCTCTTCACAAAATGTCCTTCCCTCTTTTCCTACATTCATCAAAGCCTTACATATACTTCAAGCTCTATATCAAGTCATGCCCTCCCCTTCAAGACCTCTTTATCTCCCACTGCACTTAAAGTGTCGATACCTATTTAGGATCTAGTCTAATTGTGCCTTTTTGTGTCTTAGGTAGTTAACTCAACTAGACTACAAAGCTATTTAAGAGCAGGAACTTATTCTTCTGCATTTAAAAAGAAACAGACCCCATATGAGCCTAGACCTGATGTCCTTCCAGTCAGTTTGGGGCCCATTCCTTCATAATATCTCTTCTCCACAACACCTAGCATGGTACTGGACATTGAAATAGCACTCAGTAAGTGTTTAATTCAAAGGATCCTTGATTCGATTTTATTAGTGTGAAAGATTTCTACATGTCATAACTTACTCCATCAACAAAGGCCTATCTATAACTTGGTATATCAAGTCTAGTGAGCTCCCTGAAACAGAGAGATAAAATCATCAGTGGCAGGATTTGAATTCAGGTGTTCCTGACTCCTAGCCACTTAGATCACAGCTAGTTCCTTCCCCAACCCCCACCACAACAATCACAAAATCCAAAGAAGGCAAAGTAGCTTGAATTTCTTCTCTCCTTCCTCCCAGACTTCCTTTATGTCTACAGGCTGTATTAGATGCCTGGCATGCAAGATCAAACTAATCTGGCTTGTTTGCAATACCTCGGAACTGGTCTGCCTTTTCAAAGGGTAATTGAAGAAAAGCATTGAGACAGTCAACAATATGACCATGACCCAGGACAGAGCAGACCCACATCTCTTGAAAAGGCATAAAATACCTAACTTTTTGCCCAAGAAACAAAAACATTAGGCTAAAAGTCATATCTTAATAGTAATATATTTCTCTGTAGCTAAGACAATTCCTCAGCATTGAGGACAAGACCTAATTCTTTTGGGGCCTTGCAGAATCTTCAATCCAATACTCTATAAAAATGCTGCTAGCTATTTATTGCTCAACTAAGAGTTCCTTTCAATATAAAGACAGATAGCCTGTCACAAATCAAGAATTTGAGGTACAAATCTAAAACCTAAAGTAAACTTATTGTGATTATTTGAACTGCTCATATTTTGAAAAATACTATGAAGAACTGTTCTAATTTGTTTAGGCCAAAGTTTATCTCTGTAGGAAAGAAGACTTACACAGCATTAAGGAAAAGTCAACAGGGATAAGGAATATAACGTACCTAGAAAGCTGGGGACGGTTGGTGCCTGCATTAAAGAGGGTGGGGGAAGCATGAGTAAACCATCTCTCAGAGAGAAGGTTGTATGTTTCAATAGCAGCATCAATGTCTTCTTTGTGTATTCCCACAGACACTCTCATTAGCATGTGCTGAGGTCGTTCAGCCACTAAAGGTAAGAAAGAGAAGCAATTCTTCTATGATATAATAGCTCATCTGAATAAGTTTGGGATAGATGGTGAAATCAAAAAAGCAAAAGTAAAACGTCATTAGAAAAACTTAAAAGGAAAAGCTAAGATAACTGCTGAAATATATAGCCTAAAGTATAAAAATAGTACTTGAAATTTAGAAGATAGACCTTTTAAGCTGAAGAGCACATAGTTTATTATGCAACCCTACAAAAATAAAACAAATCACTCAAGAATATGTTTATTTCTTACCCTTTCCATTGATCTTCAACAAATAGGAACGTTCTAAGGTCTAGAAGAAAAGCCAAAGCAGACACTATAAATCATTCAGATTATAATTCAGCTAAGGAATCATGGAATGTTGTAGCTGGGAGAGACCATCTAGAGTCCTAGACCAACATCTTCATCTTACAGAGGGAACTATGACCCAGAGTTGCAAAGTGAACTCCCAAAGATCACAAAACAAAGTCAGTGACAAAGCCAGGACTAGAACTGAGGTCTCCTGGCTCCCAGTTCAACAGTCTTTCCCTTGTACCACATACATAGCCATACACATTAAAGTAAGCAACTTTTAAAAAATCCAACAATTAAAAGGAAAATTAATTACAAGTGACTTTTCCACATGTTGTTGTTTAGTCATTTCGGTTATATCCAACTCACTGTGACCCCTTGTTGGATTTTCTTGGCAAAGATACTAGAGAAGTTTGCCATTTCCTTCTCCAGTTCATTTTATAGATGAAAACCTGAGGCAAACACTGTTAAGTGACTTATAAGTTATAACTAGTAAGAGACTGAGGACAGATTTGAACTTAGGAAGATGAGTCTTCCTGACTCCAGACCCAGAACTCTATCCAGTTCACCCCTAGCTGCCTCTATTCCACAATGTGGTACACTGCAAATAGTAGTCACTTTAAAAATATCTAGCTGTATTGCATAAAGACGAGTTTCATTCTGGAACCCCTCCTACTATTAAACTGTTGACATTTTAAGAGTTTGGGAAGTGATAAAAATTCTAGAAAAAAAATTGTTCCATAATTAATAATAGCTGGGTATAAAACTCTGTACAAATGTCACTGTATGGCTAGTATGCCATAATTTAGGATAATTTTGAAGAATCCTCCAGTACCATTCTCAAGGCACCCAAAATGCTAAAGAGAAATAGGAAAAAGTCCAAATAAGGATAGAAAAGCCCAGCTAGCTCAAATTGCACTCCATCTTCCTACTGCTTATTCCTTAGATTACTTAGCCCCTTTTAACAATTTCCCACTCCCACTCCTACATAAACAAAGGAATGAATGGATAAATAAATAAAAATAAATACAAAGCATTTCTTACCTTAAAGCCAAAGTAATTATAAGAGAAATCTCGATCATAAATAATGGCAGAATTGAGTCGCTAATGGAAAAGAAGTTCAGAAATAGATTAACTGAATAAATTTAGGACACTAAAAATTTCTTCCAATAGTCTTTTTAAAAAAATCAGCCATTCTGTTTCATCCAACTACAGGAAAAAAAACAAGAGTCAGGTATATACCATTATTGTCTATATACCATTATTGATTTCTCTAAGAATCCACCCAGAAGGGTGGATTAAAATTTGGCAAAACAGTGTATACAAGTTTACTTCAGCTTATATGCTGAAAAATTGCTTAATTTTTCAAAATTCAAATCAACTATTTGAACCTAACTTCTTATTCTTCTAATTTTTTTTCTCTACCCTACAAAATAATCATGAACCATGGTAAATTTTGCACTAAAATTTTTGGTCAAAATATAGTTTGATCAAAAAGGTAGCTTTGGACATGTGGAAAATAGGCGGAAATGAACTAGCCTTAAGACAAAAATTATAACAAAGACTCTTAGTATGTACTCAGTAATAACTCTTATCTGAAGTTAACTTTACAATTGACTTTTAATTAGTCATCAACCCAAATATCCATTACATAGGTAATATCTCTGAGGGATTTAAAGCTCAAAGGACCCCAAGAAATCATCCAGTCCAACCTGCTCATTTTACAGATAAGAAGACTAAGTAAATAAGTCCTTGTGCATTTTTGCAGACCTTCCCCTGTTTACTTCACTCACTCTTCTCTCCACCATTCAGAATCCTTAAGTGATACCTCTTTCTTACCTTACCCAGCCATTATTACTATTCTCTCCCTCCTTAATTTTCTTTATAAAATATTTCTTTGTACAAATATGTATAAAATACATAAATGTATGTAAATATGCCCCAAGTCTCCCCACTTCCCATCGGAATTTTAGTTCCTCGAGGCCAGAGGCTCTTACTATTCACATTTTGATATGCCCAATATATGCAGTATTGTGCCCTACACATAGTAGGCACTTAATAATGTTTGTTGGGCTGCATTTAAGTGTAATTCAGAAGAGCTACCAAGACCCATACAATCTCCCTTTCTGGTGCCTCAAATTTACTGATGGAAGAGGACTGGAACATAGGAAAGCAACTAGACAGGATGGTGGAGAAGATCTTAAAATTTCATCTGAGAGTGATATAAAAACAAAAGATACCCAAAGAATAAGATCATTTTTAAAAAGACGAGCAGGGCCCTTACTTCCACATGACACACACAGTATACAAATGTGACCCTTCCCTGCCCCATCATGACTAATATAATATTTTGAAACGTATGTCAAATGACATAAATAATATAATCTATTGTATTTACATCTAGCTATGGAGGACAGGGTAAATAATAGTACTATGAACATACAGTCTCTTAAATACTGTTACTGTTTTACACATCCCCTTTTTAGGGAGCATTCTTTGTCCCATACATCAATCACTGTTTGCCAGCAAATGTTTGATTTATTCTCTGTAAACAAATAGGTGAGCAAGTCAATAAACAACACAACATACATTGCAAAAAAAAACTTCATATGAGAAGCATGACACTTACATCTTTATTGGCTAAGACAACATCTAGGGTTGATTTTGCCACCATGGGAGAATGCCTTTCATTAGAAGGATTTATGTAGTTATAAAGATCTTCCATCACATCTAAAAGATAAAAAAGGAAAGAAATCAGAATTTAGCCTTACAAAGAATAATTTTTAAAACTCCATATATCTTAGCTTTTTTCCTCCTCTTATTTCCAAGGCCTCATAAACTTAGTCACAGGAGCTTATTTTTTTTTAGCAGAACCTTGGCCTGATTTTCTCAGAAACTGCTAATACCAAACAATGCCACTTTTAAAATGTGAATTCTAGTCCACAGAAAAGGAAGAGAACATGACTCAAGGCCTGGACAACATTCTAGGGATTCAGGGCCTATGGATCACTAAATCTACCTTATCACATGACAGTGGTCAAATAGCTTTCCTTTGTTTCAGCTTCTTCATATTTTTAAATGACCATGATAGAATGAAATGCTTATTAAAGGTGACAGGTAACAAAGGAAACTGGTGTATAGTTGCCAATCACCATCTATTCCACCTTCTTTTAACAGCCCCACAACTTCTAAGTGCTAACAGGCTCTCAAGACATTTTGGGGTTGGAGATTTTTTTCTTTCTTTCTGAGGAAAAGAAGAGGTCAAGAATTGAGAAATGGCAACAAGATAATAAATTGTAATATTTCTAAACAAAAAGTATTTTTTTAAAATTCACAATCAGTTCTTACCAGTTCCCTTCCATTTTCAGAGAATGTTAAATTCTCTCAATTTTCCAACTCAGACTCACCACTGAATACTTTCTTTGTTTCTTTATGCAAATTAGAAACAGCAATCCTGGCTGCTAAGATGGCATAGTCTGGGTGCTTGGTGGTCAAGGTTGCAGCTGTTTCAGCAGCCAAGGTATCTAATTCCACTGTAGTTACCCCACTGTATAATCCTTGGATAACTTTCATGGTGATTTGGGCCTAGAGAAACAAAATCACAGGTTCTCCATCTTTAGTAATAAAACGAAAGCTACTAAGAATAATTGTAGCAGTTTACATTTATATAGCATCTTATGTTGGAAAAGCACTTGATGGGCAGTATCATCTCACTAGAATCTCACAACAACCCTGTAAGATATGTGTGATGGAAGGACCTACCTTTGGTACTTGGAAAAAACACATTTGGTTTCCTGGCTGAGAGCCGAAATTTTAATTTCTATACCACTGTACAGGCTTGTCCTCCATATCTGAAATGCACTTCCTCCTCACTTCTATTATATCACAGAATTCCTGGCTCCTTTAAAAACTCATATAACATGTCACTTTCTCCTGGGGGGGTTTCTTGATTTCTCTAGTTGTTGGTACCCTCCCTTCTCAAATTATCATGTACATAACTATCTGCTTACCTCTTGTAACCACTGCATCCCTCCCACCCGTCCAGTAGAATATAAGCTCCTGGCTTTTTTGTATTTGTTTTTCTTGGTGTTTAGCACAGTGCCTTGCATAATAATATGCTTAATAAAATTATATTGGATTGGATGTATATTGGAATTCCTGAGATGCTTTCTCCCTAAGCTGGTCATAAACAGAAATCTCACAACAACTCCTAAAGACATACAGGTCCTAGAAGAGTTAGGATATAAATTAGTAGAGGAAATAACTATAACAATGAAATCATAGAAACTTGAAGGAGAAAGGACTAAAAATCTTCCATGCAATCAGAATTCTTCATTGGCTAGGAGTAAGCCTGGGAGTATACACCAGACAAATATGCTTGATACATACATACACATGTGGGCAAATCCCAAATAAGCTTAAGAATGGGGTTTTCTGGGCCAACACAGAATCGTGAAAGGTCAAGGTAGGGGCAAAAAACTGTAGCTAAAAATAGTATGAGGAAACTAGCATCTAGTAGAAAAAGTACTAGATTTGGAATTGGGAGATGTGGATTAGAATACTGAATCCTATGGATACTAATTATATTAGACAAATCCTTTAACCCCTCAGAGCCTCAGTTCTACAATTACAAAATAACATTTGTACTACTTGCTTCAGGCAGCAAGGTGGCACAGTTGTTAGAGTGCCAGGCCTAGAGACAGGAAGACTCATCTTCATGAATTCAAAATATGTCTTCAGACACTTACTAGCTCTATGACCCTGAGCAAGTCACTTAACCTCATTTGCCTATTTTCTCATATAAAATGAGCTGCAGAAGAAAATGGAAAATGACTCCAGTATCTTTGCCAAGAAAACCCCAAATGGGGTCACAAAGAGTCAGATACGACTAAAATGACTGAACAACTACCTACTTTCAGAGTTGTTGTAAGAAAAGTACTCTACAAATATCACAGCAGTATAGAAAATGGAATTTCTAAGAGAGTTTAAGAAGTTTAAGTATCAACTAGTCAATTACTAGATAGTTTCTTTTTTATTCACACATTAAAAAAATGATTTTATTTTGATGTATTATTACTGAATTCATATATTATTTTTCCTAACAAATTGACCATAAAGAAAACAATCATTGTGGTCTGGAGTATATGGTACACAGATAAGAAGGAAATAGATGCCATAATCAGTCATTTAGTTATAATGGTAATGACAGAAGATCATAAATGGTAGATTTTTGGATCCCAAGGAACCAAGTAGGATTAGAGATTAGGAAAGCATGGAAACTTAGTGTCTTAAGTTTGGGTTCCATAATCAGCACACATTTAAAAAAGCATTGAAAGTGCTAGAGTCAAAGACAAAAGATCCCCTAGAACTTTGTTTCAGACAATAAACTCAGACTTTATACTTAAGAAATCACTGGAAAAATACAACCCAAAGAGAATAAAATAAAGACTCAAATCCAGGAAGAAACTGAAAATATATTTACTTACAGGATCAACAAATTCCATGTTGAGTCCATAGCAAAGTTTCTGGATCCTAGAAGTAATCTTGTCAAACATGACCCGTTCCTGGCGGCCATCTAAAGAATTAAAATATACAATTTGTGTTAACATTTTTCAAATCGGGGCGGAGTCAAGATGGTGGAGTAGTAACAGCATTTTGGCACAGCTCCGGTTCCCACCACTTCCAAATTTATGTAAAAGGGGACTCTAAACAAACTCTGGAGCTACAGAACCCACAAAATGACACAGAGAATCTAACTTCCCGCTGAGGACAGCCCAGCACTCTGGGAGCCAACCCCAGGCCCGAGTGAGTTGGAGGTTTTAGCCCCAGGGTGGCCAGACCAGCAACCAGCTGGAGGGACTCCAGAACACCAGCAGCTGTGGCATTTCCAGAATTATCAACACATAGATGCCAAGGACAAAGCGAGAGGCAGTGCCCTATGGACTTTGGGACTGGTTGGGAGAGCAGGTCAGCCTCTTTCCCTGGGGGCAAGAAGCCTCTGAATAGCCACCACACAGCCAGCCATGTTGCAGCTTCAGCTCCTGGCCTGTAAACTACAGGGGGATCCAATGATCAGTCTGGGGAGAGTCGGTAATTGCTCTTGCTTTAACCTTCCTGGATCTGGATTGCAGTCTAGGATGGAGGTCTTAGATTACCATCATGTCCAATTCAGCTAAGAATTCTGTCTTAGCAGGGCTAACAAGAAATAAATTGTAGGAGACTGTAGTTGTTTTTCTAATATCAAATTCCAAGGTTGGAGACATACTTTGAATTTAATCCTTCTTGGACTCCTAATTTCAATGAAGGTAGTTTCATGTGTTCACTACCTCAAATGAAAAGCATATTTCCTTTTAATTGTCCTAAAACTGCCTTTCAAGCTTCAGAGGATGCACTATACTATGCACTGGGAATATAAAGAAAGGCAAAACATGATCTCTGCCCTCAAGGAGCTTCCAGGTATAAAGATCAGTAAGAAACAAGGTATAGAAATAACAATGTAAGTAAGGGTGATGTCTAGGAGACACCAAGTAGCCCAGTTTAGGTGGAACATATATACTACTATTCTTAATTCGGTGATTAGAAAGCTAAGATGATGCCAGATTGTGGAGGGTCACAACTGATCTTTACTCTGAGGGCACTACCTGCTAAAGATTTTTGAACAGAGGAATGACCAAATCTATATCTGACAATGTAGGAAGGAGTCACTGAATAGGAGAGAGAGCAGAGGCAGGACCATAAGATTCTGACTGTCATTCTCTGAGCCAAACCCTATTCAGCTCACCCCATGGCTAGACTACAAGTCTTCCTATTTCAAGTCTCTCCAACCTCCTAACCATCCTACACACAGATGGGATTATTTTTTCTTGTTTAAAAACATTTGATGGTAGTTCCCAAGCAGCCCCCTCAACAAAGTATATTACCCCACTTAATCAGTTATTAAGAAGTGACTGATAATGATATTAACCACAGCATGGTACTAACATTGACATGTCTTTTAAATATTGCCTTCATGTTATTCAAGAACCTGTTGTTATCTCTGGTCTACCACATATCTGGTCTAAACTATGCCTACCTTTCAGGGTCCTTTAATCTGGCCCCAGTCACTGAAAGAATACCACCCTCTGCTCCAGTAATACCCATCTTCTTAATATCCCCACACAGAAGATATTCACTCCTACCTGGGAATTTCTGCTCACACCTTCCCTCTACCTGTATCGTCCTCTGCAGCATCTGACACTGTCAATCACCTTCTTTTGGATATTCTGTTCTCTATAGGTTTTTCTGACATTGCTCTTTCCTGATTCCTTTCCCATCTGTCTGACCGTCGTTTCTCAGTCTCCTCTGTTGGTTCTTCATTTATGTCATGTGTACTCTATCTAGCCATCTTCTCCCCTGCCCTCTTTTCTTTCTAGACTATCTCACTTGGTCATCTCATCAACTCTTGAGTTCAATTATCATCTCTATCACTTACTGCCTTTTGGACATCTCAAACTGGATGTCCTATAGGGCATCTCAAACTCAAATGTACAAAACATAACTTATCTTTTTCCCCCAAACTCTCCCCCTCTTTCCAGCTTCCCTATTAGTATCAAGGCACCGCCATCCTTTGGGTCACACAGGTTCACCACCCCAGGTGTCACCTCAATTTCTGACTCTTGATCACCCCATAGTTAATCCATTACCAAATCCTGCCATTTCTTTCTTTACAACATATCTCCTACACATCCCCTTCTCTCCACTCACATAGCTGCCACCTTGGTAACAGTCCATGCCACCTCTACCTGAACTATTACAACAGCCTGGAGCAGCTGCCAAAGTGAGCTTCCTAAAGTACAAGTCTGATCATGTCATTCCCCCTCCCTAATCAGTGAGCTCTGGTAGCTTCCAATCACCTCCAGGATCAAATATGGTCTCTATTTTGGGGCACTGAATGCTCTTCACAACCTGGCCCCTTCCCACCTTTTAACCTTTCTAAAACCTTTCTCCCCTTCACACCCTGCATTCTAGTCACCCAGGCCCACTTGTTTGTTCTATTTCCCACATCTGTGCCCCATACCTGGAATGCTTGCCCTCTCACCTCTGCCTCTCAGTTTCCCTTGCTCCCTTCAAGACTGAACACAAAAGGGACAAAAGGGGCGGCTAGGTGGCGCAATGAACAGAGCACCAGCCCTGGAGTCAGGAGGACCTGAGTTCAAATGCAACCTCAGACACTTACTATTCTTATGACCTTGGGCAAGTCACTTAACCCCAATTGCCCTGTGTGACCTTGGGCAAGTCACTTAACCTCAACTGCCCAGCCTTCCCCCTCCAAAAAGCAAAAATAAATAAATAAATAAAGGTTGGCTAATTAGTTGACAGCACATCCTGCAGGGCACAGCCTCTTAATATGCGTTTGTATAACTTAACGGATTATTGATAATTGCAGAAGGACTGAAAGTAGTTTATTTGTTAAGCGCCTCCTGGGCACCAGATCCCGGGCTAAGCGCTGGAGACACAAAGCGAGGCACAAAGGCAGCGCCTGCCCTCCAAAAGCTCACAGTCTAAAGGCGGAGAAGATAAGCGAATGACCCGCACAAACAAGCTACCGACGGGATAAACTGGAATTAATCAATAAAGAGAAGGGAAACGGGGGGAGGGAGAAGAGGGGCAGAGGGGCCGCCCAGGCCTCCTCTCCTCCCCCGCCGGCTCCGCGCGGGAAATGCAGAGGGCAGGGCGGAGGTAACGGGCGCTCCCGCCAGCGGGCCCGCGCCCTGCAGGCCCCTCTCCGGCTCCTCGCTCCAGCCCCGGGATGCCCCCCAGGCCCTCCACCCCATCCCCGACCCTCACCTCGTTTAATGACGTGCATCGCGGCGGCGGCTTCGGCTGGGGCCCGGTCGCGGTCTCGGGTGGCAATCTTGGGCTATGGAGTCCGAGGACGCAGCGCCGAGTTGGGGCCGGGTCTGGCAGCAACTGGGCTTCAGAGCCGGGGCAGGGGTCGGAGCCAAGGTTCGGGGCCCGGGCCCGAGTTGAGTAAACCCAACTCAGTGCAACCCAAGCAGCAGAGGAAGCTGCGGGACAACGGATCTGAATCCTCTTCCAGCTCCCGCCAACCCGGACGCATGCGCCCTCGAGATCAGCCGGCACTGCTAGATGGGGATAGGGAGATCGTGCCTCCCTCCCCTCCCCCCGTGCCCCGGAAGAAAGCGCGCTGGCTCTCCGAAGCTGCTCCCAGAAGCCTTCTCGGCCGTGGCCTTGCCGGGCAGGTGGCGCCAGAGCCCCGGCGCGCAGGCGCCCTTTGCCTCGCCTCCTAGCCTTGGTAATGTTTTTTATACCTTGCTTGTCTGCTGAATTTTTTTCAGTTTTTCCTATGTGTGTACATACACATGTGCATATTTGCATATATACGTATATATTTGTGTATGTACACGTACATATTAGGCAGCTACGTGGCGCAGGGGATAGAGGGCAGGGCCTGGAGCCAGGAAGACTCATCTTCCTGATTTCAAATCCAGCTTCAGACACTTCAGCTGTGTGACCCTGGGAAAGTCACTTAACTCTGCCTCAGTTTCCTCATCTGTAAAATGAGCTGGAGAAAATAGCGAACCACTCTAGTGTCTTTTCCAAGAAAACCCCAAAATAGAGTTAAGAAGAATTAACAGCACTGAAAACAACTGAACAAGAAGTTATCTGGAATGGGGTTTTCCCTGGATTTTGTTATCATTATATAAAAATACATTTGACTTTTGAGATGTAACCTTCCACTTTGCTGAAGCTGTTAATTGCCTCAATTAGTATCTTTGCTGATTCCTTATTATTTTACCAGTTTAAAATCATATCTTCAGCAAATAGGGGTAGTCTTATCTCCCATTTGCCTTTATTTCTCTTGTCTTTTTACTGTTGTTTGCATTTCCAGAACTATATCAAATGATGGTGGAAAGAGTGGGCCTCCTTGCTTGCTTCATTCCTACATTTATTGGAAAAGGTTTTAATGTATCCCCATTGCACATAATGCTTGCTTTTGGTTTTCAGCAGATGCTTTAATGTGGGGTTTTTTTAAGTCCCTCTATGCCTATACTTTATTTTGGTATTGTTTTTCCGTAAAAGAGTTGTACCTTTGTCAAAGGCTTTTTCTGCTTCTATTGTGAGAAGATCATGTATTTTAGAGTGGTTTGGTTTTTAATATGATTATTTAATGTTGAATCACCTTTGCATCCATATAAATCTTACTTGGTCATAATGAATTATTTCAGAGGTAAATCATTGTATTCTGGCAAGAATTTGTTTACAATTTTGAATGATATTGAACTATGCTTTCTGTGTTTTATCTTTCCCTGGTGTTTTAAGACTATATTTAATAAAAAGATTCTGGTAGGGTACTTTCTTTCTCAATTTTTGAGGATAACTTGTAAAGTATGGATATTAGTTCTTTAAAAGTTTGATAGAATTATTTTTTTCTTTTTTTCTTTTTAACTATATTTTCTTTCCTGAAATTGAGCTTTCCATTATCTCTATCTGGGCTTCAGATAGTTGGCTAGTTTATATTTTTGAAAGTATTTTTCAACTTGTTTTGAGTTCTCAATTTCTTTAGCATACAACTGTATAAAATGTTTTGGTTGTTCTTTTTTCTTTCTTTTGGCTTTGTTATTTCAACTTGCTCTTTTGCTGTTTTATTGATTTGATTTCCTACTCTCTTTTTAACAAGATTAAAGATTTATGAATTTTGTTAGTATTTTAAAAGAAGCAGCTTTTAATTTTACTTTTGTTTCTATGGGGTTTTTGTTTCAAATTTACCCATTTCTCTATTTTTTATATCTCCTCTGTTTTTATTTTATGTCTGTTTATTTGTTGGCTTGCTGATTTTTTAAATGCATATTCAGTTCATTAATCCTATTTTTCTATTATGTTAATATGTTTGTAGAGATATGATTCTTACCCTAAGGACTACTTTAACTGCATCCCAGAAATTTTGGTGTATTGTTTCATCATTATCATTTTCTTTCACATAACTAGTTTTTATAATTTCTTTCTTTGACCCTTTCATTAGTTGGGGTTTCATGAAGTCTCCATTTGGGGCTTCCTCTTTTGTTTGTGTCCCTGAACCAATGTCTGTTTTTATTGTATTATAATCTATAAAGGATGTGTTATTGACTATTTCTGTATTTTTACATTTGCTTACAATATCTCTGTGCCCTAATACATGGTAAAATTTTGTAAAAGCTCTATGTAGCATTTAGAAATATGTATATTCTTTTGCAATCCCATTTAGAAGACACCATAAGTCTTCTAACTCTAGTTATTCCAGCAACTTTGGTTCCATATTTCCCCTTTTGTTTATCTTTCTGTTAGACATCCAAAACAGAGAGGGATATTGAAATTTTATGTGACTATTGTGTTACTGTTTATGTCTTCTTGTAGTTCAGTGTATTAAAATTATATCTTGTTCTGGTCTCCCGATCCTCTTTTCTAGTCAGCATAGTAAGAAAGTTTTTAAGTAGCTAGTATAAAGTAGCATTTGCAGTAAGATTGAAAAGGGGAATTTAGAAGTCATATACAAACTGTCCCAAAGATCAAAGGAGCATAATTTACAATTTGTATCACATACTAGTCAAAAATCACATCCTGGTAATATGTGCTGAATCAAGAGAAGCCAGCCACGCATTGCTGTCAAGGATTTTTGATCCTAAAGATATCTGCAATAAGACTAGCAGAACATCAAATGGTGCTTGAAAAAACCTCTAAGGTTTTATTGATAACTTTGAGATGATTTATTTATGTTAATAAACTAGGCCCAAGGTGGCACAGATAAGAGTTAGTCTGTTCCCCCCCCAACACCCTATAAAGATGAGAACTCAAACTCCTCGCCCCTCAACATGCTTTCATGTCCTAAAGTTCCATGCTGCTCAAGTGTTCACAATTCCAATCCTCATTTACAAAAGTGACTCATCCTTTCCTCATCCTTTCCCTCACATTTCTTGCCATTATTCACAACTCCATCCTGTCTTTACACCATCTGCCTCTGTAATCCTTTTCACTGCTTACCTTTGTGCTTTCTGTACCATTTACCCCTACATCATATGTGCTGGATTAAAACGTGATTGTCACCCTGCTTCCCACTGCCATTGCGGTCTTTCTTGTCAAGTACCCAAAGAACCAGGTTTCCCGCCTATTTCATAATCTCACAAATTAATAATCAGTTCTTTCAGTTAATGTTTCCTTTATGAATTTAAATGCTAAGACATTTGGAACCTATATGTTTATACTGATATTAGTTTGTTATCTATGGTGCCTTTCAACACAATGTAGTTTCCTTTTTTGTCTATTTTTTGAGGGTTTGTTTTTGCTTTTTTTTCCCCTTCTCCTCAGTTTTGTTTTGTGTATGTCTTTGTTTTTTAGGATTTTGTTTTCTTATCCAGTCTGTCAGTCTTTTTAATTGTATTGGATTGTTAAATCCATTCACATTTAAAGTTAATGAGTTAGGTTTACATTTTCTGCCATTTGCCCCTAATATTGTCTTCACCCCCCACCCCCAAGATATTTTTCCCTCTTTTGCTTAAACATTTTTTTAAAAAGAAAATATAGAACTATTTTTACACCATGAAAAAGAAGAAAAAAGGTCTGGTCCTTTCAGATTTTTTTATTGCATAGACATTTAGAACAAAGAAAGAAATGGCAAGATTCTGCCAAATTCCCCAATTTATAAATGCTTCAAGATAATCTAATTCAGCACCACCACCCTATTTGTGTGTGTGTGTGTGTGTGTGTGTGTAGACAGGAAAACTGAAAGCCAGAGAAAAAGACTGACTTGTCAAAGATCAATACTGTTAGAAAAGGGCAGTTAGGATTCAAATTCATGTGCTTTGACTCCCAATCCAGTGTTTGTTTTCCATCACACCACTTTATTCTAAACATTGACATTGAATAATAATAATTAAAATTTACATATGTAACACCCTGCTGCAATAATTAGCTTGGTTTAAGGTTCAGAATATGAGCCTTTATGGTGACTCTGGGCAAGTCAAACCCAGTTTGCCTCAATTCCTCATCTGTAAAATGAGCTGGAGAAGGAAATGGCAAACTACTCCAGTAACTTTGCCAAGAAAGCCTCAAATGGGGTCATGAAGTGTCAGACACAACTGAACAAAAGCAATAAAAAATTATATTTGAAGTAGTTTATGTCAAGATAAGTTCTTAATCACAATCAGCCCCCAGTTAGGAAAATTCTATCATTTAGGTAGAAGTTGGGCTCTCTGCATTCCTTTAGATTTGTATCTGTCTCTAGTTAACCCCTGGCCTTTTAATGGTTAAAACAAAATTCAATTGATTGAAAATAAAACAAAATATATTATCATTTCTGTGAATAGACAGGCTCTGGGAAAGGAAGTTAGGGAAAGAGCTGACCTTTTTTGCAGGACTTCCTTCAGTCAGGGCCTTGTGTATCAACATGCTTCTAGAATTAATAACCACCCCTTATATCTCCCTATCTCAATCTTACTTTGCTCTTCAGAGGTGTGCTAGGTCATGCAAACCTTTTGGATTCAAAATCTCTACATATCTGTTTTTGAGATAACCCTTCCTTTTATGCTAATCCCTTAATGTGACTAAATCTCACACTTCTTTGATGGTTCAAGAGAGTATACAAATCTTGTTCACACTAGGTTTTGCTTGATTGCCTCTCTCAAGATGTATTCCTACCCAACAAAGATAATGAGGTTGGGATAATCAATGGGGCCTTTCTTTTCCGGGTGTGAAGTTTGTTTGTGAGATTGGGAGTCAGGGTAAAACACAGGTTGCCAGTTCTGCCCAGCCCCCCTTTAGTCTTGCTTTGGGAGTCATTTTTATGGATCCAGATTAGTGATCTGAAGCATGATGGAGTTTGGAAGGAATATTCTTACCACAGGTCTACCCAGTTCCTTTGGAGTTTTGCTAAGTAGAGTTTCCAGGATGAGGTGCTGAAACCTCAGGCATAACCAGAGCTATGATGGGAGTTAAAAGGATTTTTTTTTTTTTAATTGTAAACTCAAATAACATTTAGGCCAGGAGTTCTTATATTGGAATTCGTGAATTTAAAAAAAAACATTTTCATAACTGAATTTCAATATAATTGTTTTACTTTGTAATCCTTTATTTTATTCATTTAAAAATATTCTGATAAGGGGTTCATGACAATAAAAAGGTTAAGAACCCCTGACTTAAACTGAGATAATCTAAGTGAGTGAGTAAGGAGTAGCTAGTCTGGATCTGAAATTCCAAGAGTTGTAGAAGCAGTGTACTAAAAGACTTGATACCCCCAATAGCTTTAGCAGCAATTACAGTTCAGCAAAGATACCAGTAGATGGCATTTTCTAGCAAAGACCAATGATTTGGATAAATCAGCAAAGGATCCCTTGTGTGGAACTCAAGAACACTATCAGACAATATTAGAGCTCAGGAGCCAGTGGAAATGCTTTAAAAACTTGAGTTGTCCCGGCTACACATATTCCCTAGCCACATGGCTTCCCTCCAGTGTTCTGCTCACTCTCCCATGGTAACCTGTGGGAGTGTTTTCTGTGTATATAAGGAGAATCTTGTCACTTATTTGATTATGCCCTTAAACTGACTAGAGCTTTGGTCCTCCAATTGGCTGGTAAAATATTAGCAAGGGGTACTGAGCTACAGTTTTGAATAGTTGCTGTCCAATGTAGTGCCTTGAAACTGACAGGGTCTGTAAGTGGAGGGTGCTTTCAAGTCATCTTTAAAGGAGACCTTAGCATGCCCATCAGTTGGGGAACAGCTGACCAAATTGTGGTATGTGATTATAATGGAACTATTCTGCTATAAGAAATGATGAGCAGGATGCTCTCAGAAAAACCTGCAAAGACTTACATGAGCTGATGCAAAGTGGAATGTACTGAGTACAAGATAATATGTTGTCAGATGATCAGCTGTGAATGACTTAGCTGTTCTCAGCAATTCAATGATCCAAGACAACTCTGAAAGGTTAGGATGCCATCCATCCACAGAGAAAGAACTGATGGTGTCTAAATACAATTGAAACACTTTTTACTTTGTTTTTTTCTTGAGCTTGTTTTGTTTTTTGGTCTATGTTTTCTTTCACAACATGACTTATGGAAATGTTTTGCATGACTACACATGTATATCAAATTCCTTCCCTTCTCAACAAGGGGAGGGGGAGAATTTGGAACTCAAAACTTCAAAAATGAATGTTAAAAATTGTTTTTACGTGTAATGAGAAAAATAAAATAATAAAAGAGACATTTAAAAAAATGAAGGTTATCAAAAGGCATTAAAAAAAAACGGAGATCTTAGGTGCTATTAGCATTTGTTAATTTGTCTTTGGAGTCTATCTATGAACTCTCCATGGAAATTAGGGACAAAGGAATCTTTTCAGGGATCTAACAACTATTAAGAGCTACAGAAAACTCCAAATATTTGCTACAGGGCCTACATGGGCCAACATGTCCTATTCATGTCCTTTCAATTTGTCACTGCTTTCTACAGCATCATTTTTCTCATCTGGAAGTGACTATCTTTGGGGGTATGTACAAACAGTTCTAGAACAGTACAAGATTGTTCCTACTTCTGGTTCTCAGTTTCCTATGTGTTCCTAGGCGTACTGAGGTCACTTGGGACAAATTTAAGGATTTGGGAGGTAGCATGGAACAGTGCAGAAAACATTTGATTTTGTAGATGGTTTCACACCCAGGCTCGATCACATACTGTGTAGACCTAGCTAAGTAACATTACCTGACAGTTTCCTCACTTAAAAAATGTGGATGATCATATTTATATTAGCTACCTAACAGTTATGAAAGTGCTTTGTAAATCTTAGTTTGATAGCAGTTATTACTAATAAGTAACTCTCCATGGTTTGTCTTATGTCATACATTTTAAATACCTTTTTTTTTTTAAAGTAATTCCTACCCAAAGTCTCACATTTCAGGATGTTTACTCTCCCAATGACAACATTCCTGTTTGTTTAGGAGTTGGCTCCTGGATACTTTGTTTTGATTTTTAAAAATGTCACTCTTATTTCCACTGACACCTTCCTTCTCGTCTTGGACCGTTTTCTAGAACTCTCTAAGCATCAAGTTTAAATCTATTACATATGCACACCATTTTGGGTCTCCACCCTGTGCTCCATCTTCCTTTCAGGCCTTGGAAGCATTGGAGGTTGGTGGTGATAGTTTTTCCTGGTGTCCTTTATGTCAGTTTTCACATCTTTCTAAGTCAGGAAGGAAAGACAGAATATAAGCTTGGAGACTTCTCATTCTTGTCTCCAGATCTGGCCACAATTTCCATAACCCAGGAAGCAAGTAGGCAGAGTAATGGGAGCCAAAACCAAGAAAATAAAATATCCTACATGCTTTATTAGACTTCAGTCTTATGAAATAACAGAAAAATCCATAGGGATGGGGATGGGAAGGGGGCCAGCCCACTGTGACCTGCAGCACCCAGTTGCCCTGCCCCTTGGCCCTGGGATGGGGGACTCATCCAGAGGGTCAGGCAAGACTGGGGGCCATTATTCACAGCCCCTACAGAAAGCTGGGGGAGGGGTGCTGCCTGGGGTAGGAAGTGGGACACACACAGTGTATATCCATTCCCTTCCCTTCCTTACTTTATTCTTATGAGTTGCCTCCTTCCCCAGGCCTGGCTAGGGTTAGGATGGGAGGCAGACTTTGGACTGCACAGTAGGATTGGGCCCAGAGCCTAGGAGACCCCAAGGACCATGCACTAGAAAAGAAGTGGAGAAGAGGGGAGGGCTGCAGGCACTTTGGAAATTCAGGAAACTTTTTTTTAAAAAATTTTTTGGTTCAAAAGCAACAACTTCTTTGCCCAAAGTCCCTCCCAACCCCATCCCCTGCCCCCATAGTCTTGTTACAGGCTATACCCATATGTGAGAGTCCCTGCCAGCCCCTATCTAGGTTAGGTCCCCAACACAAAGGGGATCAAGCATACTAGGAGGGTGCTGAGGGATCACTGAGGCAATTAGTCTCAGGGCTCCAAACTTGGGGACCTGGAGTAGGCTAAGTATCTGAGGATAAGGGGAAGGGAGAGAGAGGAATATGGGTACCCTTCCTTCCCCTACCCTACAGAACAGGCAGGAGAGGATGCAGTCATTAGGCCATTGGGGAGTGTAGCCTGGAGTCCTGGCCCTAGAAGGTGGGAGAGTCATGGCTGCCCATCCCTAATTTAGCTCCTTTCAGCTACTCTGGAGGTCTGATCTCTAGGGCTAGCTCTTCCTCATCTCTGTCCTAACTACCTCCTACTCCCACCCCCTTCCCCAAAGTCAGGCCAAGGCTAGAGCCATGGTTGGCCCCAGGCTCTCCCCCTTCCCTAAGGAAAAAAAAGTCACTCTTCCTCCCCAACCCCACCCCAACCACAGAGCTCTGGCCTCAGCCCTGCCCTGCCCTGCCCTGCCTATTCTGTCCAGTATTGCTGAGGTTGGTGGGAGCTTGGGCCTTGGATCAGGCTTCCTTTTTTCTCACCCTAATTGTTGGGGGTTTGGTGGTGATGGGGATTACAAGGATTGGTGGGGGGAGACCAAGAAAGACACAAAAGCCCAATAAACAGGGAGACCAGAACTGAGGGTCCCCTGCATAGGTGGGTGGGCTGGACCGAAATGGTGGGTGCAGCAGTAAGTCATGCACTGTGAAGCAGGTATGGAGCCAGGGGATGAAGAGGTTGGAGCAGAAACAGCTTACAGAGGCCCAAAAAGGGCAGGTGGTGGTCAGTAAATAAATAATGTTGAAAGGCCCCTCTTTCACAGGGGGAAGGGAGGGGTACAGAGAGGATGAAGCAGGTATTAACAATGCCCCAGGTCCTCAGGACCCCCACCTTTCCCTTTCCAGGCCCTGGGTGGGTCCCTTGGAGGAAAGGGAATACAGATGTGTCTTCCCACCGCAGCCAGCCCTGCTCCAGCTACTTCTTGGGCTTCTTGAAGATTTTGAGTGGGAACTTCTTCTTGCCCTGGCCGGAGTCTGTCTCCTCACCCGTGGAGCCACTGTCCTCTTCACCAGCATGCTTCTTGCCTGCCAGGTGGGGGATACGTGTGTTGCGGCCATGGTGAGCCCGGCTGTCCCCCATAGGTGATGGTGTGTCTGGTTCAGGGGAGCTGGGACTGTGGGAACGTGAGGAATCTGAATGTAGGGGCCCTCCTCCCCCCAGCCCTATAGGGCCCAGCTCCCCAACACTATAGGCCTTCTCTAGCCCGTGATTCTGTAGTAGTGCTTTCTTGACCAGAGCAGGACTCTCAGGCAGCTTCTCCACTAGAGCTCCCCCCAGGGCTGCCTCTGCCAGTCGGTGGCTGCCATTGGAGGTTGGGGCATACAGGGCTTCATCCATGGCTCGGGTCAGCTGTTGGGGCTTGGCAGCCAGCTGGGTGAAGCGAGGGCGGTCACTCGTGTGGAGGGAGGACTCCGAATCGGAATGGGTCAAGTCCCTGCTCAAGACAAGAGGGGATCAGGGCAGGGTAAGGGAATGAGGAGGAAAGAGAAATAGAAGATGAGAGAGAAAGGAGAAAGAATGAAAAGGTAAAAGAAGGGAAGATAGTAGGGCAAAGGAGTCCAAGAGTAGGGAGAGGAAGAAGACAAAAGGGAGAATGAGGGGGAAAAGGGGGAAAAATAAGAGGGAAACAAACAGCGAGACAAGGACAAGGAGACATATTAATATCACAGAATCACTAGGCAAAGGTCTTTTTCTTGTTCAGGCCCTATCTTTGCTGCATTTCTGGGCCCCAGTGTAGTGTCAGTCATATAACTGTTCCATTCCTCTCCTCCCCCTTGTGGGGGAGAGGTATTCAATATGAGGACAGATTTTTGTTCCCCACTCCCTTCCAACATCCTCTAGGAAATCCCCAAAACCCTCAACACCTGTCCACAGTGACCTGAAGTTATCCCAAAAGGCTCAGAGATTTGGAAACCTTCCCTCCCTTCCTTGAATGTAAATCTACTCTGATATCCTAGAATGCTCCCCTCAATCCCAACACACACACACACACACACACACACACACACACTCTCTCTCTCTCTCTCTCTCTTTCTCTCTCTCTCTCTCTCTTCCTAAGAAGAAGGAAAAAATGTGTCCTATGTCCTAAGTTCTGATTATCAGCTCTGATTATCATGTCCCACTACATAAAACCCTCACCCCACCCACCCACTCCCAGGTCCTAAGAATACCCACAGAACCCCAACTATCACAGTACATGCAGTGAGGCCCAGCTAGGGCTGGGGTGGGAGGGGAGAGAAAGAGGAGGAAGAGTTAGAGCAACCTTGCCCCTGGCCCAAGATCTTCACAGGCTGGTGGTCAGAGAAATGACAAAATAGCTGTTTTCATGTATTTGAAGTCTAAAGGGGACAGATTTGTTCTGCTTGGCCCTAGAGAGCAGAACCATGAGTAATGAGCAGACATTACAAGGAGGTAAACTTAAGCCTGAAATAAGGAAAAACTTTCTAGCAACCATTCAAAAATGAAATAAGCTGCCTCTGAGGGTAGCTGTTTCCTCTTCTTTGGAGGTCTCTGAACAAAAGCCAGATGACCATATGCTGGGAATGGTGTAGAAGGGTTTATTGACCCAGTATGGGTAGGACTGAATGGCCCTTACAACTGAGATTCATGATGATGGGATCAAATGGATAAAATGCTAAGGGGGCTCTGAGGAGGTATCACAGAAGTCCAGGCCATCTTCTGGCCCTCATTCTCTTTTGGGGGCCATTTCATTCCCAATATTGCATCCCTCTGTTGAAACTTTGACACCTACCACAGAGCTAAGAAGGGTATCAATAGCGTAGGGTTCATGTAGGGAAGAGGGGCTAAATAAGGGAAGGATGTCAGTTGTCAAAGTGAGCCACAACAGAAAATACTTTGCAGTCTGTTACTCTTTAAGTGGAAGAGTATAGGAAAGGGAAGTCATGAAGCCTGGGTCCTAGTCCCTTCCTATCTCAATGAGTTTGGCTTATGATTCAGAAAGGATAAAATACTCTGGCAATGTAAGAGGTAACAACTGTGTGGTAAGACTGGTTAGAAACCTTATCTATGAGCCAGGGGAAGGGGTTGCTTTGCAAGGTTGGGATATAGGTTTCCACACCAAATCACATTCAACATGCACAAGCTGGGGAAGTTCATCTCCAGCCTTTCCCACAGAAGCAGGTATGGAAGGCTGGAAGAAGCCTTCATGGGCTGGGACCACTAAGCCCTAGGCAGGCTTCACCAGTCCCAGAGGCTCTTTCCAACCCCTAAAGGTAGGGGCACTCAAGGAGGAGAAGGGCAAAATGAAGGGCCCTGAAGTCGCACTCCCAGCAACTGGTTGAGCTGGGGCCCAGAATGAAGAGAGGGTGGGGCAGTTATGTCTCCCAGTCAGGAGTAAGGGTGAAGGCAGCATTTGAAGAGCAGAGTGTGGGGGCCAATAGGGGGACCTGGAAGCAAATACAGCTGATCTGGAAGAAAGTTCAGAGGGGTCAGAGAGGGTGCGAGGCCCCTAAAGGAAGAAGAGAAAGCGGCAGGTTAGCCCACTGCTCAGAGTGGCCACATACCCAGCCAAGCCCCAGCTCTATTCCCTGGCCTAAAGGCTGGGCCTGGAGCTAGGCAGGTGGAGGCTTGATTGAGAAATTAGCTCGCTGTCAGGGAGGTGACCCAGGGAACCATTTGTGCTTATTTGGGGCTGGGAGATAAATCAGGAAAAAAAAAAGCCAGACAAGTAGTGACAGGCAGGGTTTCTGTTGGTCTCCTAATAGCAGCTCTTAAACCTCAACCCATGGGGCTGAACTGGAGAGCTTCTGCCGAGAAGTAGGGAGATGGTTTTGTTTATTGTACAAAGTCAAGGTCCATCTCCACTAAGAAGCCTTCTCTGACTATTCCAGTTTTTCCTGGACACCTATAACAGGGTCTTATACCTTTTGACCCTTGGGGTAACTGTTCCACAACTTAAGAGTCTTTTACAGAGTTAGCAGGGGGTACTAGGAGGTTAAGTGACTTGGCCAGGGTCACAGAGCCAGTATGTGTCAAAAAGCAGGTCTTAAACCCAGGTCTTAGTGACTCTGAGGCCAGCTTTCTGTCTGCTGCCTCTTGTGCTCTTCCATAGCTATTTTATAAGTAGGCACTCCAGTGCAGAGAAAACAGTCCTGGGTCAGGAGTTAGGAGACCCAGCTCAGGGCCTGTTCAGCTCTGACAATCTATGTTCTAAGACTCTTCCAGCTCTTCTACTGCCATCCCTATGTGATGCTGCAGCAGTCTATGATTATGTGGCTGGGAGTCGTCTCCCTAAAGGCAAGGACCATATAGGGTTCCATCTTTCCCTTTTTCCCTCCCCCCAACAATAGGAGTCAAGGACAGGGCCCTCAGGAAACACTTATAGGGGCCATTCTGTCCACACACAAGCAGTTAAAATGATTTTAGTTCAACAATTCAAGGATTGCTAAGCTGAATTGTTGAACTGAAAAGGAAGCTCCCAGGTGAGGTTTCCTGGGGTTCTTAAGGGCTATATGATCCCCTCCCAGTCCCACCTGTGGCATTACTAACCTTACTAGAGAGCCTGTTTGTCTTTAAAGATGATCCTCTGAAGCAGGTTGCAAAAGAAAACCAAGTGGTGAATGGAGTTGGTGCCAAGGTCTGTCTGTCTCTGTCCCCCAAGTCCCCTCCCTCCATTGCCAGCATGCAAGGTCTGGGGCCCAGGCCACCTAAGGGGAGGCTGAAGGCTGATCATCCAACAGAATATTCACAAAGCCATCCTGGTCGGAATCAGGGTCTGTGTCTTTTGTCAGTCACTGTCAGTGGAATGCCAGGGCAGCCCCTATGCAGAAGTAGCAAGGGGGTTGACATGGAGGATGAGGATGAGGATGTGGAACTATGGGAAATGATCCTCCCCAAATCCTAATCTTCAACTGAAGGATCTTGAGCTAGCTGGTAGGTAGGTGGTGTCTGCTCCCTGTCCCATCTGCCAAGGCTCCAAGGGGTTTGGCCTTTTAAAGCCTCTGAGGAACGAGTATAGAAGGAGCCTAGAGATGGCTGGGATGGAATAGAAATGTATCTCCTTTAACCTCAGAATTACCTTTTGGTAATAACAAACATTAGAAAGCAAAGACTAAGGATGAGCTTAGTGCTCTAAGTGCCACTAGCAAAGGCCAAGCTAGTTGTTGTACAAAGGCTATCTAAGCTTTGCTGGGGATCAGGGCTTTCTTACCGTGTGTGTGTGTGTGTGTGTGTGTGTGTGTGTGTGTGTGTGTGTGTGTGTGTGTGTGTGTTGGGAGTGGGTGTGGGTATTGGGAGTGGGGTCTAATTACTTTCAGTATTCCCCTAGTGAGGGATGAGATATGTGAGAGAACCCTGAACCAGAGCAGCGAGGGAGAAGGGAGACTAAGTTTGGACAGGCATCAAAACATGGGGACCTAATCAAGTTCAGAACTCCTAAAAGGAGTCATACAAGGAGGAATCAGATTCCAGGGTGAAGACTTGTTCTTAACCTCCAGAGTCACAATTCAAATAGTTCTCCACCATCTCCCACCTTCAGGGTTCTTCTGCCTGGCTTAGAACAACCCAGAATAACAAAAGTATTCCTGTGGATATCATCTGGGAGTACTCAACTTTTGCTATGCTATGGATCTGCTTGGGCCAGGGCTTTTGCCTATACAAGTTGTGGGCCCTCCCAGTACCTCCTAGAAGCAGCCTCCCTCTCAGATAGGAAGCCAATAGGCTGGGCTGGGTACAGATGGGAGGGAATAAGATTGAATTTCTTTTGCAATTTGCTTATGGGGATTTTATGAAACAACCTGTATGTCCCTTAGGCAAATCTTTTCACATTTTTGAGTCTTAATTTCCTCTTCTGTAAAATAAGGATCCCAAACCTAGCCCTGTGGCCCTACCAAAACTATTGTCAGGACCCAATGAGAAAATGGGTATTAAACACTTCAGAAAGTTAAAAACACCAGCTATGTAAAGTTAAGGGAATAATGTTATTATCTTTGATTCTTAGACAGCAAACTCAAAATGTGGAATTAGAAAGGTGGAAGTTGGGAGGGAGTTAGCTAGGGCCTTCCTGCTGTCCTGTCATGAAATGAGGCCCAGAAGGAGGGTCCAGCCTGGTTCCCTTGGGCTTTGGGAAGATTAAAATGGCAAAAGAAGGTGAAATTAAATCAAGGCTTGAGGGAAATGAGGTACAAACAGCAGCTGGCAGGCACAGACAAAAGGAGAAAGGAAGGGATCGAGGCAGGAGATGTATACCCCAAGCTGTCGGATCGATAGGACATCCCAGACTGGGCATCGGGAGGGGGCGGGTCAGGGTAGGGATCCATCTGGAGGAAGTAAGCAGTGCTGTGGTGGTAATAGACAGGGTGGACATGGAAAGTAGGAGCAGAGGTGGAGGCAGTAGAGGAGGAGGAAGAGCAGGAAGAGGTGACGGCTGATGGAGGGCTGGTCCCGTGAACGTCGGAACTGAAAGACTGTCCAGAGGAGAGGCTGCGCATTCGCCGCAGAGACACACGGCCTGGCACGTAATGGCTGCCCTCGCTCTCTACCAACCTCTGCGATCCAAGGACGTGCTGTGGTTCCACCAGACGCTGCCGGACACTGCTGTGCAGGCTGGGAGCTGCAATGAGAGAGTGGTTCCAAGTGAGGCCCAGCTGGATGAGACAGGCAGGCAGCCCATTCACATAGGTCCTAGTCCTGGGGTTCCCTTTCCCCCCCCCAAACCTTGCTTGGTGACTCTGCTCCTGATCTTTCATTCTCCCAGTACTGAGAATGGGGCCCTCCCCTCCCCAGGAACTGTGTGAGTAAAAGAGATGATGCTCATAAAGCAATAGTGCTCCCAAGAAAAGGGTGCCAAGGCAATGTCAGAGATGCTCTGAAGGATGGGAAAAGAGACCTCAGTGAATAGTTACTGTAACCAGGATCCAGGCAGTTAGGAGGGTGAGGGGCAAGAGAGGGCAGGTAAGAGAATGAGGCAAGGTTCTAAAGGGTGAGAAGAACCAGCTGGGACTTCCAAACAGTGCTGGAGAAGAGGGGTGGCTATTAAGCCTAGGACGAACCTAGAAAGGTGGCCCAGGAGTCCAGGCACAAAGAACAGCCCATACCCCCAGGGGAAAAACACTGTTGATGCCTGATGCCTGCTCCCTACCCAGATAGTACAGACTTCCCTGTTCCCTGTGGAATGGAAACAGTCCCAAACCAGAGCAGGGTTTCAAAAAGCCTATCCTGGTCCCTTCTTTCCCCACTGGAATCAGTGAGGGAATACAAGGGTAGAAGCAGCACTTCTGGAACTGTGTTCTAAAGGGCTAGTGGTAGGAGTCATGAGAGGAAGAGAAGGGAACAGGAAGTTAAGAAAACAGAGCAGATGAAAGTGAAAAAGGAAAGAGAGAAAGTTGGGGACGATTGAAAGAGAAAGATCCAGAGAAGTGAGAGAAAGAAAGAAGGATGGAGTAGTAGTTAGTAGTAGTTGCTGATATTTTGATAGCACTTTAAAATTTACAAAGTGCTTTCCAAAGAACCCAAGTGGGAGGAAGGTATGGTAGACATTATTGGCTCTATCTGACAGAAGAGGAAAGTGAGACTCAGAGAAGTAACTTGATCAAAGACATATGGCTATTAAGTGGAAGAGACTTGATTCCCAATGAGGGGGGGGGGGAAGAGAACAAAAGAAAAGGGAAGGAGACAGAAAAAGAAAGAAGCGAAGAAGAAAGGAAAAGACAGGGAGAAGGCAAGAGCAAAGAGGGATAGAGAAATAAAGGGGAGACGGGCACAGGAAAAGCAGAAAATGGAGAGAACTGGGCAAAGAAAGGGAAGAGACAAAGGAAAGAAATAAAGGGGGAGAGAAAAGAAGGAGTCATAAAAAGGGAATCAAGGGGAAGGCCATTTCTCCTCTACCCCAGCTCAAAGATAATTGTGGGCACTTCTGTTAAGAGGAGTCAGTTTCCCCTTTTCTTGTGAAAAAGGGTCCCATGGGCTACACGGTCTACAAGAAGAGGCTAAACTTTGGGTCCTGGGAGAGCACTTCTTCCCCAACCACTACAAACTCATTAAGCCTGCCCTCATCATGCCCCTTTTCCCAGCACCCAGTGGGAGTCCCTGGGGCGAGTGAGCTGATTCTTCTCTACCCACCCAAGCCTCTTCCTGAGGTTAGTAGGGAGGGGCTGTGGTGAGGGTCTGGGGGTGTGTCAGTTGGCTGCCTTGGAAGCAGGAAGGGGCAGAAAATCAGTTAATCCCAAATATGGGAGGAAAAGCAACCCCAAAGGAAGATCATCAAACCCGGGTATTTCCAGAGGGACTGATCATCCGAGCTGACAGACGCCGAACACACAGAGCGATCACTGAACCTGCGCCCCATCAGCCAGGCAGCGTCTGAGGGGAGCCAACAAGGCCAAGGGGAGAAGAGAACCAATTTACAGGGGGCCTGGAAGCCTTCTCACCAGCAAATGGAAACAGTGCCCATTTCTTGGGAACACTGGGATGAACTGAACCCTTAGTTACTTCCCCAGCCAATGCCCTGCTTTACTCAGGGCAGGGAAAGTTTTCTGCTATACAACAGTTACCCAAATCCCACTATATCCTTCCTGGAGTTAACAAAAGTTGGTAATAGCTGTGTGACCAGGAACAAATCACTTTATAAATGAGTGAGGCTCAGAACTGGAAAGAGACTATAAATACTGTCCAATTAGACTTGAGAAAGTATCCCTCTGTGACTGACATCCCTAACAAGCGGTCAATCCAGCCTCTGCCAAAAGATTTCTGAAGGCAGTTTATTCTACTTTGGGAACCATAGCTCTAACTATGAAAAAGTTGAGGGCTTGGTTTTTTTTTTTTTACATTATGTCCAAATCTCCCTCTCTACAACTTCCAATCAGTGCTACTAGTTCTGTCCTCTGAAGCAAAGCAGAACAAAATTTAATCCCTTATTCATGTAATAGTTCTTCAGGCTGATTATATATATATGTATACACACACTTCTCTAAGCCTTCTCTCATATAGGTTCAACATCCCCAAACTTTCTGTTGATTTTCATATAGCATGAACTCCAGTCTTCTCATCATTCTCCTGCTTCTTCTTCCAGTTATTCCAGTTTTTTGTTTTGTTTTTGTTTCTTTTTTTGCTTTTTGGAGGGCAATTGGGGTTAAGTAACTTGCCCAAGGTCACACGGCTAGGGTTTTGTTTGGGTGTGTGTTGAGTGTCTGAGGCCAGATCCGAACTCAGGTCCTTCTGACTCCAGGGCTGGTGCTCTACTCACTGCGCCACCTAGCCTCCCCTATTCCAGTTTCAAAACTGAAAATCATATTTCTGATGGAACTTGATCAAGGTCATGATAGAAGAACCCATTCCCCCATTCTGGGCACTCTGCAGGTAGCCCAAGGTTAAGTTAGCTTTTTTGGCTACTGTGTCTATAAATTCATATTGAGTTGACTGTCCACTAGTTCTGCAAAATGCATTTTAATCTTTACTGTAGTGAGTCAGAGGAGAAATTACTTGACCTTCTTGGACCTCAGTTTTCTCATCTATAACATAATCTGTGTCTCCATCCCTGCTGGGTCATTTGATGAAGACAGACAAGGAGTCTAGGGAAGGAGTCAGAAAAAGATATAAAACAAAGAAATCCAATCTGGAGCTGGCAAAACAGGAAAGGGAGAGACTTCTCAGAAGCACAGATTAACAATCAGGATTCCTGATCTTTTAGGCCTACCTTGGTTGTACCATCTCTAGGTCCTGTCTTCTATGTGAATTTCTAAGCCCCTAGGGTTAAAGATGCCAAACTGGTGTGAGCCTCAGGCCAGACCAGGTCCCATCTTTAGCTAGAAGCTCCAAAGTTATGAAGGAAGCTTATGCTCATCCTTTCTATATCAGGAAGGGAACTTTGAGACTGTCTAGTTACAGGTTCATAGGATTTATAGTTTGAAGGGACCTCAGAGATCACCTAGTCTATTTTATAGATGAAGAAACTGAGGCCAGAAGAAGCCTAGTGACTTGGCTCAGTATAACACAGACAATGACTCACAGAGCTGAAACTTAAGCCTAGGCTCTGGTGCCAAATCCAGTATTCCTTGCACCATGCCACCCTGCCTTCCTAGTTAGCTGATAACCTGATGCAGCAAGGAAAAGACCTTAACAGGAGACCTTTGCTCTCATGTCTTTTCTTGCCTGGTTTATATAGTTCACCTATGCACTTGGGCGTGGGGGTGAGGAGCCCAAGTTGCTGGCTCTGCACAGGGTTCTGGAATTATTCTGACTCCCTTGATGAAGTCCTATATAATAAAAAGGTTCCACTTACTCACTATAGTAAGGATTTAGATGCATTTCACCATTAAAGACTACTCACCAAAAGCCAAATTGAGGCTCATTTAAAGGAGAAGAGCTGGGATCAATGTGAAGGGAAGTTACAGGGAGGGAGGGATATTTCAACTAAATATAATGAATAACTTTCTAATGATTACAGCTATCCTACAACACACTGCCTGTAAGAAGAGGGTGAAGTTCCCATCCCTAGAGGAGTGAACTGCCCAACCAGAGGTTAGATAAGTATCAAGAGGTTGTAGAGGGATTCCTAGCATCGAGAAGACTGAGGTTGTTGTTCAGTCATTTCAGTCACTTCCAACTCTTCATAACACCATTTGGGGTTTTCTTGGCAAAGATACAGGAGTGGTTTACCATTTTCTTCTCTAGCTTATTTTACAGATGAAGAAATTGAGGCAAAGAGGGTTAAGTGATTTGCCCAGGGTCACACATCTAAGTAAGTGTCTTAGGCTAGCTTTGAACTCAGAAAGATGATTCTTCCTGACTCCAGGCTCCACACCTTATGTACTATAACTCCACCTAGTTGACCTTTCTCCATAAAATTTCTTGGATTTTAGGGTATCTAGGATACCTGGGGCACCTAGGATATCTAGGGTACTAGAGAAGTTATTTTTCCTGTCTAGGGATTTTCAGATTCCCTAACAGAGAGGGGAAATAACTTATCTAGTATTTGTTTTTATGGAGAAAGAGAAAATGTAAAAGTTCCCTTCAACTACTTTCAAAATTAGGGATATGGAGCATAAAATGACATTTAACAAACAATTAATAATTTTGAAAATAAAATTCAGTTCTATTAATGACAGTTAAAGGACAGAAATTTAGGGAAGGTAGGAAATGAATGAAAAAGAGAGGGAGAAAGACGAGGACAGACAGGATACAAAGATTGAAACAAGTCTGAGGGCCCTTCCCCCCTTATATTTTGTATCAGTTATCTATGTACGTGTCCTATGTTCCAGAGTTAGAAACTCTCAGAGCTAAAATGGACCTGTACTGAACCCCTGTTCATATTAATAGCTCAAGAAAAGTTCATTTAAATTCAGCTTGGAGGTGGCCAAAGTCAACAAAGAAACTAAGGCCCAGGGAGGGGAAAGAACTTATCCAATGGCACATGGTAAGTGCTCCCAGTTTACAGTTTGTTCAACAATAATGCATTGCTTCGGGGTGGCTAGGTGGCTCGGTGGCTCAGTGAATAAAGCACCGGCCCTGGAGTCAGGAGGACCTGAGTTCGGATCTGGCCTCAGACACTCAACACACACCCAAACAAAACCCTAGCCGTGTGACCTTGGGCAAGTCACTTAACCCCAATTGCCCTCCAAAAAGAAAATAAAACTAATAATAATGCATTGCATCCCAACTCCTTGAGGCAGAGACTGTATTTTACTCAATTCTGTAATTCTGAGTTCCCTTCCCTCTCCCATAGGGTCATGTACATGGTTAAGTGCTCAGGAGAGATTTACTGACTTTATGAGTGAATGAGAGACAGGAAGAGATAAATAATGACAGTAAAAGACACAGAGAAAGAAACAGATGCACAGAAGAGACATACAAAAGTAAAGGCAGAAATTGTTTATGACTTAATAGAATTAGCACTGAAAATTTTTAAAACTTGTTGTGTTTTCACAACTATAGATATAAATGGGGTTGTCACCTTTGGTACCTGATCTGGGAGCTGGATTACATTAAATGAAAAGCAAGAGTTTCCCCAGCCCTGTGCTTGCTGCCAGAGGAAGGAAGAGTTCCTGGTCTTCCTATAGAGACCAAGCAGCATCTCCTAATTACGCTACTTGGAATTTTAGTTGCCACGTCCCCAGGAAAACCTCCCCGCCCCAGTGCCACCTACACTGAATGGACACTGGTGATACGATTTCCTCATCCATGTCGTCCACATCATCTGTCATGATAAAGTGGGAAGGGTTGGGGCGGGTGCTGCCCATCCAGCTGGGATCGATGTTAAGTGCGGCCACCAGCGTGTGAATACCAGGATTGTTGACAATTTGGAAACCACAGAGGATCTCAATCTGCTGCCATCGGTGCAAACGCTCCCTCAGTGCTGCTGTCACTTCACTCAGGGCTTGCCTAGAAATAGGGCCCAGGCAGGGAGTAAGCCTCAAAAAGCATTGGACCCTCCTTTTAACCTGACAGACCTGGCCATCCCTTGGCCAGACTCTAGCCCAGTCCAGCCCAGTCTGGTCCCAAACCAATACCATAGGAATGGTTTTCCCATGCCAGAGAAACCAAGGAATAGGGACACAGAAATCCTTGGTCTAATACTTACCCATATTCATCCTAGGCAAGATAGCTTTGGGATCTGAGCCTGGGTAAAGGCCTGCCACACTTCCAAGGAGGAGAAAAAGTCTGGGGGACAGTATGGGTCAGGGAAAAGCCTAAGAAACATGGAGGCAGGAAACAGGGCCACATCCTTCATTCTGAGCTCTATGGGAAAGAAGGCACTAGGCCTGGAGCCCTACCTCTGAGCTTCCAGTGGGGACAGTCTGGGAAGGAGATACTCACTTGGCTGTTAAGATTTTGTGATCTACATCATCCAGGGAAGAGCTGTGGGCCACATGGAAGGTTCCAAACAAGGTGTTTCTCTTCTTTTTAATCTTCTCCGCCTGAAAAACCCAAGATGTGTTCCCTTAAAGGGAACAGGGCTCAAGAATGTGGCCCAGACTGAGGCCTGGAGAACCAGCCATATTCTTCTTTGGCTAAGCACACTGACAATAGATTCCAATAATGATCGTTCTAGGTAACTGCCCTGAGGAGGTGTGTTTTCTCCCTGACTAAAAGGTCACTCCAGTGCTGCCCAGTCCCTGGGCAATGAAGGGCCCAGCCCCCTTTCCAAGGCTCAGGGCATAGTAGCTGCTGCAACTGTCTGAATCTCTGATGTCTGTTTCTTCTTTCCTGGCCAGAGGCCCTGAGCCAATGCCCCTGACAGAGGCCAGGGAGATGGCTCTCTTCCCTTCTCCTGGGGCATACTCAAAGAGTAATTATAATAACTTCCATTCTAGAGCACTTAAAGCTTTTCAACTATTTGCTCACAATATAGTCGATATAGTTATAATTATCCCAATTTACAGATGAAGAAATTTAGTCTCAGTTTAACACAAAGCTTATTTCAGTATAAAATGGGGATGAAAATACTGACAATAGCTACCTTACACGATGGTTCTGGAGGCCCAAATGATACAATAAAAATTACATTAATAATACTGGCATTTATGGAGCTCTTAAAACTTCAATACATTGTCTAATTTGAGCTTCGCAATCATTCTGTGAGGTAGATTAACTAGATAGGGCTGAGACTTGTGATTCCATTGTTACAGGAAACTTCTACAGGAGGACATGGCCTCTACCAATGCAAATTGGCATCTCTTTACTCTGTATTGTATAGTTGCCACCATTGTCTTAGGGAGTTGCCCAGAGCCCTGAGAAATGAAGCAATTTGGCCCAGGGTCACATGGATAGTGTACATCAGGGCCTACAATGCCATAGGGGCTTGACATCCTCACCCCTTCCTTGGCCACCAGTAGCTGTTTCTCAGCATTCTGCTTCTTGATGTTGTAGTACTGCACCTCTACCTCATGAGTCAGCTGCAGCCACTTCTGCAGGGCCTCAGGGGCATACCAGGAACTATGGGACTCCAGCTCTTTCTCAGCATTCTTCAAAGCCATGCGTACCTACAATGGCAAAGCACAGGGTCATAGCCTCCATTTTATCTCTGGCTCTGCCAGCCCAACTCCCCAGTGGACAAGGGCCACAACTACCTGAGGTGTATGGAAGAAGACTGAACAGCACACATTTAGACAGAGCTTTAAAGTTTACAAAGCACTTTTTTTATAACCACCTTTTGAAGCAGGTAATAGACGTATTATTATTTCCATTTTAAAGAGGAAACTGAGACTTAAAGAAGTAAAAGACTTCCCCAGAGTCACAAGCTATCAAACCCAGGCCTCCTGACATCCAATCCCATGCTGTTTCTACTACTTCACATTGAACACAAGGAGTGCAAAGACCAATCTGTAGATCCTCCATCAATCCATGCTGAGCAGAAGGCAGACCTCAGGGCATAGGATGAGGCCAGCACTGAAGATGGCTTCAGGAGAAGAGTGCTCCTTTGCCCAGACAGAATGTCAACTTCCTGCATTCACCAAGTCTGGGCCTTCATCCTCTCCCCTTTACAGCACAAGGGTGTAGGATTATTGTTGAAAGGACCCACAGGATGTCAGTATCAAGGATAGGATGAAACACAAGTATTTTTGCTCTTTACCCAGTTGAATTCAACAAATGTTCAAGTGCTCTGAGCCATGTGGGAAACAGGGGGCTGGTACTACCTCCAAGAGCCTATGCCCAGGATTCCCTCCACTAACTCCATGTGAACTCCTCCTTAACCTTCACTTGGGGATTTCTCTCCAAAAAGAGAAAAAGATAAGACGTATTAATTTGTCCACTTTTGAAATAATGATCAAGGAACAGAAGGCTGAATAAACTATAATAAATATTAAAAATCTAATTTGGTTGGGGCAGCTAGGTGGCGCAGTGAATAGAGCACCAGCCCTGGAGTCACGAGGACCTGAATTCAAATCTGGCCTCAGACACTTAACACAAAAACTAGTCTTGAGACCATAGGCAAGTCACTTAGCCCCAATTACCCTCCAAAAAGCAAAAAAAAAAAAAAAATCTAATTTGCTTAGATTTGGTGCTACTTAGCAAGATGGAAGAAAGAGAAGAGGTTGTATGGGAGGAGGACTAAGAAAGGGAAAACAGGAGAGAAACAGAGATAACATGGAAGAGACATACCCAAACTGAGGGGTTGGGGGTGGAGAAAGGATAGACAAAGGGAGGGCAGAAAAGAGAGTGAAAGGGAAGACAATGAAGCTGGAGAAAGAAGGGCTCAATGGGTTTTGAACTATTAGATATCATCCGCTGCCATGCATTTGGTCTAGGGACCAATGGTTGAGAGTGTAATCAATTGTTATCTACTATCCTCTGAAATACTGATTAACCACAGGACCTCAATCTTCTCTTTTTTTTTTTTTTTAAGCAATTAGAGTTAAGTAACTTGCTCAAGGTTACACGGCTAGTCATTATTTATGCGTGGGTGCTCATTTTCTGAGGCCGGATCTGATCTCGGGTCATCCCAACTCCGAGGCTGGCGCTCTTACTTACTGCACCATCTAGCCGCCCCTTTAGGGCAATTGGGGTTAAGTAACTTGCCCAAGGTTACACAGCTAGGTTTTTGTTTGTGTGGATTAAAGTGTTGGAGGCCGGCTCCGAACTCAGGTCCTTCTGACTCCAGGGCCAGCGCTCTATTCACCGCGCCACCTAGCCGCCCCTGGACCTCAATCTTCAACTGCTCTAAACCATAAACTTTTAGATTAGGAGTTAACTATTTTTGTGTCATGGACCCCTGTGGCAGCATGGTGATGCCTACAAACCCCTATTCAGATATTTTGCTACTTATATTCATAATTAAAGGACATGCTAAATTCTAGTTAGAGCTTTGTAAAAATAATTATATGATTTTTCTCCTTTCAAGTTCACAGACCTTCCTCAAAATCTAACCAAATGCTCTGATTTAAGACCTCTGCTCTAAGAACCAAATTCTTATTTTCATTGTTTTCCAGGGGAGTAATAAAAATAGCAGTAGCAACAACAGTAGCTCCAAAGTCTTTTTTTCTAACAATAACTCTATAAGGTAAGAAGCACAAATTTGACTGAGACTGAGGAAGCTGAACTGATTTGCTCAGGGTCCAATAGAAAATAAGTAACCAAGCTAGTTGTGACTAGACTGCAGTATATAAGACGAGCCCAATCTTGGAGGTAGGCCCCGTTTTTCCATCCACCCACCCTACCTCACCCCTACGTTCCCGGTTTCATGTGACCAGGTGCTACTGGCTGCCCCCACCTCCCACTCCTGAAGGTCTACTCTACCTGCTCCAGTTCTTGCTCTGCATATTTCTGGCGGCTGAGCTCATTCTCTGTACCCTCACGTAGTTCTCGAAGCCGGTGTGCCTCTTGTTTAGCAATGCTGATCTCATCTTGTAATTTCTTCTCCAGGTGTACTTTTTCTACTTCTACTGTCCGGTGTTCCTCCTGGGCCTTCTGCAGCCTGTGGGAGATGAAGGACTATGTTTCATATATGTTTTGGATTTTCTTCCTTCATTATGTAACAAATCTATATAGAAGAACTAGTGTGCCTGGTCTTAGGCTCTATCAAGCTGTGGAAGAGACATTAAAAGACATGGGTCCTTGTCTTAGACTAGGCTATGCTGGATATAAGACAGCTAAGCTGTGGGGAGACAAGGAGAGAAGGAGACTGGGTCCCGTTTCAAGTCTGGCTCAGCATATAATAATAATAACAATAATAACAACTCATTGCTATAATGATTTTTCTCTTAAGCCTGTGAAGTTGTCGATCTGCATCTGTGGAGGAAGTTTCACACTAGGGAATGAAAACCCAGGTTTTGCCCCCAAAATAAATAAAAATGCAAGGGCAAGTCCCCTAGGGAGGGGGTTAGGAAGTTACTATTAGCACTTCATACTTGAATAGGAACTGGCTGAGAACTGGACTTATAAGATTAGAACTTGAACTGTCAGGTTCTGATAAGGGTGAAGAGAGTGAGATTTCTGATGGGGTACTTGGTCATGGAGGATCTTCAGTAGGTACAGATTTAATCACCCAACTTGGGCTTTATATAAAGAAAAACTTCAAACAATATTAGAGCTAACTACTCATTCTGACTGAAATCTGGTAGTAGAATCCTCTGCCTTAGGAAGTAGTGGGTTCCCCTTCACCAAAGGTCTTTAGGCAAAGGATATAATTGTCAAGGACGCTATAGAGAAGATTCCCATTCAGGTATATATTGGACTAGATGGTCCCTCCAACTCTGAAATTTTGTGATTCTTTCATTTCTAAAATCTTTCATTTCTAAATTTCTTTCTAAAAATCTTTCATTTCTAAATCTTCTGAAGTCTGTCTCCCTGCAGACGCAAGGACCTGGGGTTTTTCATGCTGTCCACCAGGTGGCGTCATGTATCCTAATTATAACCAGGGCTGAACTCTGGTTCTTTCCAGCCCAGTTTTCTGGCTATGAAAGTACCAACAGACCTTCACAGGCAAGAGTCAAAGGCAATTTTAAGTTTAGAGAAGAGGATATACTATGGGAGAAAACAAACCTCACTGGCTCCTGAACAGAGCCAAGGTTTATAGGAGTACACCTAGGCTTCTTGTCACCCTCACTTTCCATTTCCACTTCTAAGGTTGCCTCATCCATACGGCAAGAGCACTAGATTTGAGATGAAAGGCAGACTGGGTTCAAATCCCAGATCTGTCACTATCTGTGTGACCTTAAACAAGTCAGAACCTCTTTGGATCTGTAAAATGAAGGGTTGGGCTTAAAGGTCTAGAAGATCCCTTCTAGATCTGGCACCGTAACATTCTTCTATTTGGGATTATAACATGATGGCTTTAGAGTTAGAAGGGAAATGAGAAAGAGAATCATAGAGAATTTTAAGGTACCTTAGAAATGTTACAGATTAAGAAAGAGAAGCACAGAAAAGGAAGATGATCATAATAAAACTCTAAAATATATTATTAAATGATTAGTGAATGTCTAGGAAGGGAAGTGGTAGAGCCAAAGAGGCAGAATGGCTTCAGCAAAAAAACGGATGTCAGACTAAATTAATCCCCCATTTTGATCAGATTAGACTTATAGCAAAGGTATGCTCTAGATAAAGTTTACTAGGCTAGAAGCAAAACATTTCATAATGTCTCAAGACCCTCTTTAGCTCCTTCCTCTCCCTCTATGCTCCATGGTTCATAAGTTCTATTCATCCTTCTTTAAGGTTTTTGTGGTTCCTATGGCTCCACCCCAGCCCCTGCCAGCTCAGTCCTCATGTTCCTCTTCCTAGGGGATTTCAATAACCTTCTCCCTTGCCTTCTCCTCTGTAGTCTCTTTCCATTCAACCCTCCTACAAACAGAACCAAAATAAATTTCCCAAAGCCCATCTCTCCTACCTCTCCTATTTAGGAATCAGACATGGCTCCCTATGGTCTTCAAACTCACCAACCTGTGATTCAAGACCCTCCACCTTCCCCTCTCTTCAATTTCCCCCCAGTTCATTCCAGTTCCCTTAGGAGAAAGCAAAAGTCTAACCCTCTTTCACATGACAACCTTTCAGATATTTAGAATCACAGAGAACACCTAGCTTAATGCTCACATTTTAAAAAGTATATCTTTATTATCTTTTTTTAATATTACCTAAATTTCATAATGTACTTCTCCCTTCTCCCTCCCAAGTCATCCCTTATAACAAAGGGGAAAAAAAGTAAAAAAACATAGTTCAGCAAAACTAACCAACATATATACAGCATTCTATATCCATAGTATATAGATACTATGGATACCATGTATAACCCCCACCCTTGCAAAAATATGCACTTCTCATATCATTTCTTTGGGGCCAAGCTTGGACATTATAATTTCATAGAGGTTTCAAATGTTTTGTTATTACTGTTCCTTGTCTTTACTTTGCTGTAGTCATCACATATATTATTTTGTTGCTTCTACTAATTATACTTTGCATCAGTCCATGTGTCTTCCTACACTTTTCTGTATCCATCATAGTTAGTATTTCTTACAGCACTGTCATCAGCCCCACATTTTAAAGAAAAAGAAGTTGAAGCACCCAGTGGTCATTTGCATAAGGTCACAGCACAGCAGGATATTGCTGTGGCCTTGGTGCTCACTTGGTGACCCTCCTGCTCTGCTCTGAGCACAACAGTCATGTTTCCTCCATGCTTGATGCCTCTCAGAGCCCATGTCACTCTGGCTTTTCCAGCAGCAGCCCTTCTGGTTCCAGCCCCCTCCTATCTGCCCCCTGGATGCCCTCGCTCCTTTCAACACTCAGTTCAAGGGCTACATGGGCCACTGCCAATGGAGGCTATTCCTCATCCCTACTCCACATTTACTTTGCATCTGCTCCACATGATGTTTTCCCCAATAGAATGTAAGCTCCTTGAGAGTAAGTACTATTTTATGTTCACCTTTATAATGCAATTGCCTACTCTAACACCATGCACATACAGTGTTTGCTGCTCAATAAGTGAATTGAACTGGATCTATAATATATAATTATTAGTAATAACATCATTTATATCATGCTTTAAGGTTTGAAAAATACTTTACACATACTTTCTTATTTGATGCTTACTGTGAAGTAAGTGCTTATAGATATTATTATCCTCATTTTAGAGATGAAGAAACTAAGGCTAAGAAGTTAAGCAACTTGCTCAAGGTCATACAGCTAATCAGTATCTGAAGAAGTAGGATTTGAAACTGAGTTTGCTTACTCAAAGTCCAGCATTCTACCCAGTGGGTCCTGTCTCCCTCCCCTAGAAGGTGAGTGTACCTTGATGGCAGGGTCTGAGTGCACTGGAAAGAGTACTAAATTCAGAGTCAAAGGATCTGGATTTGAATTCTGATCCTACTACTTATTACCTGTGTGACCTCGGACAAATCACTAGGTCTCTCTGGTTCTCAATTATTCATCTGTAAAATGATGGGGTCCAACTAACTGGCCTATCGGTCACCTTTAGTTCCTGATCTATGATTCTATAATCTTCCTGGAACACATAACAAATGGTCAGCAAGTTCCTGCTGACTGAGAGTTACTTTCTATAGCCATCTTTATCTTTTCTTTTATAAATTATTTCTTGTTTTCTTTGCTTAAACATCACAAAATGTCAGAACTGGAGACAATCTGATCCATCCCCTTTATTTTAGATAAGAGAAAGGCAGTATGACATAACAGAAAGAGCCCTGGATTTATATTCAGAAGACCTGTATTAAAATTCTGGCTCTGCCCCTTACTACAGTTTCGATCTGGGCAAATCCATAGCCTATTCTGGGTCTTACTCTCCTTTGTAAAATGAGGGGATTGGACTATGCTCTCAAAGGTCCCCTCTAGCTCTAAACCTATCCCAAGAAAGTGAAGCCTAAAAAAGAGATTTTTCTAAGGTCATATAGGCAATGAATATGAATAAAATTCAGGTTAAATGTATGAAAGAATTTCCAAATGATAAGGGATATTAAAAACTGCAATACAGTATAAGACAAACCATGAAAGTCTTCCTTTGGCGAGAGCAAAAAAGTCAACTATCCATTTGACTGCCCAGAAATAATCTGAATAACTGACCCCTCACTGACTATCACAGCCAGAGAATTTCATGATTATACACAACTAGCAAGGTTCAGAGGTAGAATGATGAAAGATAATACTTTTTCTTGGGATGGAGAGAAGTTACCCTTTTTAAATTCTCTAGCCAGTTTGGTCAGATGAAAAAAAATCGGACTAAGGAGATTTAAATTTTAGTCCCAGCTTTGTCATTAACTTTTTGTGTGACACTGAACAAAGCAGCTGACCTTTCCATATCTCTGTTTCCTCATTTATAAAAAGAGGTGTTGAAACAGATGTCTTTAAAGTTCATTCTAACACTTAGGATCATAGGATCCAAAGTAAGAAAAGACCACAGAGATCATCTAGCCCAATTATTTCCCTTCACAGATTAGGAAATTGAAGATCAAAGAAGCAACTTGTCCTAATAGTTGACATCACACTCCCCTCCCCTAACAGTAGTCTTTGAAGACCCACTCATATACCTCTCCTGGAGGTCATGAAGGCTCTGCTCAGCTCTGTGTAGGCCCTCCAGGTCTTTCATCATCTTCTTCATATGCTCCTTAGAGTATCGATTCTGAATGTAGGCGAACCAACATCCACCTACCCCGATGACGATGGACACAACCAGCATGAAGTCCTTCAAATGGTTATGGCGGGTCACTGCAAAAGGGAATGACAAGGGGGTTAATCATCCCTCAAACCAGTTCTCTGTATGTTCCTTTCTTACATGTCTCTGATGGGCACAGCGTTATTAGGGTCACCAAATAGAAACAGCAGCAAATAGAGCCTTCCTGGTTATTGTGCCCAAGTCAAAACCTAACCCACTGCCTCTAAGAACACCCCATGACTGTCTCTGTGTCTGTAAACTTCTCCTTTTCTAAGCCCCTGAGGCATTCAGTCTAAATTAGACAAATCTGGCAAATGTTTATTAAGTGGCTGCTGTGTGTAGGGAGCTGTGCTCCATATTCAGGCTACAAAAATGAAAACATAACCTTTTCTCTGCCCTAAATTAAAATTAATGGAGGGAAAAACACACATACACAAATAACCATGATACTTATTGTCTAAGCATTCAAAGTCCTCCATAATCTGATAACCCATACTCTATCTTTCCAACCCCTTCTAATATTTTTCTCCTACATGTACTCTGCATCCCATTCAAATTGAACTCTTTGTCCTCTATACACATCACACACTCTCCTGCTTTGTACCTTGGCCTACATTGTTCCCTACATATAGAATGTCTTTCCTATCGAATTCTTTTTTTCTTTTTGGTTGATATCTTTTGTTCCTATATCACTTTTATTTCTAAACATATTCCTCCCCATTCTTCTATTTAAAGAGATAGCTCTTGTTACAAAGAATAAAAACTGAAGAAATACAGCTTGGCAAAATTGACCAACACACTGACCAAATCTGACAGTATATGCAATGTTCCACATGCACAGTCCCTCATTCCTGCAAAGAAGGAAAGGAGGGGCATTTTCTCATCTCTTCATTGGGGCCAAGTTTGGTCATTAAGATTCCAAGGCTCAGTTTTATTTATTTTTTTTTTTGTTTGCTTAGTTGTTACTTCCCATCTATTTACATTGTCAGAGTTGTTTTTTATACTGGTTCTGCTTATTTCACTTATTTAAATAAGCCTTCTGTCATTTTTACCTGTTGAATAATTACTCACACTTTTATATCACCAAATGAAACACCACTTCTTCTAAGAAGCCTTCTCTGATTCTCTCAGCAGGAAATGACTTTTTGCCTTAAACTTTTCATTAACTGTTTGCATATACCAAACTGAAAGTGCTTTAATATATAATACAATAAGTTATCTATAGGACAGCCTATCCTTTTACTGAGCTGTGAGCTTTACAAGGGTCAGGAACAAGTTTTAGTTATGCTTTGTATCTTTCCACACCCCACACAGTGCTCAGTATAAGCAAACACACAAGAAACAATCAATCCTTCAGAAGAGATATGACAAGGCCGTGCTTATCTAACCTCTCCCCTATCCTCACTGCCTAAAATTCATGCTCTAATCTCATTGTCCCGTTCTCATCTGTGCACCTTCATTCGTTCTTCTTTTGACCCAGAAGGGCCTTTCCTTTTCCATCATTCTTTCCAGAATGTATCTGTTCTTTAAGAGACAGCTCAAGTCCCAATTCCTCCAGGAATCCTTCCCAGACTCTCTAAGTGCTTCCTTGAGTCAGGGCCATATCTTCTCCTCCTATCACTTCATGCCCTCAAGAAATCCTCAGGACATAGTCAGTTAGTGTCCCATAAGCACACTGGCCAAATCTCAGAACATCCCTGGGGCTAGAATGTTGGGGAAGTGGGGGAACAGAGTACTACCAGCAAGAGATAATTCACTTCAGCATAAACACAATAAGTGCCTCCTATAGAAGACCCAGGACTGGGAGGAAGAGAGCAGAGGAGAAAGAAGAGGGGTTTAAGAGATAGAAGACAGAAAGAGGAAGAGGAATGAGAAAGAAGAGCTCATAGCAAAGTCGGGGAGAGAAGACTCAAACATAGTCAAATGCTAAAATAAGTACCACAGACTCTAAGAGCTCTGACAACTTAGATAATTTTGAGTTTCCTGAGGGTTGTGGTGTTCTAGAAGTCTTCTAGGAGGATGAGGGACTCAAACTGAGCTTCAAAAGATATATGAGAGCTGGATGACAGAGGGGAAAACTAGGGGACTGAGGTGGGGTCAATAAGTACAAAGGTAAAGGAGGGGAATGACCCTGGAATATGTGTGTATGTGTTGAAGAAGCTGACCCTAATGGAGTAGAAAGAATGTAATGAGGACTGAGAGATGTTAAGATAAGTGATATAGGCGACTGTGGCAAGGTCCAGAAAACAAAGACTTTTTGTTTTGGCTTTATGGTTCAATTGCTACAGTACTTTTGGTTAGCCTCCAGGAGTGCTGCAAGGGACAAAGGATTCCTGGACTGTGACAATGAAGGCCAAGCTCAAAGACACCCAAGAGCCTTTGGGGAGAATATAATATATTCACACTCAATGTGTCTTACCAATCATTCAGAGGGTTCTAATTTAGAATAAAAAAATCTGGGTCAAGCTTTGACTTTGCCAATCACTAGTCATAAGATTATAGAAAATTTAGGTTCAATCTTAGGGTTCACAGGTTCATCTATACAATGAGGAGACTGAATTACATGATTGTTAAGGTCCCTCCCTAGCTCTGACATTACATCCATGGCAAAAAAAGACCATAGGATCTAGTGCTGAAAGGGATCTTAGAAGTCATCCAACCCAATCTTCTCATTTTAAAGATGACGAAACTAAGGCCCACAGAGGTGAAATTACTTGCCCTCGCCCAAGGTCACACAGGTAGTTAGTTAAAAACAGAGCACAACAAATCTTAGGCAAGTCCCAATAACAGGGCAGAAAACCATGGGGTCTTCTAACTTAAAGTACTGTACTTTACTGCTTCTCTTTTAGCTCTGACCATCTGTATTCTATCCAGTTTCAAGATTCTGATTCTATGAATCATTACTTTTCCCATTATTTTAAAGGAAGGAATAACCTATAGTTGCATCAGGCCTAAACCAGACTATATACTGGTAGCCCACAGACTGGGAAAAATCAGACAATTTCTTGATCTTTAAATTACAGTGGTAGAGATCCAAAGCCCTACAAGTGGCCTATAATCAGAGCAGAGCCCTAATTAATTTAAATTGTGCTTCTCCAATTTACCTTAAAGAGAAGAAGATATATCTGCACAGTTGTTCTTTTGGGTCAAATGGTATTTCTGCTTTTTTCCCTTCTCTAACCATATTCCCCCCCCCCACCCCCACAAAGAATAATAGGCCTTAAAAATTTTAGTATAGAAATCTGGGAGTGAGGTAAATGCCCTTAATTTCCCTTTCAGTCCTACCATTTACCTCAAATCTGATGACATTAGCCAGAGAAAATCACTAATGCAAAGACTTTATTTCAGTTGCTTCAGTCATCAACAAAGCTACATTAAAAACTTCAATTAGAAATGAAAGGAGAGGGGGGCGGAGCCAAGATGGCAGAGTAGAAACAGCAAGTCCAGGGCACTTTCCCACCAGATTACCTCCAGATTATGTAAAGGGGGACTCTGAACAACTTCTGGAGCCCCAGCACCCACAGAACGACGCAGAGAAGCTAACCTCCTGCTGAGGATAGCCCAGCAGCCCTGCAGGAAGGACCAGCTCAGCGCTCTGGGAGCTGGCAGTGCAGTGTGCAGCGAGAGGAGAGCTGAGCCCAGGTCGTGAGCCAAGGTTTTAGCCCCAGGGTGGCTGGGCCAGCAGCCGGCTGGAGGGACCCCAGATCACCAGATGCTGTGGTGATTCCAGAATTATCAACAGAGATATGCCTAGGACAAAGTGAGAGGTTAGTGCCCTATGGACTTTGGGACCAGTATTTGGGGAACACGTCAGCTTCCTCCCCGGGGGGTTAGAAGCCGCTGAGGAGACACGCCATTTTGTAGTTTTCAGTGGCAGCTCCAGCTCCTGGCCTGCGAACTGTAGGGAGATCCAACAATCAGTCTTGGGGGGGTAATCGCTCTTGCTTTAACCTCCCTGGATCTGGATTGTGATCTGGGGTGGGTATCCAGCTTGCCAGAAAGCTGTGAAGACCCCAATGTTCGGGACGAAAGCTCCCCTGTCTGGTGGCAGAGCCCTACTGTGGCAACAAGCCCAAAAGTCAAGTAATTAAGTGGCAACATGTCAAGGCAAAGGAAACAAAATAAACAGAAAAATGCAACATTAGACTCCTATTTTGGGGGCAAAGAAGATCGAAGCATGGAATAGGGAGAGGCCTATGAGATCAGAAATCCTCCTCCGAAAGCCCCAAAGGAAAATATGAGTGGGTTACAGGCCACAGAGGACCTAAAGAAGGACTTTAAAAATCAAATAGGAGAAGTGGAGGAAAAATTGGGAAGAGAAATGAGAAGGATGCAGGAAAAGTATGAAATGAGGGTCAACAGCCTGACTGAGGAAAACAACACCTTAAAAAATAGACTAACTCAAATGGCAAAGGAGGCCCAAAAGGGCAATGAGGAGAAGAATGCCTTAAAAAGTCGAATTTGCCAGATGGAAAAAGAATCTCAAAAGCTCACTGAGGAGATTCATTCCTTCAGAGTTAGACTGGAGCAAATGGAAGCTAATGACTTTATGAGAAATCAAGATGCTGTTAAGCAGATCCAAACAAATGAAAGATTAGAAGGCAATGTGAAATATCTCATGGGAAAAACCACTGACCTGGAAAATAGATCCAGGAGAGACAATTTAAAAATTATTGGACTACCTGAAAGCCATGATCAAAGAAAGAACCTAGAAATCACCCTTCAAGAAATTCTCAAGGAAAATTGCCCTGATGTTTTAGACCCAGAGGGCAAAATAGAGGTTGAAAGAATCTACCAATCACCTCCTGAAAAAGATCCCCAAAAGAAAACTCCCAGGAATATTATAGCCAGGTTCCAGAATCCCCAGATCAAGGAGAAAGTACTACAAGCAGCCAGGAAGAAACAATTTCAATATTGTGGAAAACCAATCAGAATAGCACAGGACCTGGCAGCTTCTACACTGAGGGATCGAAGGGAATGGAATATGATATTCCAGAGGGCAAAAGAGCTGGGACTGAACCCAAGGGTCATCTACCCAGCAAAACTGAGTATTTTGTTTCAGAGGAAAATATTGTCATTCAGTGGAATAGAGGACTTTCAAGCATTCTTGAGGAAAAAACCAGCATTGAATAGAAAATATGACATCCAGACACAAGAAGCAAGAGATGCCTGAGAAGGTAATCAGGGAAAAGAAATCAAAAGGAACTTATCAAAGTTGATCTATTTACATTCCTACATGGAAAAATAATAACTGTGGCTGATGAAACCTTTCTCAGTATGAAAATAATGGAAGAAGGGTGTATGGTCATATCAATACTTATGTGAATGTGTGTACATATGTTTACAGTTATACATGGAGAGAGGGCATAGGTTGAATTTGTTGGGAAGGGATGATACTTAAGGGGTGAAATTATGAGGTGAGAGAGGCAAGTGGCAAGAGGAGATGGGGAGAGACAAGGTAGGGTAAACTATCTCATGTAGAAGAAACAAGGGGAAGTGGCTACAGGGGAGGGGAAGAATAGGAAGGCAAAAAGGCAAAACCACATTCTCATTGAATTTGGTTCAGGGAGAGAATGACATACATACTAAATGGGATATCTCAACCTGCAGCAGAATAGGGGGAAGGAGGATGAGAGGAGGGATGATGGATGGGAGGGCATTCTTGGGGGGAGGGGAGGTTGGAAGTACCCACTATAGAAGAGGGACGGGATCAAGTAGGGAATGGACCAGGTGGAGGGGTGGGATGGGTGGGAGGGAATTATAAGCAGCCTTGTACAATATATCTACTATGGTAATATTTTGCATAGCTATACAGGTACAACACATACTGAATTACTTATCTTCCCAGGGGAATGGGTGGCAATGGAGGAAGGGAATGGATCTGAAATTCGAGGTCTTAAAATTAAATGTTTCAAATATATATAAATACTATTATCAATACTCTTTTGCATGTAATTGGGAGATAAGATGTGCAGGCATTGGGGCACAGAGATTCACCTTGCTCTAATGGAAACGTCAAAGGGGGTATGGGAGAAGATATGGGAGAGAGCAGATTGGAAGAAGGGATATCTTGTGAGACTATTCTGGGATGGTGGGTAGGGGAAAAACAGGGGAAAAATTGTAACTCAAAATCTGGCGGAAATAAATGATGTAAACCAGAAGTTAATAAAGCATTTGTTTAAAAAAAAAAAAAAGGCAAAACCACCCAATACAATGATTCCAATTAAAAGTAAAAAAAAAAAAAGAAATGGAAGGAGAAACAGCTCGGGGCAGGTCATACACTGGAAGGCGCTACAGGGAGGCAGATGGCTTCAACATAACTAAAATATCTCCCTTTCTATAGTAGTACCTTATGGTTTGCAATGTATTTTCCTTATAACAGCCCGGTGAGACAGGTAGTATAAGCATCATTATTCCTATTTTACAAGTTGGTAAAGTCCATAGTCACATAGGATGTGTCAGAACTAGAATTTGAACCAAGGTCTCTAAACTACAAATCAAGCATTCTTTGCATTATTTGTTTTCTCTCTTCTTGATAATCAAAGCTGTGTCAGAATGGCTACCTCATGAAGAAGTGAGCTAGAGGTATTCAAGAAAATGTTTTTGGGACCAATGATCAATAATGCTACCCATCTCCTGACAGAGAGGTGATGGCCTAATAAGTAAAATGAGATACATTTTTGGATGTGGTCAATATGGGGATTTGTTATTAAGATTTTGGGTTTTTTTTTTCCATTGGAGGAGGGAGTGGGGGAGAGGAGGGTGAAAATAAAATTGAAAGAAAGTTTAAAAAGAAGTTATCAGTGAAATCGTCTAGGCGATTCATCCATCATCCAAGGGGTTGGAGCTATGTGAACCAACACAGATCACTTAATCATTCTGGGCTTCAGCTTGCTCACCTGAAAAAGGGGACTAATGAGAGTTGCAGAGGCCTGTTGTGAGGAAAGCACTCTCTAAGCTTTGCAGCACTAAGGAAAGAGGAATTCTTCTTCTTGCTGGAGTAGATGATATCTAGCAGGCCTTTCAGCTCTAAGATTATAGGATATTCTGTGACAGGATCCTGAGGCCTCCACTGGGGAAGGTATAAATGTCTAATAAACAGTTCTTGCTCTTAGGAGCTTGTAGTTCAGCTGCGGAGATGTGCCCAACCTTTATGAATGTGTTAACAATTACAAGTCACAACAGAACCAAGAGCTAAACTGCAGTACTGGTTCTTAGGGTTACTGTAGAAACTCAGAATGGAAAGATTGACATAGGCTGATATTGTCTGGGAATGCTTCCTAGAGGAAACAAGACCAGAAGACGAGGAGTATAAAATTTGGTTAAGTGGATTGAATGAAAAAATAGAAAAACCTAATAAAATCTCCCTGATCTCTCAGGATCAGAACCCTAACAGTGAGAGTTTGGGGAAAGTTAGGCTCACCCTCTATGACATCCCCACATATCCACAAATAACTTCATTGTTCTTGAATCTATTTTTAGCCTGCACCATCCACAGAGATAACAGATTCCTGAAATTTATTTCCTTCAGAGAAATTTTACCAGTCCACATATCCCTTTGTCTTCTGAATTCTGCCCAAGCCCAAATGATAGCTCTTACAATGAACTCTTTTGTAGATAAGGCCGTAATGAGGGAGAAAAGGCAAGGTTATAGACACTGACTCTGGTCTCCTCCCAGCTTCCCTTGTCTCTTGACCATCAAGAAGCCTCAGGTAAGTGGTTATGAGCCCTAGCCCCAGTGTCAGGGGTGACTCACAAAACAGCATTCGGGAAGTGGATGAACTGGCCAAGGATTTTGACTGTCCTGGAAATAACAACAGTCTCAGCACTGAAACCACCCCGAGGGATTAATAGATACCATGACCTACCTGAGCTCATTTCACTAGGGGAATCATAGTGGACCATGGACAGCCTTGTGGTGCCATGAGCAGAGAACACATGCCTGAAAGTATGTGCTGACTGGGCTGGCTGTGAGCCACAGGCAAACAACAGAGCACTGCTAAGGAACTCTTGACTACAAGAGGTTTTAAAGAACAAGTTTCTGGCTGACTGTAGATCTGAGAGAGACAGTTTCAAATGATGACAGCCCCTTCAGATAAAGATGCAGCAAAAGCTAAAGGTGCCCACCATGGACAGTACTGTTTGTTGAACCCTGCTTTCTCAGATCAGGCAGGGCTGGCTTCACAAAATATAAATCCTTCCTATATAGATACATAAACACTTCATTTTTCTGGAAGAAAGTTATTTGACAACCTGTTTATCTAGAATATGAATAAGGACCCAGAAGGAAGCCAACAGTCAAAATCAGTATCATAAATTCAATGACAACTCACATTCCTATAGTATTTTAAGATTTATAAAATGCTTTCTTCCACAACAATTCTGCAAATTAGAGTGCAATGATTATTATCCCTATTTTATAGATTAGAAAACCGAGGCTCAAAGAAGCAATAATAGTAAATATTCTTTTAGGGACAGCTAGGTGGTGCAATGGAGAAAGAACCAAGCCTGGAGTCAACAAGGTTGAGTTCAAATCCAGCCTCAGCTGTAAAATGTTCCTTAACTCTCACTGGAGAAGGAAACAGTAAACCACTTCAGTACTGTTGCCAAGAAAAGATATCCTATAGAGTCAGACACACCTGAACAACTAAACAACAACAAACATTTCTCTAGTGCTTTATGGTTTACAAAGCACTTTACAAATATTATAATACAACTTATTCACACAACAACTCTGAGAAGAAAGGTTACTGTCCCCATTATTATCCCTAATTCTTCGATAAGGAAACTGAAGCAAAGGGTTAAGTGACTGGCCCACAGTCATACAGCTAATAAGTCAGGATTTGAACTTGGGTCCCTTAATACAGTGTCATACAGGTAGTAAGCATAGGAGGGACTCTCGTATTCTTTCTACTTCAATAAATTCCTCCAATGTTCATATTCTTTAGTTACAGAAGAGAACCTTAAGCCTTCCCTCAATGCTTATTTATTCTTACTTTATAAAGAGTTCTAACAAAGCCATTTATCTGCCTTTCTATTCTCCTACAGATAAGGAAAAAGAAACATGGGGAAGAAAAGAGGCAAGTATACTGAGCTGTGGAGAAGCAAGGGAGGTATACAGGCCTTTGCTATGAAAAGCATGGCTAATAGGCCACTGCCAGAAGGGCATTATCTCAGGTGGACTACTTAGTTGAGACAAACTATTGATCACCATTCCTTTATTTCCAGATATATTCCTCTGTCCTCTCCTACCTAGTAAGCCCTCCTTTGTAACACAACAAAATAAAAAGGGGGAAAATAATTCAACAAAACTAGCCAATACATGAATATGAGTCTAAGAGTAGATGCAATATTCCTTCCATATCTATGGTTTCCCATCTCTGTGAAGAAGTGAGGAAAATGTACTTTTTCATCTCTTCCCTAGGGATATACATGGTTGTAATAATTACACAGTGTTCAGTTCCATTAATGTTCTTGTTTCCATGTACACTGCTGTTCTTAGTGTGAATATTATTTTCCTAGTTCTGCTGAAGTTGCACCAGTTCCTAAGTCTTCCCATATTTCCCCGAATTCTTCATATTCATCATTTCTTACAGCATAGTAATATTCCATTACATTGTGTACTAAATTTCTTTATGAACCCCCCAATCAATGGACATCTCTCTCCAGTTCTTTGCTACCACAGAAAGTACTATTATAAATATTTTGGTTTAAATCTCCTCGGTTAGCAGCAAGATCTCTGAGCAGAGAGAATAAACATTTTAATCATTTTTTAAGCATTACTCCAAATAAGCATTATTTTTTTTTGGACTGCCATACCAAACTCATGATCCATACTGATTAATTGATAATACTGGTTATTAGCACCTCCCCCAACTTTTTCCAGATTAACTGTTGTCTAGCCATGCTTCTTCCATCTTAAATGTAGCATTACATTTAATCATGTGAAATTTCATCTTAAATTTTTGGCCCTGTATTCCAGTCTGTCAAGATTTTTTGGATCCTGTATCCAATGTGTTAGCTATGCCATTCAGTTTTATATCATCTGTAAATTTCATTAGTAAGTCATAGCCTTTGTCCAAGTCATTTATAAAATTTTAAAAAGCTAAGAAATATCCTTCTAAAATAACACAGTTACAAAGGACTATTCTTTGTCATTCAACCAGTTATAAATTCATCTAACTGTATCACAATCTAGTCCACATCTCTCCATCTCGTCTACAATGGTACATTCCCAACAATGTAGCCTAAATGGTGTTTTTTACTATAGTAATTTACATGCATATGGGCAAATTAAAATTAGAAAAAAGATAAGCGGCAATGAGAAGAGGTATCATAGACATGAAGAGGGCGTAGTATGTTACTGATAATGACTTATTGTATATACAAAGTGAAATGAAAAACATTACTGGGAACCTATGACAAGAAAGTGGACTGACATCATAGTGAGAAGGAAAGAAAACAGATGGGCAGCACCAGTACTGCACCGTACCCCAAGACACAAAAGGAAGCAATGAAAAACTGCTGCATTGTGCAACATGAGCAAAAGTGTAGAGGAGCTTCCCCAGTTGAATTTCTACCCATCCTTTAAAATCCAGTTCAAATGAAATTTCCCAGAAGCATCCATGGTCTCTCCATTTCATCAAGCCTCCAGAAGGTAATGACCTTCCCCTCCCAAACTCTACTTGATAATTTCTTTGCATGTAATAATCTTATCATGTAATATTGTGTGCTATAGTTATTTATACTTTTGTCTTAGCCCTCTATGATACTTCTAGCTCCACCAAGAGCATGAATCATGTCCTATTTAGAGTCTGTATCTCCTCCACTGTCTAGAACAGTGTTCTATATACAGTAGGCACTTAACTAAGGTTTGTTGAATGAATGAAAGGTTCTAGTAAAGGGAATACTTACATTGAATAAATCAGATCTAAACAATAAAGAAAGGGCACTATTTGTGAGAGTTTTTCATTTGGGTCAAATTACAAGGAAAATTCTCACACACACACACACACACACACACACACACACACACACACACACACACCCTTTGCTCTGCCAGGAGGAATGAGAACAGCTGACCAGACAAGGTCAGGGTGACAGAATGTCAAACCATAGTGGGACATGTGGAAAAGAGATTAGTTTTATTCTGTTTGGACTGACAGGGGAAAGTGCAGAAAGACCAGCTTCAGCTCCATTTTATAAACTTTCTAAACATAAAATTAGAGCTGTCCAACAGGAGAATAGTCTGCCTTAGTTCAATTCAATAATCATTTATGAGAGGCTGGATGACTGCTTGTCAGAATGCAGCAGATGGAATTCATGATTTGGTAGGGTGTGGACTCAACATCTGAGGAATCAGTTCTTCAGTCTTGTTGCAGATATGCTCTACTTCTCTCCATTCACACAGCTGCCACTCTAAGTCCTTATCACCTCTCCTAGACTACTGAAATAATTTCCTAATTGTTGTCCCGGACTCAAGTTTCTTAACACTCTAATTAATCCTCTACACAGATGCCTAAGCAATTTTTCTTAAAAGTGCAAGTCTGACCATTGGTCGGTCACACCTCCTGCTCAACAAACTCCAGTAACTCCCTAATACCTCAACAGGAACAAATATAATCTTCTCTGTCTGGCATTTAAAACTGTTTCCAAGCATCTTTCATTTATTTCCAGTCTTCTTATACATTACTCCTTCCATCCATTTACTTGCCATTCTCCCTACTCTTTGGGCCTTCCACAGAAATGCTTTTTTCCCTCACCTCTGCCTGTCAGAAACCCTTGCTTCCTTCAAAACTCTGTTCACATGCGACTTAATGCAATTCTGCAATCCAATACAAATTTATTAATTGTCTACTATGCACTAAGTGCCGGAGATACAAATTTTCAAAAAGACAGTTCCTGTTCTCAAGGAGCTTCTAATTTAATGAAGGAAGACAAAACACAAAAAGAAGCTAGAAAGGATGAAGGGGACCCCAAGGAGGTATCTTGTACCATGGGGTTCAAACCAAGCAGAAATACAGACAGAAAGCAAAGGAGGCTTTTCCCTGTCCCCCCAGATGTCTTTCACTATAAGGTTACCTTCCAACTGCTCTAAATGTATCTTTTATATATCTGTTTATGTACATATTGGTTCCCTCATTAGAATATAAACTCTTTGAGGGTACAGACTCTTTTGTAGGGCTTTATATACCCAGGGATTAGCAGCACTTAATAAAGCTTGTTGATTTCACCCCTAAATTTATGATACAGATTGTCTCTAATGATGTCCAAATCCAGGTCAAAACATAGTCAAAGGAACATTGTATTAAGAACCAGAAAAGACATTTAAAAAATCATCTAGACTCTTAATTTGGAGTCAGAAACCTGGTTTTATATCATGATGCTCAGATGAACAGCCCTGGGGTTGTTTATTTGTTAGCTCTGATTATAGGTCCACTTCTTTTCTGGGCATCCATGTTCTTAGTCATATTCTCCATTCCATTTCAGGAGTAAAAATCACCAATAATTGGTAACATGCTGCACTCTACTTATTTTCACTATACTTCATTTTATAGATGACAAAACCCAGTCCCAGAAATAGGAAGCATCTTACACAAGATTACACTATTAGGAAGTAGGAGAGCCAAAATTTGAATCAAGGTCCTCTAACCTAATTCTCTTTCTACCACACCACACTTGTCCTTCTCTACAAGTAAGTCATAGCTTGCCCAAACAGTGTTCAGTAATTGACTTCCAAAAATAAAAACCAACAACCTCCATAAAAGCTTTATGCCATCACCATTAAACTGTACCACAGAGCTCCTAAGTCCTACTTAACCATTCTGACTTATTAGTCAGGCTTTGTTCAGGGAATCCTTCTCTCCTAGTTTCCAGAAGGCTAATCCTCAAAGACAGACAGATTTTTTTACTCTATTCCCCCAGAAACCTGCTTCAGATATAGCCAAAGGATTTAGAACAAAGCAGACATTGCTATGAATCATAAAGGCTAAGAGTTGCAATTCCAAAACAATTAGCATCTCTTTCTCTCCTCTGTCCAAAGAATTACAGAATCTTGGAACTGAGAAGGACCTCAAAAGTCACTTAGTTCCACCCCCTGGAGGAATCACAAAAAATAATCTAGTCCAACACACCCCAGAGTAGGAAGTCTTTATACATTTCTGCCAACATCTTGGCAAGGTCATTCCCATCCAAAGTAGTTCATTCCATTATTCCATTATTGCCAATACACATTTCTGATTTTTGGAAAGTTTTTCTTTATATTTACCTAAGGTCCTCTAAGCAACTTTTTTCTTTTCTTCTGAACTCTGAGACCAAACAGAAAATATCTAATTTTAAATTTATAGCATCAAACACCTCCTCAGTGTCAGCTTATACCTCATGTTCTGAGGGATTCCGGGAGAAGGTGATTTACATATGACCTGCACCCTGCTGTCTACATAAAGAGGAGGTAAAGCATCCTTATGAGTCTGGAAGATGGGGATAGGATCATCACTACTCTAAGTCTTAGATCAAGGGGGCAATAGGGGACACTAAGAGCCCTAAAAAGTATCTGGATCAACTTAGCCACAATGGTGTGAGTGTGCTCATAAACCTGGAAGTGAGGACAGGTTTGGGAACTGTATGGGATTGAAACACATGGCTACACATAAGACTATCCACAAGGGTCATAACTATGAACAGCTGGGGTGGTGGGATGAACTAGGATAAAAAGCAGATTAACATGTTCTATTTCCAGGCAGGTTAGACTGACTATAGGATCCAGGGTGGCATCTGTGCCCTTCACATGTTTATGCCAAACACATGAAGAGAATCATAAAATCAAAGAACACCAGGGTGGGAGATACCATAGAGATCACCTAGTCCAAATCTCTTATCTTACAGAAGAGTAAACTAAGGCACAGAGAAGAGTGAAGAACCTGCCTAATAATAAAATCTATTTCTATATCACTTTTAGGTTTATGAAGCACTTTCCTCATAATAACTTCATGAGAAGATAATATAAGAACAATTATTCACATTTTACAGATGATGAAATTAAGGTACAGTAACTTGCTCAAGATACCAAACTAATGTCAGAGCCAAGATTTAAATCCAGGTCTACTGATTCCAAGTCTAGTTCTATTATACTATACTATTACTGTCAAAGCCTATACTATATACATAGTATATGCTGCTTAAGGTTATACAGCTAGTATATAGAAACCAAGTATTTCATAGTTTCTTAAGTTTTATCTCAAGCTAGTAGAGCCCTCCAGAGTTCATCTAACCCATCCTGCTGTCTACAGACAAGTCTGATCCCCAAGTTACCCTAAACATACTCCCATTTCCCTTACTCTATAGTCTCCCAGGAGATATCAAGAGATGACACATCTAAAGGATGAATCAAAGTACATGCCAACTCCCTACAACAGAGGTCAGAAACAATCATTCCAGGGTGCTGCTCCTGGAATAGAGTCAAGGAGTAGTAGTAGTTGGAGAATGGGAGACCAAGGGGATCCTCTTATGATACAACTGTCTTAGTTGTCTTTGTAATACATGACTGATCTTATCTCTCTTTTCTATTTAAAAACCTTATTTAAGCAACTCACTTCAATAAGCATTATGACTGCCATGTGCCAAGAACTGGGCTTCTAAAAGTAAAAACTGAAACAGCCCCTGCCTTAAAGAAGCTTACATTCTATTGGGGAGATATGTATTCATACATCAATAAATACAGGATATATACAAAATTTTGCTGTTGTTGTTCAGTTACGTCTAATTTTATGACCCCATTTGGGGTTTTCTTGGCAGAGATACTGGAGTGGTTGCCATTTCCTTTTCCAGCTCATTTTACAGAGAGGAACTGAGCCAAATAGGATTAAGTGACTTGTCCAGGTTAATACAGCTAGTAAGTGTCTGAGGCTTAATTTGAGCTCAGGAAGATGAGTCTGCCTAAATACAGGAACGGGGATGAGTGGGCAGTGATACCTAGGTCTCATACATGAAACAGCATTTGAACTCAGTCTTGAAGAGAAATGGGAGTTTCAAGAAGCAATGGTGAAGGAGTACAATCCAGACATTGGGAATAGTCTGGCAAAGGCGCAGGAAAGACATGGAATACCATGAATAGGGACAGCAAATATTTCTTTTTTTTTTTTTAAATTAAACAGATGCTTTATTAACTTCTGGTTTACATCATTCATTTCCACCAGATTATGAGTTACATTTTCCCCCCATTTTTTCCCTACCCACCACCCCAGAATAGCAGTCCCACTAGATATCCCCTCATCCAATCTGCTCTCTCCCATATCTTCTCCTATATCCCCTTCGACTTTGCCATTAGGGCAAGGTGAATCTCTGAGCCCCAATGCCTGGACATCTTATGAAACATTTAATTTTAAGACTTTGATTTTCAGATCCATTCCCTTTCTCCCTTGTCACCCACTCCCTCTGAGAAGATAAGCAATTCAGTATGTGTTGTACATGCATATCTATGCAAAACATTACCATAGTAGATATATTGTAAAAGACTGCTTATATTTCCCTCCCACCTGTCTCACCTCCCACCTGGTCCATTCCCTATTTTGATCCTGTCCCTCTTTGATAGTGGGTACTTCTAACCTCCCCTCTCCCCAGAATGCTCTCCCCTTCATCATCCCCCCTCTCATCCCCCTTTCCCCTACTCAGGAGAGTGAGTGAGGGTAAGATATTCCATTTAGTATGTATGTGATTCTCTCCTTGAGCCAACTTCAATGAGAATATGCTTTTGCCTTCCTGTTCTTCCCCTCCCCTGCAACTATTTCCCCTTGCCTCTTCTACATGAGATAGTTTGCCCTACCCTGTCACTCTCCATCTCCTCTTGCCACTTTCCTCTCTCACCTCTTGACTTCACTCCTTAAGAATCATCCCTTCTTTGGGGTGGCTAGGTGGCGCAGCGAGCAGAGGACCGGCCCCGGAGCCAGAAGGACCCGAGCTCGGATCTGGCCCCGGACACCCAACACACAAACAAAAACCCAGCCACGCAACCCCGGGCAAGTCACCCAACCCCAATTGCCCTCCAAAAAAAAAAAAAAAAACAATCATCCCTTCCCATCAAATTCAACCTGTGCTCTCCATCCATGTATACCTGTGAACATATTCCATGTGCCCTTCTTCCATTATTTTCATAACGGGAAAGGTTTCATCAAACACAGTTATTGTTTTTCCATGTAGGAATGTAAATAGTCCAACTTTGATAAGTTCCTTTTGATTTCTTTTCCTTGATTACCTTCTTAAGCATCTCTTGCTTCTTGTGTCTGAATGTCAAATTTTCTATTCAACTCTGGTTTTTTCATCAACAATGCTTGAAAGTCCTCTATTCCACTGAATGACCATATTTTCCCCTGAAACAAGATACTCAGTTTTGCTGGGTAGGTGACCCTTGGCTTCAATCCCAGCTCTTTTGCCCTCTGGAATATCATATTCCATGCTCTTCGATCCCTCAGTGTAGAAGCTACCAGGTCCTGTGCTATTCTGATTGTGATTCTACAATATTGAAATTGTTTCTTCCTGGCTGCTTGTAGTATTTTCTCCTTGATCTGGGAGTTCTGGAGCCTGGCTATAATATTCCTAGGAGTTTTCTTTTGGGGATCTTTTTCAGGAGGTGACCTGTGGATTCTTTCAACCTCTATTTCCCCCTCTGGGTCTAAAACATCAGGGCAATTTTCCTTGAGAATTTCTTGAAGGGTGATTTCTAGGTTCTTTCTTTGATCATGGCTTTCAGGTAGTCCAATAATTTTTAAATTATCTCTCCTGGATCTATTTTCCAGGTCAATGGTTTTTCCCATGAGATATTTCACATTGCCTTCCATTCTTTCATTTGTTTGGATCCGTTTAATAGTATCTTGATTTCTCATAGTCACTAGCTTCCATTTGCTCCAGTCTAACTCTGAGGGAATGAATCTCCTCAGTGAGTTTTTGAGATTCTTTTTCCATCTGGCAAATTCGACTTTTTAAAGCATTCTTTTCCTCATTGACTTTCGGAGCCTCTTTTGCCATTTGAGTTAGTCTATTTTTTAAGGTGTTATTTTCCTCAGTCAGGCTGTTGACTGTCATTTCATACTTTTCTTGTATCTTTTTCATTTCTCTTCCCAAATTTTCCCCCACTTCTCTTATCTGCTTCTTAAGGTCCTTTATGGCCTGTAGCCAGCTTGTATTTTTATTTGGGGCTTTTGGTGCAGGAGTTCTGACCTCACAGTCCTCCTCCATGCTTTGAGCCTCTTTGCCCCTAAAATAGGAGTCCAATGTTGAACTTTTCTGTTTATTTTGTTTCATTTGCCTAGGCATGTTGCCACTTAATTACTTGATTTTTGGGTTTGTTGCCACAGTAGGACTCTGCCACCAGACAGGGGAGCTTCCGCCCAAACGTGGGTTCTTCACAACTTCTGCCAATTAGGTGGCCTCTGTAAAGCCTCCACCCACTCTGGCAAGTTGGATACCCACCCCAAACTTCCCCCCGACCACAATCCAGATCTAGGCAGTTTAAAGCAAGAGCGATTAACCCCCAGACTGATTGCTGGATCTCCCTACAGTTAGCAGACCAAGAGCGAGAGCCACTACTGACACTGCAAAATGGCTTCTGTGCAGCTGTTTCTTCAGCAGCTTTTCGCCCCCAGGGGAGGAAGCCACGCGTTCCCCAAATACTGGTCCCAAAGTCCATAGGGCACTAACCTCTCACTTTGTCCTAGGCATATCTGTGCTGATAATTCTGGAATCGCCACAATTGCTGGTGTTCTGGGGTCCCTCCAGCCAGCTGAAGGCCCGGCCACCCTGGGGCTAAAACCGGACCTGGGCTCGGCTCTGCGCACTGTGCTGTTGGTTCCCAGCACGCTATGCTGCCTGCCCTCAGAGTGCTGCGCTGGCCACTCCCTGCAGGACTGCTGGGCTGTCCTCAGCAGGTTAGCTTCTCTGTGCCATTCTGTGGGTGCTGTGGCTCCAGAAGTTGTTCAGAGTCCCCTTTCACATTGTTTGAAATTTGTGTGGGGCAGAGCACATTGGAAATGCTATTTCTACTCCGCCATCTTGGCTCCGCCCTCGACAGCAAATATTTCAATTTGGCTGAAGTGTAAAGCATATGAAGCAGAATAATGTAAAATCAGTTCCCAGAAGAGGGAGAAACTAGACACAGGAAGCCCAATACTATAGAAATAGCCCAGGTGATAGGAGAAAAGTCTGAATTAAGGTGGCTGGGGTACAAATAGAGAGAAAGTAAGAGAAATGCAAATGTAAGAGAAGTAGGATTGGTAACTGATATGGAGGCTGGGAGTAGTGAGTGAGAACAGAGAAAAGAATGGGATCTTAGGCTGTGGACCTGGGTGATTAGAAGAATGGTAATGCCCTCAACAGAAACAGAGTAGGGATCAGCGATGCATTTACCTGGAAAAATGAATCCTGTTTGAGGTGCCTAAGAGATAGGGAGTTAGATGTACTGAATAAGCAGCTAGAGATGTGAATCTAGAGCTCAGGAGAGAGATCAAAGAATCACAGACTTAGAGCTAGAAAAGACCTTAGCATTTTACCAAGGAGGGAGATGAAGTCCAGAAGGGTTAAATGACTTCCCTAGATGGCAGCAATGGAACATGAAGTCAGGTTCTCTAGCTCCAATCTAATGCTTTTTCAAGTGTAGCATGATAAAAGGCAAATGTAGCAATTTTAGAGACATTTGCCTGGAAATGATGGTTAAACCAATGGAAACTGAGGAAATCACCAAAACAGAGAATAAAGAAAAGAAGAAGCCTAAAAAAAGTCCTTGGGTGAACCCCTGCATCAGGGGCAGGCCATGGACAATGGTCTTTCAGGGAAAATTGAGAAGGAATAGTCAAAAAAGTAAGAGAAAACTGGAGGAATAAAGTGTTACTATGATTATTTATTTATTCATGCATTCCTTCATTCATTCATTCATTTATTTATTTTTTGCTTTTTGGAGGGCAATTGGAGTTAAGTAACTTGCCCAAGGTCACACGGCTAGGTTTTTTTGTTTTGTTTTGTTTGTGTGTTAAGTGTCAGAGGCTGGATCTGAACTCAGGTCCTTCTGCCTCAAGAGCAGGCGCTCTACTCACTGCGCCACCTAGCCGCCCCTACTATGCATTTATAATGGGGTAAAAGAAAACCCAGGGAGGAGAAAATATCTAGAAAAGGGATATCCTCAAAACTTCTGAATACTGCAGAGAGGTCAGAAAGGGAAAGGACTAACACCACTGAGTTTAGCAATGAAAAAAATCATTAGTGACCTCTGGGAAGGCAGTTTCTGTCAAGTGGTATGGGGAGAGAAGGGGCTTAAAAATGAGTGGAAGAAGGCAGAGACAGTAAGTATTGATAGTTTTTTTTCCCAGAGTTTGGCCACAAAAGGGGAGTTAGACCTAGAATGACAGCTTGAGGGCCGTAAGGTCAAATGAAGGATGTTTCTCGTTTTTGTTTTTGAAGGATGAAAGAGATCTGAGCATATAATCAGCAGGAAAGGAGTCAAAGGGTAAGGAGATACTGAAAATTAGGGAGAGACAGGACATGACTAGGAACAAGTTCTTAGAAGAAATAAGAGGGATGAGTCTAAGAGCATGAATAGAGGAGTTGGCATGTAGATAAATCACCCCATTGCAATAGCAAATAAAGTAGAACCTCTTGATTCAAGGCCTTCTACCATCTATGCCTAGTCTCCAGCCTTACACTGCTCTACTTCACAGATTCTACGTTTTCCACTTTACCTGTGCTTCTTCTATACGGTTATCTCATGTATGACTTTTCCTGAAATTAGATTGTAAGTTTTTTGAGAGCAGGGTCTGTGCCATATTTCTATCTTTATATGCTCAGCACTCAGCTCAGGGTTCTCTCCAAAGCAAACTCTTAATAAAGGTTTATTAAATTGAATGTTTTTGTATACCTTCTGAGAAAAATTTTTCCTCTATTTCTGGAAGAAAAACCTGGAGAAAGCCGAACAGGTAACAATTTGAAAACATTACTGTGACTTTCACTGGTTGCACTGGGATCTGGCCTATATCTACCACAACTTTGGCATATGGGAAGTATTTCCAACGTTTCCCTGAGGCCCAGGTCTCAATAATGGAGAAGTGGCAAAAAAGGGAATTAGAGGACATATTGCACTTTACTGTGCACATCCCACTTAGTCTCCCCAAGGTAGTAGAGTGGTGTCACTCTCAGAGCTCAATGACTTACAGTCCTGTTGCCTCCTTGGAAAAGCTCTGACTTGCCTAGCTTTTTCCAGCAACGGAGGGACTAGGAAGATATTGAGGAAGAAACTAAGAAGCTTCCTTTCCTTCTAGCCTTTCCCTTCAAAAGCCTTAGATATACCATTTGCAAGAATATGAAAGAAGAATCAGGCTTCTGAGTCTGAGGATCAATCATTGAGCCAAAATTGATCCTTTTTACCCATTCTCCAAAGGAGGAAGGATAGTACCTAAGTCCTGCCCACACAGCAAAGGTGGCACCTATGGGACCAAAGCCCAGAAGGCAGAAGGAGTTGAACTATGGAACTCATAACTATCTGATATGAACTAATGGGATTCATTACATAGGCCCTTCAAGGATGAATGGGCAGAGTCACCTATGTTGCCACTAAAATGGAATTCACATTCTCTCACAGTGAATGCCAGGTGACCCTTCCCCTCACTCTTGCTGAGAAGGAGTAAGGAGGAAAGCAGTAGAGGGTCTGAAGAGTGTATCAAAGTAGGCAGAAGAATTTCTGCAGCTATATCTGATTCCCCTTCTGCCCTAAGCAAAGAAAGTTCAATCAGATCTCAAGCACTGACTCTTGCTCCAAGATCCCCTTGGATACTACCAATTTTTCCTACCCATTTCACCTCTCCTAATCCCAGGTACCACTTAATCTCCATTACCTTGAAATGCTATTTCCTCTTGCTTATGGGTCACTGAATATTATAAGGAACATTATAATAATCTCCATGACTGTTGTGAAAGCATCACTTTGGAAACACAGAGTACAAGAGAGATAAGAGCTATTATAATGCAGTGGTGGACAGAATACTAGAATTAGATTCAGGTTCCCTAGGTCCTGGGAGGGATGTGAGAAGCCATCTAGCTTATACTTCCCTACCCCACGTTTCACAGAAGAAGAAACTGAGATTCAGCAAGGTTACTGCCTAACACAGAGTAAGCACTACATCAATGTTATTATTGTTGTTATAGGACTTGTCCAAGGTCTCACTGGTAATAAGCATTATAAAAGCTTTCCACCACTGCACATTTTCTTTCTCTTCCCAAACTATATGAATTTGAGTAAGGCACTTAACTGTTGTGAACTTCTTTTTCCCTACCGGTAAAATGGTCCTTTGTAACCCTTAAATGCTCCATATGAGAAACTGCTAATATTATAGGATTGCTCTAAGAAGCAACAAGGTCCTGCAATGGTTCTCTCTGGTTCTAGGATTCTAGGAGTCTGATTCTAAGGGCTGTATTTCTGGAATGTTATTTAAATTGAAAATTCTAAAACTGAAACTAATTTTCAAAGTGAAAGGAAGTTCAAAAGAATCTCTCGGGTGAATCCTCTTACAATGAGAGTAATTCCTATCACCCTGATTTATCTTGAATGCAAATATAAACGTTCTCAGAATTAGTTTCATTAAAGTAAAGATGCGGGTCCCCAAAGGGGGAAAAATACACACTATGAACTCAGTACAGAGGCACAACATATAAGATGCTGACTTCGAGCCATGGAGAAGTAGCAATTGAGAGGGAACTTAGGTACTGAGACTACTGGGACACTTCTGGGGAATCCTACAGAAAATGAAATTTTAGTCCTGGAAGAAAAGCTATGCTACCAACTAACAATCTTGTCCAAAGAGAAGGAATAGCAGCTGTGCCTACTGTTAGCACTATGACAGAAAATTAAAGATACTAGTTGGTCTGCAATAATGAGATCATTTGATGTGAAGAGCTGTAAGGGTTACTTCATCCATTCCTGCATGTGCATGGACAAGAAGAGCATCAGGAGGTCACTTCTTTTATATCCTTCCCTCTCTCTAGCAGAAGGGGGATTGATGTCACATATTAATTGTGTCTGGGCAAGAAGAGTTATGGGAGATCATTTCATCTGTCCCCTTGTCTCTGGCAGGAAGGACATATCATTCATTTTTCTTTCATTGGGCAGGACTGTACCAAAATGACTTCATGCACACAGAGTTATCCTAATTTTAAAGAACTCCAGGTTGCCAAAACACTCCAATCCAATTCCACTATTAAACCAACTACTGTGAGAAAATTCTGTTAGAGATGCCCTCTCTTTAGGTCAAGCTGCAACAGAAGCCCACTTCCTCCTTGGCTACTCTTGACAGAAGCAGAACCTGGCCATCTCTCATCTAATGTGCCACCAGCTGCCACTATACCTAGCTGCCAGACAAAATGCTATTTCAGAGAATAATGAAATAAACAAAGTAGAGTCTCAGCAAGGAAAACTTCATTTGGGTGCCTCACTGTCACTTCAAATGCAATGTATCTAAGACAGAGCTCATGTTCTTTTCAAACCACCTCTCTTTCCCCAGAAATTCTGTTTCTATCAGTGGTGTAACCATTCCATCTGTCTCCTGGATTGTAAGCTTTAAATTCATCTTCAAATGAACACCTCTTTTCTACATGCTCTATATCTATCCTGTGACTAAACCCTGTCAATTTTTTCCTTCAACATGTCTTAAATTCATCACTTCCTCTACATTGCCAAGTGGTCATTCAGCCTCTTACTGAAGACACACAGTGGTGGGAAACCCACTAAAGCAGTTTGTCATTATATAGAGTTTAAATTTGTTTCCTTGTATCTCTCTCTCCCCCCATGGGTTTTAGTTCTGCCCCAAGAGGCCAGACAGAATTAACATAATGCCTTTCCACATAACAGCTCTTGGGATATATAAGGAGAGTGATCGTTCCTCTTAAGTTGTCTCTTCTCCAAATTAAAAAAGGCAGGACCAGATGATTTTTAAAGTAATTTTTAGTTTCAACAGTCTAATTCTAACGTTAAGAAAAAGACAAACTAGGGGCGGCTAGGTGGCGCAGTGAGTAAGAGCGCCGGCCTCGGAGTTCGGATGACCCGAGATCAAATCCGGCCTCAGAAAATGAGCACTCACACATAAATAATGACTAGCCGTGTAACCTTGAGCAAGTTACTTAACCCCAATTGCTTTAATTAAAAAAAAAAAGACAAACTGCTCAGAGAGCTTCCTCACTGAGGGTCCCCTATACAATAAAATCACATGTACAGTTCATCTTCTCTTTCACCCCCTGCAAATGAACCTGCTTTCCCTAAGCCAGACCTGGTCCCCTTCAAACAATAACTTAGCTGGTCTCCTTGTCTATAGTCAACCTTTCTCACATCCCAGGACCTCCAGCAGGTGGTTGTCTAGGGACCCTCTAGTGAAGGCATCAGGGGACAGTGCTCTCTCTGGGCTTTAAGCAGAACCAATCATAGAATCTCTAAATTATAAAGGACCACAAAGGGCCCCTATACATTAATAGAAGACTGGTATCCAGAACAAGATGGTTCCACTGTCCTCTGCCCTGGTCAAATAGCATCAGTTTTCAGCATCACATTATAGGAAGGACATACCTACATATTCAGACAATCTGGAACACATTTGGGAGAGGACAACTAGGATGGTGAGAGGGCTAGAAATATATACCATACTATATAAGATGTATAGTATATGTATATACTACGTATATATAGAAATGTATACATACTATACAAGGACCAGCTGAAGCAACCAAAACCAACAGACCCCACAGAATAACCATGTCCTCAAGCTGAAAGACTGAAGGATGGATTATATTTATTTGGCATAGCCCAACAAAGCAGAAACAAGGATTAATGGGCAGAAGTTGCAAAAAGGTAAATTTTGATATTAGGAAAGATGGTTTGCTTTGAGAAGAAATGAAGTTCCCTCCCATAGAGGCTTCTTAGCAGCAGTAGGATAATCATCTGTCAGATCAACGAAGAAAGGAGTCCTATCTAGGTATGACCTGGACTAGGTGGCCCTGAAGGCCTTTCCTACTCAGAACTTCTATGATGGAGGATGTAGACATGTTCTACTTGATCCCAGAGGGCAGAACCAGAACTAATAGATGGAAATTACAGGGAAGGATTTAGGTTAATAAAAGGAAGAACTTCTTAACAAGCAGAGCTATCTAAAAGGGTACCTCAAGAAGAATTTTCTATTTTAGTAAAGGTTAGAATATATTCCCTCTAAAGTCTTTTCCAGCCCTCAGGCTTTAATATCTGATCAGAAATCCCCTCTACAACAGTCCTGATAAGTATCATACAGTTGTGGCTGTCTGAATAGCTTCATTTACAGCAAAGAACATCTTTGAGCAGATGAAACATCCCCACTCTCTTGCCCCCTCATGTTCCAAGAAGGGTATAAGAACCCACAGCTCTCCCTCTAGAAACCTCCTGCTAGCACCGTGCTCTCTGGTGGGTCTGGGACTAAGCTGGGCTCTTTCCAGATTGTGCTGACTTCTCAAGGGCACTCTATCTTCTCTCATTCTCAAGTATCTTCAAGGTACCTAGAACTTATGACTACTGTGCCACCCTTTCCCCCACCCCTACCCCCAACCACTCTGATTTCAAGGGAAGTGAAGGTCTCAGTACAGGAAAACTGCAACTGAATTACATCCAACTCAGCCTAGCAGGGCACTGCCTCAACTCTTTGGCCCAAAAGATTAATAACTGGGCATAATGAATAAGTCTGATAATAGAAGCTGATCTGAAGGGTCTTATTTAGAAAACAATAAGAACTTCAATTTCTATTGCACTTTTAAGTTTTAAGAATCCTTTTCTCAAAACAAATCATGATATAGCATTGTTCTCATTTTATAGATAAAAGATCTAAGGCTCTGAGATGGGGCATGACTTGCCTATTGTCACTCATACAGAAAGTGTCAGAGCCAGGAATCAAAATTGGATCTCCTGATCTCAAGTTCAACACTCTTTTTTACTGAAGTACTTGTCACCCTTCCCTTCTGGGGTACAGCCTGGTGTGGAGGGCAGATACGATGCACAAGTCCAAGCCTTGGCTTGGCCTCTGACTCAGAAGTGTGACAGGACTTTGTAGCTTTCTTATGCACTTATCTTCTATTTTATACAATGGACATATATATATATATATATATATATATATATATATATATATATATATATATATGTTTTGCTTTTTGGAGGGCAGTTAGGGTTAAGTAACTTGCCCCAGGTCACACGGCTAGGTTTTTGTTTGTGTGTGTTAAGTGTCTGAGGCCGGATCTGAACTCAGGTCCTTCTGACTCCAGGGCCAACTCACTGTGCCACCTAGCATCCCCTATAATAGGTATTTTTAATAGGTCACTTATCTAGACCGTGAGTTTCTGGGGATAGGGAACAGTTATTATTTATCTATATATTTCTTCTGGCACCTAGCAAAGTACCTCACACATAGAAGGAGCTTAAGAAGTATTTAACTGAATTGTGTGACAATTCACTTAAGTCTTTTAGCCTTTCTGAGCCTCAGTTTCTTCTTCTATTAAATGCCTACCCAATGTCACAGAGCTGCTAGGAGGCTCAAAAAAGATCATGTATATAAAAGTATTTTGAAAAGCATATCTCACATAAATGTAAATGACTATTATCTGAATTTCAGATACCCTTTCCCTACCTCCCTTGATACCCATGTCCGTTACCAGGAATTAGAGCTACTAGCTAGATGCCTGTATTTTAAGTCATAGAAGAAAGTTCAGTGAAGAATATTCTACTTAATTACATCTATAAATCCCTTACTCAGTTATAAGAAATCAGCAAAAGCAATGACTCTGAATTCAAGCCTCCTGAATTTTCTGATGGGTTCACAGTGGATTGGTCAAGTGTGTAAAGTGTAGGATAGTTGGCTGCAGAGAGGAGAACCTGAGGTCCAGGACAGTGTTTTCGAATATAAGAAAGTTCATGTGGTTAGAGTCAGGATTGAAGCACAGAAGGATATGGTCTAAATCTTGATGTCAGGTACTTGAAATCTAGCAGAAAAATTGCTGAAAGGCATGTACCAGGAGTGGGGAACCTTCAACCTTCATACCACATGTGGCCTTCTAGGTCCGTGGGTGTGGCCTTTTGACTGAATCCAAGTTTTACAGGACAAATCATTTTATTAAGGGAATTTCTTTCTTTCTTTCCTTATTTCTTTTTTTTTCTTTTTTTGGCAGGGAGGGAGGTATGGCAATTGGGGTTAAGTGACAATTGGGGTTAAGTGACTTGCCCAAGGTCACACAGCTGGTAAGTGTATCAAATGTCTGAAGCCAGATTTGAACTCAGGTCCTCCTGACTCCAGGCCAGTGCTCTATTCACTGCACCACCTAGCTGCCCCTCCTAAGGAGATTTCTTATTCAAAGTTTGTATTCAGTCAAAGGGATGCACTTGAGGAGCTAGAGGGCCACATGTGGCCTCAGTGCTGCAGGATCCCCATCCCTGGCTTTTACCTTCAATCAATAATCAGTCAGTGACCATTTGTTAAGAACCCACTATGTGCTAGGCACAAACAATCAATATTTATTATCTATTATGTGCCAGGCACTATGCTAAGTGCAGGGGACAACCAAGGACAACAAAAGACAGTCCCCATACTCGAGGACTTTACAATCTAATGAAGAGACAACATGCAAACAAATATATACAAAACAAGTTATTTATAGGATAAATAAGAAATAATTAACAGAGGGAAGGCACTAGAATTAAGAGGGGTTGGAAAAGGATTCCAATAAAACATGGGATTTTGGTCAGGACACAAAGAAAATCAAGAAAAGTAGGTATGTGGAACTGAAAATGCCAGTCCATCTACTACAAAAGCTTTTATAACACATTCACAGGTAAACAAATATAGGATACGTGAAAAATAAATACAAACTGATGGTTGCGAAGGGAGGCATTAAGAACTGGGCAAATCATAAAAAGCCTACTGAAGAAGGTGGTACCTGAGTTGAGCCTTGAAGAAATCTTGCTATTCCAAAAGGGCACCATTGAGACATGAGGGACAGCTTGTGCAAGGCACAGGGACAAGAGACAGAATGTGTTGTAGGGAGAAAAGCAAGTAGGTCAACTGAGCTGCAGTGAAGAATGTGTGAGGGGCAGTGAGATATAACTGGCCTGGGAAGATAGGCTGAAGATAAAAAAAAAGTACAAAAACATTCTTTTTGTTAGCAGTTTCTCTCTAGATATGGCTAAAGAGGAAAATAAGGGAGTACAGTACTTTTGTGGTTCTGGTGAAATGGAATCTAGAGAACTCTTCATGGCCAACAAGATGCAACAAGTAGTATGAATTCTGTTTTATTACATCTAAGGAAGAAGAACCAGCAAAGAAAAGAATGGAAAAGAAAAATCACAATGTTGGCTTTTGTAAATATGACATGAAAGTAGTTCTGTCAAATGAACAATAGTAGCAGCAATGGCAGTGGAAATCTAGAGGAAGATTTACCTGAAAAATTTAAGGAAGAGGTAATAAGCAGTAAAGTGGGAATTGGAAAGTATCCTGGAGAGGTGGTCATCAAAATATGTACAAACCATACTATATTATTATATTTTCAGCTTCTCCCCAATGGTGAAGAATAGCATTTCCTGATGTGAACATTCATTTGAGATTAACTCTTGCCAGCTTACTAACACAGCTTTGTTGTTTAGTCATTTCAGAATGTCTAACTCTTCACGACCCAACTTGGGGTTTTCCTGGTAGAGATACAAGAGTGGTTCACCATTTCCTTCTCCAGCTCATTTTACAGATGAAGAAACTGAGGTAAACAGGGTAAAGTGACTTGCCAAGGGTCATATATTTAGGAAGTGTCTGAGGCCAAATTTGAACTCAGGAAGGAAAATCTTCCATTCTCTTCACTATGCCACCTAGCTGCCTCTTACTAACAATAGTTAAAATTAAATGTTTTCTAAGGAATCCTGAACAGAAATATGATGCTGGGTCACTCTTAATTTTAATTCTGGGTTCTTCTTTAAAAATTTTAAAAATTTGTTTTATTTCTTAATTGCTACACTTAAGAATGAATTCATTTTATTTCCTTCTAGTATTATAAAGCAAATCTAGTACTAAAAACCACTGTGATTATGTCAGGATTGAATAATATCTTAGTGGTAATGATAGCAATATCAATAAAAATAACAATGACAACAATAGTAACAATAATAGCTAGTGCCTCTGATGTGTCAAGACACTGTGCCAAACACTTTACAGATATTACCTCATTTGAACTTCACAACAACTTGGGAAGTGTTATTATTATCCTCATTTTATAGTTGAGGAAACTAAGGGAAACTGTACAGTGACTGCTCAGTGTCACAAAGCTACTAAATATCTGAGGCCAAATTTAAACTTATCTGATGTTTCTGCCTCCAGGCCCAGATCTCTATGTACTATACCACCTAGCTATGTAATTATTAAACATAACCTTTTGTATTGAGAGAGAGATCGAGAGAGAGAGAGAGAAGCTGAAGAAGGTAGAGGACCTAGCAGTACAGACTTTAATACATAGTAATAATCACCCAAGTTATCTGGTACTAGTTTAAAAAAAATAAAGAAGTTAATCAATGGAACAGATTAGGTACACAAGAACCAGAGGCAATAAAAAAGAGCAGCAAAATTGAAGTTTTTGCATACATAACACACACAAATCAGGGCAGTGAGAAAAAGTTAATTGAAGACTAGAAAAAAATCTCCACAGTAAATTTACTGACAACAGTTTTATATCTAAGATATATAGGAAATTATTTCAAATATGCAAGAACAAGCACCATTTTCCAATAGGTAAACAGTCAAAGAATAACAAACGGTTCATATAAACTATCAGTTTCTGTTTAGCTTTTAAAGGCCTACATGGCCTGGCCCCAACCTATCTTTCTAGTCTCACTTCCTCCCATACTCTATAATACAGCTAAGCTGGCCTTCTCTCTGTTCCTTTCACATAACATTCCATCTCCTGTCTGCACTGGTTGTCTTTCTCTCATGCCTATAATGTACTTTCTCCTTACTTCACCTCAAAGAGTCCTATTCCTTTAAGATGTAGCTCAAACACTATCTTCTGCAAGAAGCCTTTCCTCATTTCCCCAACTACTACTGTTCTCCCTTCCAGACTATCTTTTAACGACTTTGTATATATCTGTATTTATTCATTTTATATTTCTGCTCTATATCTGTATGCATATGTCTTTTTATCTACAATTCCAAATTGCTTTCCCGAATGATTAGAACAGTATTCCACCAATAGTATATTATTGCACCTGTTTTTCCAGAGTCCCTCCAACAACTGTCATCTTCCTTCTTTAGTTGATTGTTCTTGAAAGGAGAAAAGCAACCTATCAACAACCATATAAAATACACCAAATTGCTAATAATAAGACAAATGCCAATTAAAACAACTCCAAGATTTTACCTCACACCCTGACAAAGGTAATGCGGTAAAGAAATGAAAATTAAAACAACTCTAAGATTTCACCTCACACCCTGACAAACACACCCATCAAACTGACAAAGATAAAAAAAGCAGGCTCAAAGTGTACAAAAATTTTTTCTTAATAGTACTTCTTGTTGTAGCAAAGAACTGGTTAGCTAGGGGATGTCTAAACAAGTTGTGGTATATGAATGTAATGGATTATTAGTGTACCATAAGAAACAATGAAAGATGAATTCACAGAAACTTTGGAAGACTTGTATGAACTGATGGAGAATAAAGGGACCAGGACCAGGAAAATAAATGATACAAAAACTACAATATTATAAAGGAAAACAATTGTGAAAAACTGAAGAACTATGATCAACAAAATGGCCAATCACAACTCCAGAAGACTGATGTTGATTCATGCTCCCTAACTCTTGGTAGAGAGATAATGAATTAAAGGGGGGAGAATAAACAATTCATTTTCAGACATGGTCAGTATAGATCTGTTTTCCTTGAGTATACTTATTGGTTATAAAAAAGAACTTTTATTTATTGGGGGGAAAGAAGAGTAGGAAATAATTTTAGTAATATATATTTTTAAAAGACCATCAAACACTAAAAAAAAAAAGTACACAGAAGGGAGTAGAGAGCAAAAGGAGGTTCAAAGGGGACACAGACAAGCAGAACGGTGTTGGAAATGCATTGTTAAATTTAACATATGCTTTTAAAAAGCTGTATATAATACAAATTCATAGCATTATATAGAAACCTCTTTTCTGATCTTTCTATGGGGAAATGTTCATGTTTGTTAAGGTTTATCAAATTCATAATAAAAATAAAAGAAATTTTGAAGGAAAAAAAAGGCTAGAGCTCAAGTTTCAAGTGCCACAAAAGAATTTATATTTTATCCCTAAAGGCAATGGGGAACCACTGAAACTTGTAAGCATAGTCATAGTCATATCTATGCTTCAGGATGATTAGTTTGGTAGCTGTGTAGAAGGTACACTGAAGACAGAAGAATAGATTCAGTGAAACTAATCAGGAGACTACTGAAATAATCTAGGTAAGAGGTGATGAGGGCCTAGAGCAGAGTGATATGTATGAGCAGAGAAAAGGAAACAGAAGGTAGTGGGAGAGATAAGACTTGGTAACTGACTGAATATGGGAACTGAAAAAGAATGAAGCATTCTGCATAACTCCTAGGTTTAAAACTTGGATAATTAGAAGAGTAGTGTTTCCTTGCAGGAAAAGGAAAGTTAGGAAGGTAGATGGGTTTACATGGAAAGATGAATTTTTTCATCAAACTTGATATGTTTATCATCAAGAGATAGTTGGAGATGTGGGAATAGCGCTCAGAAAGAGATTTGGACTGAATATGTTAATTTGGGGGTCATCTGTATAGAGATGATAGTTTCTTCCATTGACCTTTATGAAATCATGGAGAGAAGACAGAGAAGAAAGCCCAGAAAAGAGCCTAAAATACATTGTTTCCTCTCATGAGAACTAAGATGTGGGAGTGGGAAACAGTAATGGTAGTGGAGGATAGGCCAAGCAGAATCAATAACTTATCAGTACTCCCTGAGAACAGGGAGTGTCATATAAAGTGTAACCTTAGGTTCTGATATGCTCATCAGCACAGCCGATAATTGCTCCTCACACTTTGAAAACAGCTCCACTTATTATTAGTGGGGAAAGTTCAGCCATCTGAGGCTTGGAGTCCATGGCTTATACTACTCAGAGTTCTCCAAATCTGGAAGCAGCAGAGCTCAACATACCTGGTGGGCCTCAAGAAAAGTGTAGTCAGGGGACACATGGAAACTAAGAATCACATGATGTTGGAATTGGAAGGGATCTTCTAAGACATCTATTCCAATCTAGAACTTACACAACCCAAACCCATGGATAAGAAGTCATCTACACTCTGCTTCACAATCTACTGAGCGGCCCATGTCACCTCTTGACAGCTCTTTTGTTAGAAAGCTTTTCTTTTTATGGAGTTGAAATTTCTATAAAAATCTCTCCCATAAGAACTGAAATTGAGGGGATGCTGATCAATTAGGGAATGGCTGAACAAGTTACGGTATATGATTGTGAGGGAATACTATTGTGCTATAAGAAATGATGAACAGAATGCTCTCAGAGTAACCCAGAGAGACTTACATGAACTGATACAAAGTGAAGTGAATAAAATCAGGAGAACAGTGAACACAGTAAAACAATACTGTAAAATGATCAGCTGTGAAAGACTTAGCTATTCTCAGCAATACAATGATCCAGACAGTTCCAAAGGAGTTATGATGAAAAATGCTATCCATTTCCAGAGAAAGAACTGATAGAATCTGAATGTAGATTGAAGCATGCCTTTTTTTAAACTTTATTTATTTTCCTTGTGGTTTTTTTTTGTCTGTGTCTTTTTTCACAATTTGACTAATAGCAAAATATGTTTTACATGACTCCACATATATAACCTATATCAAATTGCTTGACTTCTCAATGAGCGGGGAGGAAAGAGAGAGAGAAGGAGATAATTTGGGACTCTAAATTTTTAAAAACGAATGTGTAAAATTGTTTTCACATGTTTTGGGAGAAAATAAAATATTAAATGAAGCAAAAAATACTACCATAGGGAACTAAATACTAATGGAGATCTGTTCATTAGGAAGTTGTACCCTTAAATCTCACCTACTGTTAACACAACTGGGGAGAACAGATTGTTGAATACTGAGTAGGAACGTAGTTACTGTTATTAACAGTTCTGAGAACATATCAACCTCTCTCCCACTCCAAGGATGCCTGCAAATGGCAGAGGAAAGCAGGACAGGTTAGACCCTCTTGTCTGGCTGATGGTTTCTTGTTACAGCCTGGGCCATTACATTTTGGGTACAGAGTTGATTGTACAGGAAGGGGGGGAAAGAGAGAGCAAAAGTACACCAAATGAGACTTATGTTACAAGTCAGCATGGCTTTGGGAATCTATTATTCCTGAGTAGCTTTCTGAGTCTGTTTGCATTCCCCTGTGAGTTAGCCACCTGATGGCTTGGGCACCAAGAATACAGAAGTGTCAGATAATGACAACTCTATGTCACAAGACCATAGAAAACTGTGTTCTTGACTCTGACCCCTCACTATTTTCTCAAGGTAGGACTGGTTCAAAGGCTATAGAACTAACAGCTCCTTCAAGGTCTCCTACTTCAAACATGTAAAAGAAACCAGACAGACCAAGAACCCAAACTACTCTCTACTGTATTCATGCCAGCAGTGCTTCCCCCTAACCACTGTGAATCCTCCAACTCAAATCTTCCCTCCTCTAGGAAAACTTCCCTGATCACCCTGGCCCCCATAGCTCTGTCCCTCCTCTGATTATCTATAATACTCACTTGCTTAGTAGTGAGTTATGCACAGCTCTGTGATATCTGATACTGTTAACTTTGTGTGGAGGCTCTCCAAATAGACCTCAAACTTCTTGAGCATAAGGACCATGCAGAATCACTGAATCTTTGGTCTATACCAGAGATAGAGGGACCTGAGAGATTATTTAGTCTAAGACCTTATTACACAGATCCTTCAAGATTCAGGTATGCTGACACCTTCTCCAGGAAGTCTTCTAGCTACAAGTGCTTTCTCTAATCCCATAGGAATTTTATACTTCTCGTGTCTAGTTAACATTCCATTATTTATTCTAATATGTATATATGCATGTAACACATCTCCTATGAGACTGTGGGATCCTTGAGAGTAGGTATTCTTTTTATCTTTGTGGTAACTTCAGCATCTAGCATGCTGCTCTGCAAATAATAGGGATTGGATAATTGTAGAATGCAACAGCTTCAGAAAGAAGTGATTTGCCCAAAGTTCCAGAGAATCACTCTGGTCAAGTTGCAATTAGACCCCAGGTCTCCTGTCTCCCAGTCCAACACTTTTTTCTCCTACAATGTATTAACTTTTTATCCATCTCACATGTGCCTTGTTCCACTACAAACAGAAGACTTCAAGTGATATAAGGCTGGTTGGGTACTGAGGAAGGGGGTGACATTACAATGCCTCAAGAGATACATAGAATCACTTTTCACAAAAGTCAAAGTAGAGGCAAGAGACTAAGACCAAGTTATAGGAGATAAAGCTTAAGTGAGACATTATAGTAATTGTTGGGGGAGGGGAGGAGAAAAGAAGTTAAGAAGGATGCAAAAAGAAAATTAAGAGCACCTGTCAAGAAAAGGGTCAACATAAGCCAGTCATGAGAAGAGGAACCTGCTATAGCTCATAGGCTAATGGAAACAGCAGAAAACAAGTCTCAAACAGGAACTTCAGAAAATGTGGTAATAGTCAAGGGAAGATAATAGACAGGTTCACTTGTTCAGAGACACTGACTTAGGGAGATGCAACAGAGTTGGAGGCTGAGTCAGACCAAAGATCCTGATATCTTGGAGGGCAGATGGACACGATGGGCTCCCAGGCAATTGTTGAGAAGGGCAATCCACATGAAAAAAAGTCTAGTGACTAGAAGGAAGCTTCAACCATACTGTATCCCTATGTACCTAATAAACAGTTTAGTTGGCTTCATTTAGGCAAGGATAATAAAGCTCTCCTGATGATAATCAGCTTAGCAAACTTCATCAAACCCAGGTATATAAAGCTAGCAAATTTTTCTAATCATAATGCTCCTGTGATCAATAAGGGGGAAAGAGAGGTGTCACAATCTGGACCACCCGCTAATTGACTGTGCCTAAGGTCCTCCTCCCACTTCATCCTTGTCAATCTGCCCAGCAACAACAATCAGATATGAAGGCAGAGACTGAGAGTAGTTCTGGGCTCTCAACCATGGTATGAATCTAACCATATTCCTTTACATGGGCTTACCTACAGGACTGAAGAGCTGGGAGGGAGACTATGTTTGTAGGTGCATAATAAATAAACTGCCTGATTTATGATCTTTTGAGTACTTGTGTTCCTTCTTGGTGTCTCACCCACCATCTCCTTATAATCTTGTATTGTTATTGAACTTTTTGTGTGTTTATGTCTCATTTTCCAACTAGTTTAAGCTCCTTCAAATAAACAAATGCTAATTAAGAGTTTACTTAATCACAGTGCAAAGCTGATCAGTACAGGGGAAGGTAAATGATATACAAGTTCTACCCTGACAAAGCTGATAGTCTAGTAGGAGTGATAAAACATACATAAATAACTAATATAAAATGGAACATGTTAACTACATGTTATCCCAGTGCTATTAAGAAAATCTCAAATGTAAGAGATCTCAGATGGCATAACTGAATAAGAATCCTTTCTATAACATCTGATCAATGGTCACCCATCCTCTAAAGACCTCTAAGGACAGGTGCCCCCACCACATTTTGGGGCAGGCTATCCTACTTTTGGACAGCTAATTATCATAAATTTTTCCTTCCTTGATATCAAACCTAAACTTGCACCTTTGCTACTTCCATCTATCATTCTTAGTTCTGCCCTATGGAGCCAAGCAGAATAAACAGAAAAACTCTGCCAAGTAACAAATCTTCAAACATTTAAAGATGGTTATCTCACCCTGTCTTCTCTTTTCCAGGCCAAAAATCTTCGTTTCCTTCTTTTCATTCTCACATGGCATGAAATTGAAACCCTTTACTATCTAGATGTTCTATAGATAGCCCTCTAGATGTTCTCTAGCTAGTTTATCAGTATCATCTTAAATGTGGCTCCCTAAATTAAACATGGGTAGCTAAGTAGCATGGTGGATAGAGCACCAGAGCTAGAAGCAAGAAGACTCATCTTCCTGAGTCCAAGTCCGAACTGAGAAACTTTCTAGCTGCATAATCCTGGGCAAGTCACTTAACCCTGTTTTGCCTCAGTTCCTCATCTATAAAATGATCTGGAGAAGGAAATGGCAGGCAAACTACTCCAGCATCTTTGCCAAGAAAACCCCAAATGGGGTCACAAAGAGTCAGATGCAACTGAAATGACTGAACAACAAGAACAACAAAACTGAACACAATATTCCAGATATGGTATTCCCAGGACAAAGTAATAACAGGACTCTCACCTTCTTTGTCCTTGAATGTTAGGCTTCTTTCAATGCAACCTAAAATTTTATTACTTTCTTAGCTTCCAGATTACATTGCTGTCTCATATTCAGCTCACATACTATCAAAAACTCCTGCTAAATCCTTGTCAGATAAATTGCTGTCTAGCCATGCCTCTCTCATCTTGTAGCTACGAAGTTAATTTTTTTTAACCCAAGTAGAAGTTCTACATTTATCCCTATAAAGTGTCATCTTACAAGATTTGTTCCAGTGTTCTAACCTATTGAGCTCTTTTTGGATCCCTGTTTTGCCATGAAATATGACAGAAAATTTGAGATTAATTTTGGCTTGGAGGTAGGAAGAAGACTGACAGATCACAGAGGGCCCTTAAAAGGCAGTTTGAGAAGTATGAACCTAACCCCTGCTCTCAAGGAGCTGGGCCTGTTGCTTCCTGCTTCCTTGCATTCCCTCCTCCTTGCTTCTTGTGTAACAAAAAAGGATGCAGTTGGTTTTGTTTTGGCTTTTTTGGGGAGAGGGAGGAATGAGACTGGAAGAAAGTAACAGTTTGAAGTAGAGGAGATATTAATTGAAGAGAGAAAAGACAAAGATATTCAGCTCTTCTTTTGTTTCTATTTTCTCTGTCAACAACAATAATCTTTCACCTGGAAAAGATGAAACGGTTATGGTTTAGAGTTAATAAGAAAAATAAATAAGGAGGTAGTAACAGAATACCTGTTGTGTCTGAGGAGTTCAAGTCACCTGGTGTAGATGAACCACACCGCCAGGCACTTTAAGTGGCAGGTGGGACTTCTAATCCCAGCTAAGTGGCATCATGACTGATAGAGCACCAGGGTGGAGTCAGGAAGACTTAACTCCAAATCTAGCCTCAGAAACTTAGTAGTTGTGTGACCTGGGCAAGTCACTTAACATCTGCCTCATTTTCCCCTCTGTAAGATAAGAATAATAGCAGCTACCTTTTTGGGTTATGAGGATTAAATGAGATAACAGTTGCTAAGTGCTAAGCATAGTGATTGGCACATAGTAAGTGCTATATTAAATTAACTATCATTATTATTATCTGGTGCCTGTAATCTTTGAAAGATCATGAAATAAGGATGGTAGGTACTATAATCCTGAAGAACAGCAAATATCCCAATTTTCAGAAAAGGGGAGAGAATGGAGTTGGAACATTATGGGTCAGTGGCAAAATTCTACAAAGTGTCACTAAAGGGATGGCTAATAAACATCTTGGATGTGCAGGTGATGCAACTCTGATGGTAGGAAGTGAAGCAGCTTCTTGATGAGGGTGAAAAGAGAATGTAAAAGCTGGCCTGAAGTTTAAAAAACTAAAGACTTGTCAACTGGTCTCATCACCTCCTGGCAAACAGAGGGAGAAAAAAATGGAAGCAACAGCAGACTAATATTCTTGGGCTCAAAGATGATTTTAGACAGCAGCTGCAGGTGTGAAATTAAAACACACTTGCTCCTTGGAAGGAAAGCAATAGCAAATTTGGACAGCACACTAAAAAGCAGAGACATCAGCTTGCTGACAAAGGTCCATATAGTCAAAGCTATGCTTTTTTCCACTAACAACTTATATGATGGATGTAAGAGCTGGGCTAGAAGGAAAGATAAGCACTACAGAACTGGTGCTTTTAAACTGTTGTGCTGGAGAAGATTTTTGAGAGTCCCTTAGACAAAAAGGAGGTCAAACCGGTCAATACTTAAAGAAATGAATTCAGGCTATTCAGTGGCAGATCAATACTGAAGCTGAAGCTTAAATACTTTGAAGACAAAACTCAATGGGAAAGACCATGATGTTGGGAAAAACTGAAGGCAAAAGATAAAGGGAGAAAAAGATTAGATGGATAGATAGTATCATAGAAACAACAAACATCAACTTAACAAATTCTGAGACACAGTGGAGGATAGAAGGGTCTGGTGTGCTATGGTCCATGAGGTCATGAAGAGCTAGACAGTTGAATGACTGGATAACAACACATAATGAGCATCTAAGAAAGGAAGGAGTGATCATAAAAGCCAGAAAAGAGATCATACAAAATGAACAAAAAACTTCCCTCCTCTTAGCAGAGAAGTTAGGAGGTTATTTAGGGCAAAAAGACATTATCAGACTTGTGCTGGGCATTTTTATTTAACTTGTTTTCTTTCTTATTAGTGAAGGATCAATGGAGAGGGGGGGGAAGGTAGCATTCAGTGGAGCAGCTTGTCCCACTTACTGAACAGCAGGCATACCAGCTGGTCTCTAGCTCTTCATATTCAAAGCAATGGTATGGCTGTGTTTGGATTGGAACAGGGAAAGTTGATAGTACATTCTGACAGCAAGGAACACAGTACACAGGGACATCTTGAGAATAATACCTTATCAGTTCCCCAAGTTAGTGAGGTAGCAGGTCTATGTAACTAAAGTCAAAAGCCACAAGCCTGAGCATCAAGTGCTGCTTCTTGGGCATCTTAATGGGCTAGCCCTGAAAATGTCTCTGAGTACCCTTAGCAATCATCTCGGTTTTTTTCCCTTTAAATGCTAACTGCAATTCTTTAGACTCACACTTAACAAGCGTCAGTAGAAAAATACAAAAACATTTACCATCAGGCTGGCTGCCAGATTTGAAAACACCCAAGAACACACCCAGTTATGTAAGAATGAAAAGACCATAGAATGTTAGGGCTCTTAGAGATCAGCTTATCCAATAGACGAGGAAACAGGGCTAGAGAGAAAAAAAATTGCCCAAACGAATATAGCAAGTGTGGGGCAGTGCTTCCTTTTATACAACAGCCCTAATATTTAAAGATCACCATTATGTCTTCTAGGATTTGACCCTTTGCTGACCTAAGAAGTCTTTTTTTCAGTACAGTATGTTTCCCACTGTATCATGATTGAACAAAGCTTTACAGTCAAGCTTAACTCAGCCTTAGAGAAAGAATATGCATATATTATTACCAAGGGCATACTATATCAATTAGTATGTCCAAGAAGCCCAAATTAAAGGCCATTCTCTGCCAGCTCAGTGTTATGATGTTGTAAGGGAAGACAGAAGACACACAAATGCATTTGAGAGAGCATGGAGGGAATATAATCCATTATCGCAGGACTTAGCACTTGAAAAGGTGGGAATAATAATCTATTGATCCAAGAGTGGAGTTTATCTGCTTCCGGGAACGGAACGAGGTGTATATTCCAGGTGTCCTCTGGAATTAGGTTTCTGGTGGTCCCAAAAGTAGTGTGGAGGATATTTGTCTTTAGGGGGGATATTTGAGGCAGTAGCTATCTCACGGGAAGAGTACTATGGTGTTTAATAGTTATCAGGAACAGGGTTTGACAGATGTCTATCCTTAAGAAACTTGAATTTAGGGTTGTCTGGTTTTCATGTGTTCCCCAGGTAGCATTCTTTGACCTTCACATAATGAAAAAGATTTCCTGATACAGATGCTAAAGACTATAGTCTTTGCTGACCTTATGTCAGAGGCAAGGGATTCTTACTGTCCCACTAATCTGCTGGATGTCTGTTGCCTCCAAGAACTTTACAGTCTAGCTCTGAGATAAGACTCACACCTGAAACTCTTGCAGATTCAATATGAAATTGTGTCCTGACTATATGTGTAATTATGATTCCAAGAAGAAAGAGTTGTGTAGGCCAGGGATGGGAAACCTGTGGCTTCAAGGTCACATTTGGTCCTCTAGGTTCTCAAGTGTGGCTCTTTGACTGAATCCAAACTACACAGAACAAATCCCCTTAATAAAAGGATTTGTTCTGTAAAACTTGAACTCAGTCAAAAGGCTGCACCTAAGGACCTAGAAGGCCACATGTGGCCTAGAGGCCACAGGTTCCCTACCCCTGGTGTATGCCATTGTGATAATAATAACAATTCAGATTTATATAACATTTATGGTTCCCAGAGGGTATTTCTTTCTGGGCAATATAAAAAGCATACTATAATAAAAAGAGTTCTAGATTTGAAGCCAAAAGATCTGGATTTTAGTTATAGTTGTAGACCCCTTGGCTTTGAGATCTTGGTCACACTACATAATCTCTATGTTCCTTTCCAGTGCTAAAAGTCTATCAATCTGCATGTCTATAAGGTGGCAATCAAAGACGACCTTAAAGAGAACAGACTTTCTGTACTGATAATGCAACAGAATGAGAAAGCACAGTGTTCAGAAACAGAGGAGACAGGTTCCTAAAGCCAAGTTCTGAGAGTCAAGAAGGAGGTAGTGATTTGATCTTGGTCAACATCCAGTTAAGCAGGATGAAGTCTGTAGACTAGGATGGGCCCAGATACACAGCAATAATTCCTTCACTCATCAAATACTTGGCTGGTAGCTATTGGAGGTATAGACTGTGACAGACAAGGGACTATTGTAAAGGGGACCGACCCACTCAGAGGTGCTGGAGAGTAGGGAGGAGAGTTTGGCACAGAACAAAACTCCAGGGAGCACAGATAGAGACACTCCTTGGACAGATGGTTTGTGCTTAGATGCTATAGGGAAGCAGTTATTAGGGAGATGACTTGTATGCCAAAGTCATCCCACTCCTGCTTCCCTTCTTCTAGGTTTAGTGAAATAAGGCCATGGAAGAAGAACAGCTACAGTGAAAAGGTACATGAAAAGAAAAAGTACCAGGCAGGTAGGAGATGAGCTTTCACAACTAAAACCAACACCTTTTACTCTCTTTCTTCTGGCTTCTACTCCAGAGATGCTGGGTAGTAATCCATGGTCAGCAGCTCCTTCTGGTTCTCTCTTGATGCCATTGGTCAGTTCCTGGCTTCTGGACACAGAGACTAATTAGCTTTGATTCTAATAGAATTCTATCTAATTCTATCTAAGCTAATTAATTCTATCTTTGATTCAATTCTATCTTGATTCTATCTAATTCTATCTAATTCAGAGCCTCTGAACCAGGATCTACCACAAAGTAGAGTCTTCCCTGACAAGTATACGACTCTACTATGATGTCAACAAGGAGTTATTCAGTCTTTTCAACACCTTTAGTGACACAGAACTTTCTCTCTTGGGGCAGCACATTCAGTAGAAGGGAGTGATTTAGAAAGCTCTTCCTTACATCACAACACACTTCCCTGAGACTTCCAACCATTGTTCTTAGTTCTGCCTTGTGAAACACATACATAAGTGTGTATTCACACTCACATATCCCTATAAATATAAACATTTTAAGTTGGAAGAGACCACAGAGGTCATCAAGACTAATCCATACCTGATTAGGAATTCCAGCTAACATATTCTTTTTTTTTTTGGCTTTTTGGAGGGCAATTGCGGTTAAGTAACTTACCCAAGGTCACACGGCTAGGTTTTTGTTTGTATGTGTTAAGTGTCTGAGGCCCGATCCGAACTCAGGTCCTTCTGACTCCAGGGCCAGCACTCTACTCACTGCGCCACCTAGCCGCCCCCGCTAGCTAACATATTCCTAACAAGTAGAGCAAGTCTTATGCCTCTTTATAGAACAGTTGTTCAAATACCTGAAGATAGCTATAATGAGTCTCCAAGGCTTCTCTTATCAAGATTCAGTCTCTACTCTTCCTTCAAACAATCCCTTCTGTCAATGGTTTCCAGTCCTCATCTCATCCCCTGGAGGAACTCTAGCTTGACCCAAATGCACCTCAAAGTGACCACAATATTTCAGATACAGTGAGGGAATTATATTTTCCTTGGATGTGAGCAATTTGTTCCAACAGGCCATGAAGACGGGGAAGCAGGTGCTGTGGAGAACCTAGAGTGTGGTTGGACTTCGAAGATACCAAGGTCATCCACTGCATCCTGATCCATCTCTAATTATCTTAACTTCTGTCTTGACACTGAACTCTGAGAACTCTGGAAGAGAGAGTGAGGTCAGTGACTTCACACAACTTTGCTGCACTAAAATATGATTTATGCATTAATCAAGAGACATCACCCATAGCTTTTTATCATTTTTACCTACTTCAAAGTCCTATGTTAACAGGCAAGTAATGAAGCAGCAGGTGTGGATACAAAGTAACAACCCTGCACACACTGGCAGCCCGGGGCATAGGGTCATCTTCTCACTGGACTGAAGCAGCAGTGGGATGCAGCAGCCCCCTGGGTATCTAAGCAGCCTTTTTCAAGGCCTGCATTGCTCACCTCCTGGCATGAGGGTCTAGTAAAGGTTCCTTAAAAACTGCCTGCTTTACCTAACCTAACCCTGACTTGCCTGATACAGCAGGTAGGGATCCTAATCTGTAGTCAAAACAAAAAAAAGTAAAAAAAACTTTTGCAAACATGATTTCATTCACCACTGGTACATGGAATGTGCATACACTTATGGACAACACAAAATCCAGCAGACCTAAAAGACAAGCTGCTCTTTTTGTGAAAGAACTCAGCAGTTATCAGTCTGAATAGAAACCCTGAGTAAAACAACGCTGGCAAATGAAGGCCACCTTAACAAAGTCAGGGCTGGATACGTGTTTTTCTGAAGTGACTGCAGTAATGGCAAGCACTCTGAAGCTGGCATAGGTTTTGCAATCAAAACTAATCCATTCAACAAGCTTGTATGCTTCCCAAAAGGAATCAACAACAGGCTTGTAACAATGCGATTGCCACTTTCAGGAAAGCACCCACACCGCCATCATCAGTGTTTTATGTTCCCACCACGATGAACCCTGAGGAGGTCAAAGAAAAATGTTATAGAGACCTGGAGACACACATCATCAATGTGCCAAAAGAAGGCAAGCTTATAATTCTGGGTGACTTTAACACCAGACTAGACATAAACTATCAGAGATGGCAGGGAGTCCTTGGAAGGAATGGAGTCAGAAACAGCAACAGTCACTAGTGTCTCATGACCTTTTCATCCCCAACATTGTCTTCCATTTAATGTGACTACCAGAAGACTTAATGTCAACAGATTTAGAGTATTTCTCCAAGATTGAGTTATTTAGCTTTGTTGCTAAATTGGAGGGGAAGCTGAGCCAACACATGGTTGGCAACAGTGGAGCAGAAAAGGAGCAGGCAGCTTTCAGGTATCTGGTGTGCAGTACTGCGTTTGCTCATCTGGGCCAGAACACTTGCAAATGTCAAGACTGGTTTGACAAAAATGATGGGGAAATTCAGAGAACTCCACAGGTTTACCAGCAAGATAGTTCATCCATCTCTAGGTCAGCAAGTGTTTAACTGTAAAGAAGGCAGTGTTTAACTCCATTAAAAGCAAAGTGTAAGTGAAGCTTAGAGAGATGCAGGATTCTTGGCTCAGTAAGAAGGCAGGTGGAATTCAATTTTACACTGATAGTAACAATCCAAAGTACTTTTACAATGCCCTGAAGGCTTTTTATGGGCCAAAGACTTCTGAGGCATCTCAACTACTCAGTACTGAAGGAACTGCATTGATTAAGTTGATAAGAACATAATCCTGGAGAGATGGGATGAACACTTTCATAATGTTCTCAACAGAACATCATGAACCAATGGTGAAACCACTGACCATATACCTCAGGTTGAAGACAATCCCTCTCTAGCTGAGATTCCAGTTGAAAAAGAGGTTTTGGATGTCATTAGGCTCCTCTCCTGTAGCAAAGCACCTGGTGTTGATTTTATTCCAGCAGAGATTTACACGTCATACAAAAGCTGAAATCTTCCAAGTTATATGGCAAGAGGAATCTATCCACCAGGAGTTCAAGGATGCCTCTATTGTCCAAAACAGGCTGAGGAATTACTGAAATGGTGCTTGCTGCCCAACAACTCCAAGAGAAATGCCAGGAGTAAAACAGAGGTCGGTACAAAACATTTGTTAATCTAACCAAGATCTTTAATACTGTCAATCATGAGGGCTTGTGGAAGATCATGGCAAAATTTGGTTGCCCAGAGAAGTTCATCAGTATTGTGTGCCAGTTTCATACAGCACGCGTGCATGGATTCTAGAAGATAGACAATGCTCTCAAACTTTCCCAGTCACCAATGGAGTGAAGCAGGGTTGTGTATTTGCTCCCATGCTTTTTAGCATATGTTCAGCAATGTTGTCGGATGTCTTCAATGAAGACAACAATGACATTAAGGTCGACTACCACACTGATGGCAAATTATTTAACTTGACAAGGCTACAAGCCAGTACTAAAATGGAGGGAAAGTTGGTGCGCAACTTTTTGTTCACAGATGACTGTGCACTCAATGTAGCCTCTCAGGCTAAGATGCAACACAGATGGATCAAGTCTCTGTTGCTTGTGCTAATTTTAATTTCCTGACAACATCAGGAAAACAGAGGTTCTCGAGCAGCCAGAAGCACACCATCCATATATGGAACGATCAAATGGAGAAATTTTGAATGCCATGGATAAGTTTACTTGAAAACTTTTACATGGAAAGTATACTTGGCAATACACTTTCCAAAGATATACACATAGATGATGAGGTTGATACATACATTGCCAGAGATAGGTGTTTGGAAGCCTCCAAAGGAAAAATGTGGGAGAGAAGAATAAGTATTATGCTGCCTACAAAACTGGAGGTCTATGCAGCTGTTGTGCTGACTTCAATTGTTGTACGCCTGCAAAACCTGGACACTATATCAGCATCATGCCAGGAAACTAAGTCACTTTCATCTGAACTGTCTTAGGAAGATTTTGAAGATTACCTGGCAAGATAAGGTACTAGACACTGAGGTCCTTTTTTCAACCTGAACTGCCACACATTCCAACTTCACTGCACAGAGTGCAAATCCAGTGGGGTTGAGGAACCCATGTTGTTCAAATGCCAAATATACCCTTGCCTAAAAGACTATTTTACAGGAAACTTACAAAAGGCAAGCACTCACGCGGAAGTCAGAAAAATTGATACAAAGACATTCTCACAGTCTCTCTGAAGAACTTTGGTATCAATTGTGAGACTTGGAAGACACTGGCACAAGACCATCCAGCATGGCATGTTCACATCAAAGAAGGTGCTGTGAAGGAAAACTGCAGTGGCTCAAAAGAAACATGACATGCAAATTTAGAAACATCTCCACTCCAAATACTCATATAACTATTTGTGCCCAACCTGTGGTAGAATCTTCTGAGCTTGTACTAGTCTGATCAGCCACAGATGGATCACTGTACTTTGAACCCGACATGGTGATGTCATTTTGGTCTTCTTCGAGCACAAAGGATAACAACCATTATATTTTCATTTTGATTATGCTTCAGGTATTTGAAAACAGTGGTCATGTTTCCAGGCAACCAAACCCTGCTCTGGACAAGTTCTATCCTGTTAGTGACTCTTCTAAAATGTGTTATTTAGACCTGAACGTAATACTCCCAACATGGTCTGACTAGGGCAGCAAACAATAGGACTACCAGCTCCCTTGATCTTGGATCCTCTACTCCTATACAGTCTCAGATTTCATCAAACCAAGAAAGCTCTACTCTGATACCACATTTCAGCATGTGGGTGACCTCAGTTTCTCAAAGGCCAACTAAACCCTGGGCAAATCCTAATAAATTTGAAAAGCTTCAAGTACAGGCCCAGTGATAAATTATGTTTGTCATTCAAGGATCAGCCAAGCTAAGTCTAAGTGAGTTTCATACCTAAAAGGTTGCCTACAAGAAGATGGATATTTTTTGGCTATAGAAACTCATGAAGACCTCTAGGCACTAAGGAACTGATCTATGTTAGTGGAGAGTATTAACAAATACCCTTGCAGCACTGACATAAAAGACTGCATTTGTTATCTTGGCTGCCATGTCATACTGCTGGCTCATTCTATTACAAGGTGAGTGACTCATACTGGGATTGTTTTATAATGAGGCGCCTCAGTTTCTAACCTAAGGCTTGCTTCCACACCTCTGCAAATGTATTTTCTTTCCTACCACCATTATAGCCCCACCTCTGTTCTCAACAAACAAGGTTTACTACACTCTTTAATCCATAGCTCAGAATTCACCTCCCCCAAGAAGCTTTCTGTGATTAAGCCAGCTCCAATCACTCCTTACTAGATAGCGTATCACCAAAACACAGATGTATTTGGTCTGTTTTGATTATCCCAGGATCTGGCAGCATTCTGATGAGTCAATCTCATGTCTTGGTACATTTTATCTATCCCTTCCCTACAGCAGTGCTACGCTGCATAGCCCACTCTGATCTCTGTATCATCCCTACACAGGCCAGGCTCCCTAGCGCTGCCTGCTTGTGCTCAAGTTTCTTCGGTTCTACTTCACAAACATATATGAAGTCCCTGGTATGTCTGGAGTTCAAAAAGGCTCCAGGGAGAAAAAAATAAACAGCCCCAGTTCTCAAGGGCCTTAAAGTTTAACAGCCAGATATAACAAGTACACAACTATTCAAGAAAGGAAACCATGTTAAATATAACAAAGATATCCAAGGAAAGTGTTATGAGAACACTTTCAAGAGAAAGAGATCACTTTTGAACTTTCTTTTCCATCTGCACTTCTTATCCACAGCCTAATCACAATAAAGATAATAATGAGGATTCTGTATATTTCTACTGCGTTTTAACATTTAGAAGGTGATCTCTTCATAATTTTTCAATGAATTGAAGATCTGGGTATATCTCCCAAGTCTACTACAAACTAGTTGTAAGGATTTAACTTTTCTAGGCCTCAGTTTCCTCATCTGTAAACTGAGGTGGCTATATTAGATGACCTCTAAGGTCTGTTCCAAATCTAAATATATAATCCTCATTTTACTGAGAAACTGAGGCTTAACATAGCAAAATGGCTTGTGTAGATACAAATCCAAGTCTCTTGACTCCAAGTCTAGGAATTCATCCACTATATCACACTAACTCATCTTTTAATACTCAAATCAATTCTCACCTCCTCTGTGAAAGCTTTTAGGACTACTGTGGCCCATGATAATTTCACACTACCTCTGGCTCTGGAAGACAGCATGGTATAATGGAAAGTACACTGGCTCCTCAAGAAGAGGATCTAGATTCAAACACCACCTTCAAGTTTATTGCCAGTGTATCACTGAGCAAGTCACTTATCCTCTGAGGCTTATTCCAGCTCTAGTTCTAACTCCAACTAACTCTTCAAACATATATATATATATATGCATATATACATATATACACACATGTACACATGCATATATACATATGTGTATATATGTATGTATATTCTATCTCTTTCAGTGATAAATACCTTATTTCTCCAATTGATCTGGTAGATCCCTAAAATTACTTCCCTATGCTATACCTCCAGTGTGTCTTAAGGACCTGATGCTGATTTCTGTTGTTACACCTCAATTGCTAGAATAAGTAAACCCATGGCCTGCCATGCTTCCTTCCTCCAACACCCCACTGCATTTTTAGATCATAGCTTTTAAGATCATGTAGTCCAAACCCTTCATTTTACAGGGAAGGAAACTGAGACCCAGGGAAAGAAAGTGACTCACAGGACCCTAGAAGGGTAGAGACAGATGGTGGATGAGTGGGTAACTATCAATACCTAAGTTGCTCATAAACATTCAAAAACTTTAAAAGCCAATTTAGCAAACAAAACCAAAGTCAGGTGGACAGTGTGGCTATTAGAAACAGAAGTTTTTCTCTTTCATTCTGGTGCCAGCTGCTTCTCTGGGCACAGTTCCTGGTGATATATCTGGTTCTGTCCCTCCATTCAACAAGAACTACACTCAAGGGCTTTCAACCAACCACACTAAATCCACCTAAAAGACAAATACCAATATTCTTGACTCCCAGATGAGTTTATGGCACAAGCTGGCCTACCAAGGGAAGACAATTGTTTCACTTCTCTAGGGCCTGCCCTGGAAGCTGGTTGGCAGGGAAATAAAACCTGGAAAGGAACAAATGTACAAAAGTAGAAAAAATGGGGGGCACTCTTTGTTCTAGGCCAATGAAACCCTGCAAGACAAGCTGATTTGATCTGATGTATGAAAAAACCACAGTAGTAATCTCTGTGGTAATAAAGAACTAAGAACAAAGTATGTACTCATCAACTGAGGAATAGCTGCAAAAGCTGTGAGAATGTAACCGAATTTTATTATGCAATAAGAATGAATATAAAGAATTCAGAGAAACACGGAAAGCGCTGTATGAAATTATACACAGTGAGGTAAGGAAATCCTACATGGTAGTATACATAGGGTGTCCCTAAAGTCTGGGCACAGGAAATCTCATTAACTATGCATATTTTCAAGAAATGAAATTTTCAACAACATTTTATTTAATTAGCATAAATGAGATTTCATACAAAGACATAGGAGACACACAGGAAATCTCATTAATTAAATTAAATTAAATTAATTTCATTAATTTGAAAAAGAGTCCCCAATAGTTAATGAAGGCTTTTATTCCATATAAAACTGTCATGGCTAAAATTTATGCTAATTAAATAAAATACTGAAAATTTCATTTCTTGAAAATATGCATAGTTAATGAGATTTCCTATGTGTCCAGACTTTAGGGACATCCTGTAATGATTAAAACAACAAAGAAAAGATTGGTAAAAAGTAGTCAAACTCTGAGCAAATGACAAACAAATAATGGTCCCAAAAAGAATAGGTAATGAAATATACCTCCTCATTGGTAGGATAGAGTTAGGGGACTACCTGAAGAGAATGTTATATACACTGCCAGGTACAATTGCCATAGTAGGTATTTTTGCTTAGCTCTTTTTCTTTGTTACTAGAGAGAGTTCAGTTTGAACGGGGTAAGAGAGAAAGCTTATTTCCAGAAACAACTATGATATAAACAAAAATATTCATAAAACTTATTTTTAAAAAACAAATACCAATGGCTGTGCCTATTCTTTCTTTGAAAGAGTCCAGGGACAGTCTCATGAGTCAAACTTGGTCAGCTGGTCTAATTACTCATATGGTTAAGAAATTTCTTCTTATGTCTCATTTATTTTATAAGCCCATTTCCCTTTGCTTGATTTTCCATGAACATAACAAGCAAGTGTCCAGCATACTCCTGGTAGAAATCTTTCATGTTTATGAAAACTTTAGTACATCTACTGAAACTGCTGTTTAATGGACTATTACGGGAAAGAAAAAATAAGTCGTCTGACTGTAGTATTCTGCTTGGATCCAGACAGCAGAACCAGATCAAGTGTCATTCTGAAAGGGGAGAAGAGGGAGGTAGGAGGTAGCAGTGAACAGTGCTGAATGGCTCTAATAGAGGTTATAGTAGCTCTTGTAGAAAGTTTCAATGAAAGGAATCACCAAATCTCTGGCTCTAGTCAAAGTGGGATGAACATTAATCAGACTGTTGGTCCATACACTCTTGGACTATGTCATAAGGTAAGAGCAGTCCAGTTCTGAAATCTTGGTATTAACCTTACTCTCCCCCCACCCCTGCTCCATTCCAATTACCCACCAAAGCCTATCAGCCTTACCTGGAAATGTCTCTTGCTTCTATCCCTTTCCCTCCCTCCATGCTCTCTTATCCCTGTAAGATGGCAGCAGTTTCTTCCCCAGTCTCCTTCCTTCCAATCACTCCATCTCCATTTATCATGCAAATAAACCCAGAAGTTCCTTCCCTCTAGTGCATAGGACTTCATATGATTGCCCACAGCCTCCAAAACAGTCCAAACACTTTAGTCTCGCTTCTGAGGTCTTTCCATGGTTTGTAAGCAATTTCTATTTCCAGTCTTATTTTCTGCTACTCTCCAATTACAAGTAGCCTTTATGCAAACTGGATTATTCCCTGAAAACATCACATCAAGACCTACCCCCCCAAGTGGCACTGATCTTACCATTTACCCTACTTAAAATGTCTTCACTTATCCTCACCATGCACCTAAATTTTCTCTTTCAAAGTCTAGTTTCTCTTCCTTCTCTAAGTTTTACCTGACTGTCCCAACCTTTACTAACAAAAAGAAATGCTACAACCAGCTAGTGTGCCCCAGGCTAAATTAATAAGAATGGAACAGGCCTCCTGTAGGACGTGTTTGGTACTAGGTCTCTTCGCCCTTCTCTGGGCCTGTAATAGCATGTTAATATTAAAGTACTCAAATAGATTTCTAATCTCATTTTGTGGGTATTCCCTCCAATGATAGGGACTGTAACCCATCCATACCCATCCTCTGAAATTTCACAGCTTTCCATAAACTCTTCACAATGTGCTGGGGTTCTTTTTGATTTCTCTTGATATTGTAATGACCTATTTGAACAAGCAGTATGTTACCATGACTCATATCCATGTATCACCACCAGAAAAATATTGATATAAAAAAGATGGGCCTTTGTTTTAGGGAGAAGTTCAAGAACAATAAAAGACATTTCCAATTTCCCAGAGGTAATCCAGCCTGCTCCCCTCTTTCTGTTCAATTCTGTGCCCATCTCATTGTACATTTTATAGTGTTTTACATCTATAAATTTATATCTGCCAATCTTTGGAGACACACATACACACATACATACATGCACAAAGATGGACAAGCTCTACAGAGTTCATCTTACTGCATATCATAGTCTAAATGATAGGCATTCTTAATCCATTTGGCTTTTCATATATGGATAGTTAAGCCAAACTCTTCAGGATAATTATGAATCACTACAATATTCTAAGGGTTGATATAGTTAGTACAATGTCACCCACAAACAAGAACAATTTGTAGACCTCACCATCTCAGGGAAATCCTCTCTGAGGCTAGACTCTGTTGAATTTCTTCCAAGACAGTAGCAAACACCTTTAGGGAGTCTATATCTCTTTTATGCACCTCTTGATATTAATGATCAGTTTGTCAATATCCTTTCTAAAATGCACAGGAACTGAACAAAGAAAGCGTGCTCCACGAAGGAGCTAGCAAAGACTAGTGAGTACTACTACAAGCTAGCAAGGATAGCAAATATTATCACCTCTCTCTCCCAATGCTAGTTCTCTATTATTAATACAGCTAAGACTGAAATGTTGTGTCCAACAATCTAAAACAACCCAAGATACTGAACTTTTGGCTATTTCAGAACACAGGATAATTCCTTTGCCTCACCAAGTGTCCTATGTTCAGATGGTTGAGGAAATAGCTACTCTCCTTCTCCCCAGCAATAATGCCTTTGGATTTCAGCCCAGTCCCCAGCCAGTACTCACAGAGAGGGGGTCCAAACAGCACTGTGTCCAGGGCTTTCAGCTGTAGCTTTTGCCTGTGACTCCGGTCAGTCATCTTAAGAACAGTACCTGTCATTGTTGCATTGGTAATCGCTAACCTATAGAGAAAAGAGCAAATTCAAATCAATAAATTTCAATTCAATAAGTGGTGTTAGGCCTCAGAAGACCATGCGGAAGATGCAAATCCTATTTCTCACGATGAAGAAGCTACTACCTTTGAAAACAATCCGTTTTATTTCTGAACTGCTCTAATGGCTGATATGTTTTCTTGCAACAAATAAAATAAAAACATTTTAACCTTTTGCAACTTCTACCCATCTGTCCCTGAAATTTCGCTCTGGGACAAAACAAAGTAAATCTAATACCTTCTTTGACACAACAACCCTTTCTTTGATTGCTTGAAGATAACTATTGTTGAAAGAGCAACTAAAATTGCTACTTCTTCCCAACCATCCAATAATCTTCTCTTCTCAAAGCTGAACATTCCAGATAACTTCAAACTATCTTCATAAATCAAGAATTCAGGGCCCTTTACTATCCTGATTACTCTTCTATAGGCATTCTCCAGATTATCAATGGCCTTCCAAAAGTGTAGTGTCTAGAAACAAACACAATACTCATGGTATTATCTACCCAGGGCAGAATACAAGATTATCACCTCTTCATTTCTTTACATCATGTGGTTTTTCCAACCCCTAAATTCTAGTGCCTTCTCTCTTTTAATTATTTCCTACTTATCCAATATACAGCTTATTTGTACACATTTGTTCACTTATTGTATTCTCTATTAGACTATAAGCTACTTGAGGGTGTGGCCTGTTTTGTGCCTCTTTTTGTATCCTTAGTGCTTAGCACATTGCCTGGCACATTGTAGCTATTTAATAAATGCTGACTGACTTGCGCCACAAAGGATTCTCTAGGCTTTCAATTCCCTTGCAACATTTCTCTCATAGATCTTTATGGCTGTATATATACATCAGTAGAAAAAAAAAGTGCTAGATGTGGAGAGAAAAGAAATGGGTTAGACTCCCACACCTCTGCTGCTTACTAACAGTATGAATATAAACAAATCATATTTTTCTAAGCTTTAGTTTCTTCTTCTATAAAATGGGAACAATAATCTAGTATTGCCCCCTCCCCCAAGGGATTGTTTGTTATCAGAAAGTGTTTTGTGAAACCACATCCCACTGCCCTATGTTGAAGCCATTTTTATTTTATTTTAGATAGTATTTTCATGTTCTTATTTGGGAAAGATGGGTAGGAGGAATTACAGAATATTTCCCTTTCTGTTTTGTTTAAACAACACTATTAGCTTACAGAATAAGCTAGCAAAAGAAAGGAATCTGAAAAATTAAAAGTCATATACAAATTTCAGTGTTATCCTCCACTTCTCAATTTTCCTAACTCTGCATATTCAGTCAGTAGCAAAATCTTGTTTTTATCTTAAAACATCTCTCAAACATATCCACTTCTCTCTATTCATATGGCTAGAAGTCTATTTAAAACCTCATTGCCTCTTGCCTGGACTACTGAAATAGCCTTATACTTGGTTTCAACACCTCAAAAATCATCTCTTCTCTAATCCATTGTGTATACAGCTACAAAAATGATTTTCCCAAAGTGAGGGCCTGGCCATGGCATTCCCCAAATCAAACTCTCCTCACAATAATCCTGTGAGACAAACAGTGCAAATAGTATCCCTATTTTTCAAATCAGGAAAGTGGGGATCAAAAAGTTAAATGACTTGCCCATGGTCAGTCACATAACCAGGCAATGTTAGGAGCAGGAATAAAGTCAGAAAATTTTCACTTCAAGAACAATAGCCCTTCAGTTCTATCAAGTTGCATCTAAAAAGGGGTATTAAAAATAATAACAACTGGGGGAAGCTAGGTGGCACAGTGAATAGAGCACTGGCCCTGGAGTTAGGAGGACCTGAGTTCAAATCCAACCTCAGACACTTAATACACACACACACACACACACACACACACACACACACACACACACACACACTAGCCGTGTGACCTTGGGCAAGTCATTTAACCCCAACTGCCCTCCAAAAGAATAATAATAATAACAACAATAATAACTTGTATAATCCACATTATGTGCATGATTCACATAATTATAATTAAGTTTTTTTATGGTTTCTACAAAAGCTACTAAACCCAACCCTGAGATTCAGAGCAACTATTACTGTCATCAACAGAACTCCCAGGCCAGTTCCTATGAAGAGAACAGGCTCCCATACAATTTATCTGTCTAAAAGAATAGGTGAAACCCAAGAGTCAATTGATCAGGGATTGACTGATCAGGATAGATGGTACAGAAAGGAAATTGCTCTCAGGAAGACTAAATCTAAACTCAAACCCAAGTCCAGAGAAATGCCTCAAGTTAGCTAAGACTGGTCACACTAGTTTGTGACAGTGACTGTCCTCCTCCTTTCATTGCCCTCCCCTCCCTTTACCACATGCAGACCTTGGCATTGCATGGCCACTGAGTTGCAGTTTCCGGAAGGTTTCTTCATACTGTGGTAACTCCACGTATGTGATCAGCCACTGTACCACCTCATCCACGGTCCAGTTGTATACTGTGGGAGAAAACAGGAGGGTCCCATTAGGAAAAATAAGCCAAGCAGAGCATCTCATTCATCCTCAGCCCCTCAGAAGACAGAAAGGGGAGTATCTTCCATAAAGCTAACCACATCTCTTTTCACCTGGGGCTAAAGGTGATCTTCCCAATACTTTTTCAGTTTCTCATCCCTAAGCTCTTCCTCAGGATGGTCCAAGTGAACTTAAAGGCTGGCACTTGCCCAGTGCAGAGATCTATGGCTAAAGGTTGTCCTAATTACCTGCTGTTACTTTTCTACAATCTCTCCTCTGAGATGTCACAATATTCTATACCTCTTCTAGATCAGGAATCATATTCTAACTGGGATTTAACTTATGTGATTATGTGTCTTCCTATATTAAAATTCTCAGATACTTCTCAGTGGCAAGGAAGTGATTCTGTGCTCTTAAAGGCCTATGGAAGTAGGGCAGGTTTTACCAAGCCAGAAAATTTAGGCCCAAAGATGGACCAGATGTCTGAGTTCTGAAGGCTTGACTAGAGAGAAAAGGTTTATTATCAGAATGTCGGCCACCAGGGAAGGATACCTTTCTTGATCAACACAACTCATGAAGACCATCTACAAAGGCATAGAGGGATTGAAAATTGTGTGAGTGAAGGGAAACCTTGAGGGGTTTTCAAAGTGTAATCTGAGGACCCCTGGTGTTCCTGGAGGCCCTTTAAGAAACCTTGAGGTCAGAACTATTTTCATAATAACAGCAAAATGTTTCAGTTTCTAAAATGGTAAATACCAATTGATTTAATTCACATAAACAAGCCTCTTTGAGGGTCCTCAATAATTTTTAAGAGCATAAAGGAATCCTAAAATGAAAAAGTTTGAGAACCTCTGATCTATACCAACAAAAACATGAATCTCATGCACTAAATTTAATATGTATATATGTTTCATATCTCCCCTACCAAACTAAGTTCTACCAAGGTAACTACCACATTTTACTCATTTTTGCATCTCACAAAGTGTCTAACATAGAACTGATGGGGACCCAGGTGGGCTTAGTACAGACCTGCTGGACTGCATTGAACATAAACACAATTCTTTCTCAAAGTAAGCCTGGGAACCTGTTGTAGAAGTTCTGATTCTAAAGCAAGGCACCAGGAAATGAGTTTCAAGAGGGAGGCTGTACAGAACACCCAAAGGGCAAAGATGATGTAAACAAATGAAGACAAAGGCAATAGTTACCAGGCATGTCTGGACAAAGACAGAGGGATGAGCAGGGGAGGAAGAAGAAACTCTGGGAGCTTGCAGGACTGGGGTTGAATCTAGAAGGGAAAGGAAGAGAGATACAAATCCAGTTCCGAGGGATGGATTTGGACCCTGGAATTAAAAGCAGCATAATAATGATGCTTCAATACTTCAAGGACTCATAATTTCATCAGTATGAAGCGTGACTTCACCAATTTGGGTCCCAACACCCTTCATACCATGGCAATTTGTTTCATGAATTGCTATAGTCATACAGATTCATCACTTGGTGATGAGCCTCTCCACACACAGCTAAGCTTGTCCTTGGAAGAGAGACCCATAGTTCACCACTAGGCCTGAAACCTTTCCACTACTGCAGGATTTGCCAGAGCTTGTATACCACTAATGTAACCTCTGAGAACCCAGGGTCACCAATGAGCCAACAGAGAAAGATCTCAGTCAAGGACTAATTAATAATAACAACAATAGCTCCAATTTCTGTGGTGCTTTATTGTTTACAAAATGTTCTCATTCTTACAGTCAGTAAAGATTTATTAAGCATCCATTCTTCAATGAATTATGGTAGACACTGGAAAAGACAGAAGGATAACTAAGAAAGGATGCTTTCCAATCCTTTACTTCATTTGGGCTCTATAATGATTCCATGTACCAGATAGTGTAAGCATATTACCTTTTTACAAATGTGGAAACAGAGGTTCAGAGAAGTTAAATAATTCTAACAGATCACATTTATAAAGTGATTTTACATCTGCAAAGTCCTTTCCTCACAACAACCTTGTGAGGCAGGAAGAATAAATATGATGATGCTCAGTTTCACAAAATCATCTCATTTTAGGGATGAAAGCAGCCTGAACATCATCTGTTCTACCTCTATCATTTTATAGATGAAGAACCTGAGGCATATAGGAGTTAAGAGACTCAAAATTATGCTCCAAGTACACAGCAAAGCTAGAACCCAAGTCTTTTGGTTCTATGTCTAAAGCTTTTTTGTAGATGAAGTTAAGGCGCAAAGAGCTAATATGACTTATCCATAAACAAGATGGAAGTTGAACTCAGACCTCTTCCTTCTAAATCCTGTGCTCTGTCCTCTATACAATGCTGCTTTTCCAAGTAGAGTCACACAGTTAGGAAGAGATAGAGCCAGACAGTAGAAGCTGTGAAAGGATAGGGCCAGAGATAGGTCCCTAGCAAAACCCAAGAATGGAAGATAGGATTTTGTTCCTAGAGAAGAATGATAGGTGGAAGATCATTTCTATTCCCTGGAATAAGACTGGGAGAGCCTAATGCTAGAGGCTGAAGAGATTGTAAGACATGACTCAAAACGGCAAGTGGTGACCTGTGGAGCCCCCTCCGCTGCCAAGGAAGCAACAACCTCCCTTCTCCACAAAAGGAACTTTCAGTTCTTCCATCAGAAGACAGAGGGTAGGAGATAATTTTCTGTTTCAGGTAAAGGTCTGGGGTGATGAGCTATTCAAAGTTGATCTTTTGAGTCCAGGCTCAGGCTGGCAACCTTAATACCCAAAGCCCATTGGTTTAGGCAGCAGATCTCACATCCTTTGAACAGGAAAGTGTTTGTCATTTCTCCTGATATCACCTAGGGCAGTCAGAAAGGAGCTTTCTTTCTTTTCCTAAAACAAAGTTCATGGAAGGGGCTGATATCTGGCAAAAGCAAGCTCTTTGGCATCTAACTTCCTGAGCTTCCGTCTCTTCATCTGTAAAATGACATGGTTAGACTAGATGGTATCTGAGGTCTGCTCCAGGTCTCCATCCATGATAAGATGCTCTAGATAAGAGGTATCAAACACATGGCCCACAACCCTTCCAAGTACAGTCAAACTCATTCAAATGTAATTGGGAAATATTTAACAAAATAAAACACAGATAACACCCCATTTCAAAACTAAGTCAATATGAAGCCTTATGCACAGATTCGTGGCCCCCATTTGAATTTGACATCACTGATATAAATAATAAACACAATAACAACAATAGTCATTTTTTCTCCCAGGCATGATGACACAATGAATAGAAAAGACACAGGTGCAGATCCTACTTCTGATACCAGCAGTGTGACCTTTCAGATCCTCAAACACCTACCTATTATTTGGATTTACTTAAGTCACCCACTAGGCATTCCCCAGGTCGATGAAATTAATATTTCTCCTATTTGCATAACTTTCCTAATGTATAGTCTCTGGATTTCTCCTTCGCTATCACATTCTGCCATGTGACTCACTTGTGCATTTGCCTCACAAGTATTTTAAAAAAACCTTACCTATTAAGAATCTATCCTGTGATGACAAATACATTAAAAAGGCAACTGTCTCAGGAAGGCAGGGACCATTAGAGTCTAAGAAGGGAATGTAAATACTGATAAGTGTAAGACAGGTGCAAATAAAGTACTATATGAAGTTCAATCAAAAACCACTTATGAAGTGCTTATTATGTTCCAGGCATTGGCTAAGCAATGAGGATAAAAAAGGCAAAAACAGTCCCTTCTCTCAAGGAGCTCACAATCTGGTGGGGGAGACAACATGTAAACAACTATGTACAAACAAACTATATATACACAGGATAAACAGGAAATAATGAATACAGGGGAGACATTAGAATGAAAAGGGGATGGTGAAAGACTTCCTACAGAAGGTAGGATTTTAGCCATGACTTGAATGAAGCCTGGGAAACCAGGAGGCACATGGGGAGGATGAGAATTCCAGGAAGGGGGATGCTAGTGAAAATGAACAGTCTATATATATAGTCTCTTGTGTGAGGAATAGCAAGGAGGACAGTATAACTGGATCACTGAATACCTGGGGGATATAGAGTATACAAAGACCAGAAAGATAGAGGGCAGGAAGGTTATGAGGGACTTTGAACACCAAACAGAGGATTTTGTATTTAATCCTGGAGATGACAGAAAACCATTAGAGTTTATTGAGTATTGGGGTAACATGGTCAGACCTAAGAGTACTTTAGCAGCTGAAAAGAACTGGACTGAATGGGGGAGATTTGTGGCAAACAAGACCCACCAGCAGGCTGCTGCAATAGCTCAGGCTTGAGGTGATGCACCAAACTGGTGGTTGTGTTAGAGGAGAAAAGGGGGCATACGCAAGAGATGTTTTGATGATACCAGCAGAACTTGGCAACTGATTGAATATGAATGGTGAGAGAGGGAGAAGTCAAGTATGACAAATAGGTTATAAGCCTGTGTGGCTGCAATGGTGGTGCCCTCAACAAAAACAGGGAAGTTAGGAAGAGAGGATGATTTAGGGTAAAAGATAATTCAATTTCAGACAAGTCAAATTAAAGATGTCTATAGGAGAGGTGTCAAACTCACAGCTGTCCATAAAACTCCCAAAAGTAGCCTGAACCAGATTAAAATATAATTTGGAAATGTCTAATGAAACAAATCAAAATACAGTACAACATAAGTAAGGTTAATTTGTGGTTTTCTAAGTTAATATATGACCCACAGGTATTCATTTCTCTTTGATTTTAATACCCCTGGGATATCTAGGCCAAGATGTCCAACAAGCAGTTGGAGATATGAAAGTGGGTATCAGCAGAAGTTAAGGCTGGATAAGTATATTTAGGAAAAATCTGTATATAGAGATGATAACTGAATCCATGTGAGATGATGAAATCACTAAGTGAAAGAGTGTGGAGAGACAAAAGGGCTCAGAACAGAGCCCCATGGAAAGTCACTGTCCGTGGCTAGTAGATGTGACCTGGATGTATAATCCTAGAAAGGAGACTAAGAAGGAGTCACACAGGTAGGAGAACCAGGAGAGAGAAGCCTCACAAAACCTTAAAAGAGAGTATCAAAGAGAAGAGAATGACTGAAAATTGATAAAGTTGCAAAAAGGTCAAAGACTCATGTTCAAGACTTGAGATTTGGCAATTAAGGGATCATTAATAACTTCAGAGCGAACAATTTCTGTTGAATGATGATGTCAGAATCTATGCTGTGCATAGTCAAAAAGAGAGAGAAAAGGAAGTGGAGGCACCCATTACAGATGGCCTTCTCAAATAGTTTAGCCACAAAAGAGTGAAAAGATTAGGGACAACAGTTAGCAGAGATGGGGTGACAGGGCAGACACAATAATGTTTGTAGACAGTAAGGAACCAGCCAACAGACAAGGAGAGATTGAAGATAGATGAGAGAGTAGGGATGCCAGAGGAGGCAATCTGTGGAAGAAGACAGGATAGCATGGGATCACTTGTGCATGTAGAGGTGGGTTTGCTTTGGCAAGGAGAAGGGCTACCTCATTATGTAAGTCAGGGGTAAAGGAGGAGATAGGAGCAAAAGGTATCTAAAAACCTGAGCTGAGGAGGAGAGAAGAAGCAGCTCTCGGTGAATGGCCTCAATTTTTTCAATGAAAAATGAACAAGATTTTGAGCTGCGAGGATAGGTTATGGGAAGTTTCAAGAGGGATAAAAAGATGCTGTGGTAAATGAGAAAGTGAGCCAATTCAGGAAGTATAAAAGAATTGCCTTGCTGCAGTGAGGGCCCAGTTGAGATTATTTAACCTATATTTGTAGTGGATCTAGTCAGCATGACTGCATAATTTTCTCCAGTTTTGTTTAGCAGCATGTATGTAGGAGTGAAAGCAATAGATGGTGGGAATAATGCAGGATTAAAGTTTAACAATACAAGATCAGTGATACAATAAGAGGGCAAGTGACTCAAGAGAGGAAGCCAGTGTAGAGTTGAACTGGTTCACTAAGTCAGGATGGGATGGGGGTATATAGGTAAGCTCCTGAGATAAGAGGAACCCTTCCTAAGGTACAGACTGAAGTCAGCAGCAAGTTATAAATCTATTAGTTCCTTCCTTCAGGAGCCAAGTCTAGTTGGTTAAAAAAACCTCTTCCCTATTTGTACCTTAAGGCTCTCTAATGATAGACCTCATAGAAGAACATCCTTGAGCCCTTCCTATCTCAGAGGAAATGATACCAATTGTATGAAAAAAAATGCCAAGGAAAAGTGCCAAATTTCAAGATCCAGTGATTATTACTCTGAATGGCCATACCTGCTTCCCACCCACAATGTTCACTTTAGCTCTTCTGGAGAGCACTGTGTATTGGCTGTAGCCCTTGCCAAACTACCTATCCCTGTAACATCTCAGGAAGGCTGAGTCTGGGGTCTGGCCATCACATCCTATCTGCTCTGGGACATTTCCTTTTGGCTTGCTACCCAATATTCTTGAGTCATTTTCAATTTGGCCCCTGTAGAGCCCTTTGTTTTTTTTGCAGGATGTCTGAGGCCTGACCCTATGTCTGCCTCCTTCCAGGGCTGGGCCACCTTCAAGCCACCAGCCCCACTGGGGCCTCTTGGTGAAAACCATGGCTACAACTGGCCTTGATTGTTGATTGTGGCAGCAGGCATCTGCCTTCCCAGTTCTGAAGAATCACCTCTGGGGCTTGATAAATGGAGTACTGAAAGGCAAGAATCCAAGAGTTATTGACTCCTCTTGAGCAGAAGGAAAAGTAGAAAATTGAGTAGTTAAAATGCCATGTCAGAGAGCACTTTCAGGAAAGAGAAAATATTCTGTGTCCTTCCCCTGGTATTATGTCAGCGTATAATGGCTATGAAGTTTAACTAAATGGCTTTAAGATACACTTAGCAAAGACATTTCTAAACAGCCAATACAACAGAATAAACATCTCTCTTGGTTTTGTTTATTTGAAAGCTTGAGGGGCCAGCCAACTCGTTCTTGCTCTGAGCTTTGGAAGTGGTTTGGATATGAGTCTGATGACACCTGCCCACCCATGAGTTTTCAACAAGCAGATTTCAGGGGCTCATGAACGCCTTTAGTCAACAAAAACCCTTTAGGTATTTGATTCCAAGGCAGATGCCTTTCATGGAGCTGAAGCTCCCTAGGGTAATGGTAAAGAGCCAAGGCTTCAAGCAGGAAGAGAACTGACTTTCACAGTCACACACACACACACACACACACACACACACACACCCTTTATGTTACAGAAAAGGAAACTGAGACCCAAGGTAGGGGAAGGGGGAGGGGGAAAACTGCCTATGATTATAAAGTTAAAAAGTAACAGAGTTGGGACACAAATTAAGGGTACCATAATGCCTCCCCTTTTAGTGTCAAGGAAGAAATCAGGCATGAGTGAGCAGCAATACAACCTTCACTATCAAGAATAGCCACCCTGTTTGGGGCGGCTAGGTGGCGCAGTGAGTAGAGTGCCGGCCCTGGAGTCAGAAGGACCTGAGTTCGGATCCGGCCTCAGACACTTAACACACACAAACAAAAACCTAGCCGTGTGACATTGAGCAAGTTACTTAATCCCAATTGCCCTCCAAAAAGCAAAAAAAAAAAAAAAAAAAAGAATAGCCACCCTGTGACAGAAGAGGAAATGAGGTATTGGGGGGAAGGGATAAGGGGAGGAGGTCTAAATAAAAGGAGAAGCTCCTCCACTTTCCCTACAGATAAGCCTATTCTGTTCCTTTCCCCACTATTGAGAGTGCCCGACCCCACTGCACATCCCTCCATTTAACACACGAGCAGTACACCTTGTCCACTGACACCTGACAAACTCTCTCTCTCTCAGTTGAGTGTCCAACAGATAAAAGCAGGGAATATAGGCCTTAAAAATATCGTATACCATGAGAAAAGGAACATTTATTAAATAAATACCTATTATGCACCATGCACTATGCTAAGTACTTTACAAATATTATCTCCTTTGAGTCTCACAACAACCCTGCAAAATAGGTGCTATTATCTCCATTTGAAAGTTGAGGAAATGTAGGCAGACAGAGGCCAAGTGATTCACCCAGGGTCACACAGCTACTAAATATCAGAGATAGATTTAAACTCCAGTCTTTCTAACTCTAGGCCCAGTAGTCTACCCATTGGGTGGTCAAGTCACCCACAAAATGTATTTGACCCAAGCTTCCAAGTATCATTAAGGCATCATTTGGAAGAGATGGAAAGGTTTATGGAAGAGAAAAAAAGGCAGGCTTACCCTTTACCTTAGCAATATGGGAAAGTTTATGAACTGACTGGATTAACAGTGACAGAAGTTATTTCTTCCCCCATACTCAACCTTGTCAAGTTCACTGAGGAACTCCAGGGGGCCTACTTCCTGTTAAAACATGGGAAGTTGTTGAAGGCATGTGGCTATGGCTTTCCTCAAGCCAGAGAACTCAGAAAATATGTCTTTTTCTATATACTTTACCCTTGTCACCCTGACTACAGAGGCTTTGTTGGAAGTCATAGGACTGTTAGCCTGGAAAGCTGTTTCCTTGGACATAGAGGCCTGGGGTCTGAGCACTAAGGAGGGAGTTGTTAGACCACCCACTTAATAATAATAATAACAACTCACATTTCTTTAATGCTTTAAGCCTTACAAAGTACTTTTTTTCATCACCAACTTTGTAAATAGTACAAGGTTTATTGTCTTCATTTTCCATATGGGAAAGCAAAGGCTTAGAGAGGGATTAAATTACTTGTACAATTTCAAGGTTGGAAGATGCCATTACAGAAATGACTGCCCCAGGACCCATGGACCAAGAGTTAACTATTCACCCTTAATAAATATTTATTAAGTGCATATCAGATGCAAAATACTGTTTTCACCCTTTTAAGAGAGAGAAATTTATGTAAGACAGAGTCACTGCCATCATGAAGCATAAGATAAGATACTAACATAACCTCTTAGCAACTAAGGATATGACCTTGGATACATTACCTTACCCATCTCTATTCCTTGATTTTCTTATTTATCAAAGAAGTCGATACTCTGCTTCTTTCAAATGACAGCTGTTAGAATCTACTGAAAGACTAAATATAGATCACAGAATCTCAGATTGGAAAGGATCTGAGACATCAGCTGGTCCAAGCCATGAATCTCTCTAAAATATACTTGACAAGTGATTCTCAAAGAGTCTTTACTCTAAGACTCTAAGTGAGGATGAATTCAGTATCTCCTATAGTAGACATTTCCCCTTTTCAACAGCCCTACTTCTTATAAGGAAGCTAATACCTTAAAGGTCACTTTATCCCTAATTAGCCTCATTTTACAAAGAAGAATACTAAAGTCCAGAGAAGGGAAAAATACTCCTCCTAATCTAAGTCATTTTCACTTCTCAATAACCTCAAGTATTAAGAAGTTATGAACTTAAGAGACCATCTAGTCTCTAATCAATCCCCTCATTTTACAAAGAAGAAAGCAAAAACTCAGAAAAGGGAAAGCACTCATCCACAGTCAAATGATGAATCAAGGCAGAACCAAGACTCAAATTTACACCTCTAAATTCCAAGATCAGTGCTCTTTGTAATGTAACTTCACCTCTCACTATTCACTCCCCATCTCCCAAGCTCTGATTTAAAGACGACAGAGACTGTGTACTTGAGATAATATAAAGTGCTTAAACAGAATGAGGACATTTTCTTAGGCTTATTCTTTCTAGAGGCTGATCCTGGTTTGGAGGAATATTGGGAAGGGGCTTGGCACAATCAATCTATGGCAATTTAGATACCAGAAAAGTACAGGATCTGCTTTGCCCCTAAGGAAAATACGAAAAGGAAAAGTTAGTTGAACTAAACCCCAAAGAATTCTTACTTCTTACCTTAAGATGATTTTAGACCAGAAGATGAGACAGGGGAAGGGGAGATAATAAACACAACAAATATTAGGTAGACACTGGTTTTTTTCACTTTCAAACTATGAGAACCCAAACAGATTAAGAGCTTCTTCGGGTCTGGTAAACTTCCCCAATCACCAGACTATAACACTTGCTGAAATAGATGGGTGGATGAGTGGGCAGCAGTGACCTGCCCACAATGGTTTCCTGATCTTTTAGTTCCCTAACAAAGGAACTAGAGAACAGGTCCCTTCTGGATAGCCTCCTTGCAAAAGAAGAATAAAACCAAACAGTTGACATGGCCAGCCAAAGCTTTCCAAAAGCTGTACCAGTCCCAAGGTGAGGGACGGCTTTCTCCAGACCCCAGCAACCCCAATAGTGCAATGTTCCCACAAACACACTTCAGCAGCCTTTCATAATAATAATAACTGGTTTATAAAGCATGTTCTCCACAAAAATTCTGTGATGTAATACACATATCCATATAAGTACACATGCTGTCATGTAGTCACCACCTATCTTGTTAAAAAAAATATCATAAGAGTTTGTTATGATTTGTTCTATTTAGGAAATGTTACATCTACAGCATTTCTCTAGTCTACTGGTCTAATAACTCTGTTTTTAAAAAAAGGAAATGGTTTTGCTTTGCTCTTAATGAGGCTGACAGCTCTTAATAATAACTGCTTCCTTTTCTAGATATTAAAAATCCATCCCTTTAATGATATGTTCCAGAATTCTGACAAGAAGTGAAATCAAACTCACTAGCCTAGAGTATGTAGACTCTACTTCTTTCCCTTTTTTGAAAATTGGGCCATCATATCCCCATCTTCACCAAGACTTTACCTTTTTTATCTCTAGACAATGGTAAGAAAATTAGAAGAGAAGCCAAGGACATATGAACATTAATTAAAGAAATATAAATTCCATGAGAATACTTAACTACACATTCTCTTTCTGAAACACTAACTGGTTCTGTCACCTGGGCCAGTTACTTCTCCGGGATTTAATGTATTTATCAGCAACCTGAGAAAACTGGAACTGATAATCTTTGTGGACCCTTCCAGGTTTTAAGCTCTATGACTATCAAGAACATAGGGATCCTGTCCTCAATACTGAACCATAATAGTCTGAGCATCATTTCTTTCTGTGTTTCTCAATCCCAAACCTTCCGGGCATCCTCATTCTTCCTTGCTTTTCTTGGTCATGGGAAGTGATCATTCTGCCATTAGTAGAGTACCTAATATAAAACAGGAGGAAACTTGGAAAAGAGAAGCCAGAATCAGGAAGAACTAATAGAATTCATTCTCTCATTGTCTTCAAGAACTCTCTCGGGAAACCTGAATTTCTGTCAAGGGTTCAAACAATAAGGTAAGCAGGGAAAAGAAGTTTACAAGTACAACCCCAAAATTCATCCACAAAAAACCTTCAAGATCTGAAAACAAACTTCTCCTGGTAGAGAGGGATTCAAGTTCCTCCACAATTAAATTCCAGTTTATCTCTCCATTCTTATATCCTCTTTAAGTATCGTATACTACTTTTAAGCTGGTCTCTTCACTAGCTGCCATACACATCTAGCATTTCATTCCTTCTACATTTCTTCATGCTATTCTTTGTCAATGAAGCGTCCCTGCCCCCAATCTCTATTAAAATCCTATCTGTACTTCATGGCCCCATTCAAATGTCATGTCCAACAGGGTGCTTTTCCTGGTCCACCTACCTCCTGCTCAGAAATTATCTTCCTTCCTCTGGTTTGCACCACTTATACAACCACCATGATTTATGATATTATAGTTATTTATGTGTCATACCCTCCTACAAGACTATGAGTGCCATGAGGGCAGAGACTGTGTCTTATAACTTCTGCAGCAATGCATTCTTTAAGCACAACTGCCTGCCTGCATTCAAAGTGCAATAAAAAGAGCCTTTGACTAGAAGTCAGGAAACCCAAGTTCAAATCCTGACTGTGATCTTTATTGTTTCATCCTGGATAAGTCAATTTACTTTTCTTAGCCTCTATTTTCTCATTTGCAAAATGAGGATAATAATTTTTTTTACTATTTCTTTCATGAATGCATTGTGAGGAAATTATTTTGTAAACTTTAAAATATTTTACAAATGTGAGCTATAATAAAGTTGCATTCATTTGGGAACTATTACTATACTGCCTTCAAAGATGTTTTCTCCTTCCCTTTTGCTCTTAGTCTCTGAGTTCTCTTCATCGGTTTACATTTTCCAAGGGCCATTCACTTTGGGACAAAAAGTCAGGTCACTCTTCCCCCACACTGTTTTGACAGATCAATGTTTTACCTTCTGAGGCCTTCCATGCCTTCCATAGGTCCTCCACGCTGATGAGCTTATCCTCCCCATGGAACGTGCTGTGCTTCACTGTTGGATCATGGTAGTTGAGATCTTCCCTCAAAAACTGGGAAAGAAATACACGAAAGTCATAAAAACATATAGGACAAATGAAATAAAACATATCCCTTGTAGGTATTCTTTCCTACTTCATCCCAACTATCACTGATCTAACCTTCCTCTGAAATCCCTTGGCCCTTAGATTTCATATCCTTTCTTTTGACACTTAATAAACATGCCCTGGTAAGGCTTGCCATTTTTGTGTCTTGTCTTCTTCCTTGAGGGCAGTGACCAGATATTCTATGTGTTTAGACATGCACTAAACACTCAATAACTATTTGGTGAATAACTTTCATTGGAGTACTTTTGGGTTTAATTCTCTAACTCCAAATGTTAAAACCAGCCTTTGACATTAAGACAAGACTATCATATCCACTGTTATTCTTGTTAATACCATGGCTTGGGAAGTGACAGGGCACATGGAAGCAAGATGAAAAACATGATGGCTAAGGACAGTAGTGAAATAGATGCAATTAGGAGCATGTGAAGGCAGTAAGTAATGAGGAGATTTAAAAAAGAAAAAGTAGAGCCTGTTAATGGTACTTTTAAGACTGGTCAATATCAAACAACATGTATTTATTAAGCCTACTATGTGCTAGACACTGTGCTAGGCTCTAGGACCTTTTACAGATTTGTTTGTAGAGAGTAATTCAGAGTAGAGTCAAAATAGCAAAATGAGGGTCTAGTTCTCCCCTCACATCTCTTCAGAAAAGATCTAGAGAATGCTTAAGACTGAATTCTGATCAGGAAAGCCAAGAAGTCATTTTTCCAGCCCAGAGCAACTCAGAGAAACAGAGAGTTCTCTAGACACTGGGGAAGAGGGTTGGCAGAAGTATGCAACAGCTGTGGTGGGAAGCACTGTAGCACCCAGGGACTGAGAGATCCCTGAAAGAGGGCACCAGAAAGATATCCCAGAGGATCTCTGAGCAAAGGCTTAGTGCAGGAATGGGCGCTGTCATCTGAAAGCTCTGTTGCCCCCCTTTCAGTGTTGTGTCACAGACCCAGGATGGAGAAAAATGGTTGTGATGCCCCTAGTTATTTACTGAGCATTGAACAAGTTCTAGGAAGCAAATGATAGTTTTGGGATACTGATGGCAGGAGAAGAGTGCAGTGTCCCAGACAAAAGAGGAGAGAGCAATTTAATTGCCTTGAACCTGAAGAGCCTCCCAGAGGGCCAGTAGTGGCTGAATCAAGCAACAGTCTTCTAACACAAACCAGAAACAAGTTAATAGACCTAAGTCTGGGTCAGGAACTTGCAGAATTAAGACCAGGAGGACAGTAAACAGACTTCCTCTTCCATCACACCACTCTGAGTGTACTGAAAGCTTGCAGTTCCTGAGCCAGAGTTATGAAAGAGCAAAAAGACATTAAGAGGACAGAGGCTTAGACCAGACATCCTAACCCCCAAAAATATGCAGAGCCCAGTATTACCATAAATTTCAAAGCCAAAAAGTAGACTAGAAGAATGAGCAAACCATAAAGAAGTACAGAGTTTGAAATAGGACCCTCCAGAAGGCAAGGATCTAGGCTGACAACCAAGAATAACCTATGTGGCAAAACTGAGTACACAAGGGAAAATGGTAGACCTTTAATGAAAGAGAAGACTTCCAAGCATTCCTGACAAAAAGACCAGAGCCGAGTAGAAAATGTGACAAACACACACAGAAGTCAAGAGAAGTATTAAAAAGTAAACATTAGAGGTGGCTAGGTGGCACAGTAAATAGAGCACTGGCCCTGGAGTCAGGAGGACCTGAATTCAAATCTGGCCTCAGATATTTAACACAAAAACTAGCCTGTGACCTTGGGGAAGTCACTTAACCCCAATTGCCCTCCAAAAAAACAGTAAACATGAGTAAGAAATCATAGGAGACAAAACAAGGTTAAATTGTAAATACTGTTATATAGGAATATGATAAACATAGCCCTCATCCCAGGAGTTACGGACAGAGTCTAATTACACAGAAGGCTTGGGTGTAATTCTGTTGTGGTTGGATGATCTCAGAAAAAGAATGGAATAGGTGAGGAAGAAGAATGCACTGGGAGATGGAGGAAAGGAGAGAAAGAATAGGGAACATTATCTTACATAAAGGGGATGTAAAAAAAAATAGTTTATACAATGAGGGGCGGGGAGAAAAGGAAGGTAAGAGACAATACTTAGACAATACTTAGACATTCTCATATAAACTGGTTAAAAGAGGCAAGAATATATGGTTGGTTGCAGGGAAATGTATCTTACTCAAAAGCATAAATGGGAAAAACAGGGGTTAAGGCAAAAGGGGGGAACAAAAAGGAGGGCGGACAAAGAGTGGGATTCATCAAAAGCATAGACTCAAAGAGGAGTCAGTAAAAAAGGAGAAGTATGAGAATAGGATGAAGGGAAATACACAGTTAAAAATCACAACTGTGAGTATGAATGGGATGAATTCACCCACGAAGTGGAAGAGTATAGAAGAATAAATTAGAAACCAGAATTCATGAATATGTTGTTTACAATAAACTCACTTGAAAGAGAAAAAAATCACAGCTAAAACAAAGGGTTGGGGCAGAATCTATTATAATTCAGCTGAAGTTAAAAAAAAAAACACCTTCAAATAACAGCCATAATCTCATACGAAGCAAGAGCAAAAATATACCGAATTAAAAGAGATAAGCAGGGAATAACATTTTCCTAAAAGGTACCATGGACAATATCAATATTAATAATAATATCAATACTAAACATATATGCACCAAATGGCATAATATCCAGATTCTTAAAGGAAAAATTCAATAAGCTATAGAAAGAGATAGACAGTAAAACTATAATAGTGACAGACTTCAATGAACCCCTTTCAAACCTAAATAAATCAAATGAAAAATAAGAAAAAAAGTCAAGGAACTGAATAGAATTTTAGAAAAGTTCAATATGCTAGACATCTGGAGAATACTGAATGGAAATAGAAAGAATTATACCTACTTTTCTACTGTGCATCAAACATTCACAAAAACTAACTATATATTAGGGCATAGAAAACTCATAAACAAATTTTTAAAACTAGAAATACAAATTACATTTAACAAAGGGCCATTGAAACAAAGAATAAAAATTAATTTTAAACTAAATAACTTCTCCTAAAGAAGGGGCAGGCCCCTTTCTGGATCCTCGACTGCCATGGCCATGCCTGTGAAAAAATCTGTGATGAAGGGCGGCAAAAAAAAGAAGCAAGTCCTCAAATTTACCCTGGATTGTACCCATCCTGTGGAAGATGGGATTATGGATGCAGCTAATTTCGAACAGTTTTTACAAGAACGGATTAAAGTGAACGGAAAGGCTGGCAACCTTGGGGGTGGAGTTGTGACCATTGAGAGAAGTAAGAGCAAGATCACTGTGACGTCAGAGGTGCCATTTTCTAAAAGGTATTTGAAGTACCTGACAAAGAAATACTTAAAGAAGAACAATCTTCGAGATTGGCTTCGAGTGGTGGCCAATAGCAAGGAAAGTTACGAATTACGGTACTTCCAGATCAACCAGGATGAAGAGGAGGAAGAGGAGGAGGATTAAACCCTTCTGGGTCTGAAAACGTTTTGTATATGATCTTGAATAAAACTTGAACCAAAAAAAAAAAAACAAAAAAAAAAAAAAGAAGGGGCAGGCCAAAGAACAAATCATAGAACCAATCGATAATTTCAGTAAAGATAATAGCAATGAGACAACATACCAAAATTTGTGGGATGTCACCAAAGCAGTACTTAGGGGAATATTTATAGCTCTAAATGCTTATATCAACAGAAGAGAAAAAAAAGACAAAATATATAAGTTACTGGCTAATCTGATTAAGAAAAAGAAGAAAAAAAATTATCAGTATCAAAAATGAAAAAGGTTACTTAATAACAATGAAGAAATAAAAACAATTATTAAGAGTTATTTTGTCCAAATATTAGCTAATAAAACTGATGATCTAAATGGAGGGAAAAACATTTACAAAAATATAAATTGTCCAAATAAACAGGAAATAAAACACTTAAATCACCCCATTTTAGAAAAAGAAATTGAACAAACCATAAATGAACTCCCAAAGAAAAAAAACCTGAGGACCAGCTGGATTTAGAAGTAAATTCTACAAAATATTTAAAGAACAATTAATTCTACTACTATATAAATTGTGTTTTTTTAAGATGTTAAGAGAGGATTCTACCAAATTCTTTCTGTGACATAAATACTGTTTGATTCCTAAAACAGGGAGAGTCAATATGGGGAGGAGGGGGAAGAAGGAACCTACAATCAATTTCTCTAATGAATGGTGATGTAAAATTTTTAAATAAAATGCTATCCAAGGAGATTACCACAATATATAATAACGATCATATACTATGATCAGACTGGATTTATAACAGAAATACAAGACTGGTTCAGTATTAAGAAAATTCTGAACATAACTGACCATATTAATAACAACAGAATACAAAAATCATTTAATTAGATTCACTAAAGGCTTTTGACAAATTACCATCACCCACTCTTATTTTAAAAAAATCATTTGAAACCATACGAATAAATGAAGCTTTCCCTATAATGATAATTAGTATCTATCTAAAAACAAAAGTAAGCACTAGTTATAATAGGGATAAGTTAAAAGACGTTACAGTAGTTCAGAGGTCAACTAAAAATGTCCATTATCACCATTACTATTTAATATTGTACTGAAAATACTAGCCATAATAATAAAACAATAAAAAGAAATTGAAGGAATAAGCATAGGCAAAGAAGAAGCAAAATTATAGCTTTTACAGATAATATGATGGTTTACTTAGAGAACCTTAAGGAGTCAACTAATAAAAAAACTAAATGAACCAATGAACAACTTCAACAAAGTTGCAGGACATAAATAAACCTATATAAATCATCAGCATTTCTGTATATTACCAACAAAATCCAGCAAGAAGAAAACAGAAAAAGAAATTGAATTTAAAATAATTATGGACAGTATAAAATACTGTCATCAGCATCACTAAACCTACAGGAAAAAGGCCAAACACCTCAGCCCAGAATCTGAAGACTCACCTCTCTCTCTACAGCTTCATTTTACAATGAACCCCTTCAGTCAAACTAGATTACCATATTTCACCACATAATCGTCACCACTACATAATCATCGCACCCTATTTTTAAGTCTAAAACTTTATAACCTGGTATAATTCTATTCATTATACCACTTAAAAGGTAAAGAGAGCAGTAATGTATTCACCAGTGGCATACAGATACACATTTATCTATCCTCCATTTCAAGACAGGAGCCCAGAATAAGCATTGTCTATGCAAACCAGTTAAGACCACTTGCGCCATTTTTTTTTGGCTTTTTGAAGGGGTGAAAGTAGGGCAATTAGGGTTAAGAGACTTGCCCAAGGTCACACAACTAGTAAATGTTAAGTGCCTGAGACCATATTTGAACTCAGGTCCTCCTAACTCCAGAGCTGGTGTTCTATTCACTGCACTACCTAGCTGCCCCTACTAGCGTTTTTTCTACAAGTGAATGGTGAGCAATGATCACACCCACTGGAAATACTAAGCACCATTCCTTGGAGGTGATATACAAATGGGTAATTCAGAGTTGGGACCTTATACCACACAAAAAAGTCATCAAAAGCTTCAAAAAGACAGGAATTTTGAGTGCACTAGATGGATCTGAAGATGACACACTGTGGCAGAGTGACTGAAATAAACACATCTGATGTGAGTGGTGCTGAGGACAGTGCATCAGATAACAAAAACAATAGCAGGCACTGAATCTTCAGATACAAAAGATTAACTTTTGTAAATCCATACTTCACAACACTGTAGTAACTTTTCTCAAGTTTAATATTTTGACTATAATACACAAATCAATAACAACTAATGCATTAACTTTGTTTTTCAGACCAGAAGAATGTTCGCTAAATTGTCATGAAGAAATGATGTGTGTCTATTTAATTTTAATGCATATTCACAAGTATTCCAAGGATGCTAATCTTGCACTAAAGACGTTTTAGTAATAAATGATTCTTAAGTAATGCTGATATAATTTTAAAAAATCTTCACCTAATGTTCACACCCCACTTTTTTGCAAAAATTTTGGCATAAAATCTGTGACAATTATGTGGTGAAACACAGTACTCATCCTTCTCCAAACTTTTTTACTTTTATAGATTCACTCAGGCAATTCCTTATGCCTTTAATGGCATTCCTCACTCCAACAAATAGAGACAAATTAAAAATTAGAAAGCCTCAAAATCACTTAGTAGAAAGTCTATGGAACATTTGTAGGACATAAGTAAGAATCTCATGGGGCCGCTAGGTGGCGCAGTGAAGAGAGCACCGGCCCTGGAGTCAGGAGAACCTGAGTTCAAATCTGGCCTCAAACACTTAACACTTACTAGCTGTGTGACCTTGGGCAAGTCACCTACCCCCGATTTCCCTGCCTTCTTCCCTCCAAAAAGCAAAAAAGGAAGGAAGGAAGGAAGGAAGGAAGGAAGGAAGGAAGGAAGGAAGGAAGGAAGGAAGGAAGGAAGGAAGGAAAGAATCTCATGCAATTAAGTAGGTAAGGAAGGGCTATAAAATCTGTACCAATAGAGAGAGCACCCACATAGTTCCATCTAAGTAACCCTCTTCCTCCTTCTGTATTCCAGTTGAAAGTATAGTATAAGTACTTAATAGGTTTACTGGGATTAGGCAGGGCCAAGATGTAGGAATAAAGGCAGGGGCTCACCTGAGATCTCCCAGATACCCCTCCAAATACCTTTAAGAAATGATTCTAAACAAATTCTAGAGCAGCAGAACCCACAAAAGAACAGAGTGAAACATATTTCCAGCCCAAGACAACTTACAAGGTGAGCAGAAAAGGTCACACCTGGGTAAGAGTGAAGTGCAGTCCAGCACAGGCCTTGCCAGCACAGCCCCAACTCCAGAAAACCAACAGCAGGCCTTGGAAGTGACTAAATTGGCAGTGGAAGGCAACGGGAGCTACTTCTGGAGCTCTCAGCCCACAGATGGTAAGGTGATTGAACAATTGGTCAGAAGGAGACTACAAGGGTCTTTTTGCTAGTACTAAGGCAGAACTCTGTTGCTTTGCCCATACTCGGATCTAGGTCCTGGGAGGGAGTTCCAGGGTGAATAAGAGTATTAGGATGGTGGAGCTTTCAACCACAGTGGAGGTGGGACCCTCCTCACAGTTCCAGAGCAGAAAAGAGTGCTTGTGGTCTCTCACAGAACATGGCACAGGTGAGGAGAGGAATAAACACCTCTCCTTAGATAATATCACCTTGGAAGAACTGAAAACTTAGAGGTCCCTAGAAGTATCTCTGAAAACAGCTGCACAAACCCCCTGAAACTTGGGACAGTACACCCTCCACCTTGGAAGCAGAGCCCTCCTTTAACAAAGACTTAAAGACAACTAATAAGCTGAGAAAATGAGCATACAATAGAAAAAAAAACCAACTCTGAATATTGAAAGTTATGATGGTGATGAGGAAGATGAAAACACACACTCAGAAGGAGACAACAAAATCAAAGTTGCTACATCCAAAGCCTCCAAGAAAATTATGAATTGATCTGAGGCCATGGAAGAGCTCAAAAAGGATTCTGAAAATCAAGTAAGAGACATAAGAGGAAAAATTGGGGAAAGAAATGAGAGTGATAGAAGAAGATCTTGAAAAACATCAACAGCTTAGCAAAGGAAAAACCTTTCTTCACCAAGGTGAAGAAAATACCAACTTGACTAGGCCAAATGGTAAAAGAGGTCCAAAAAGTCAATGAGAAAAAGAATGCCTTAAAAAGCAGAACCAGCAAAATGGAAAAGGAGGTCCAAAAGCTTACTGAAGAAAATAATTCCTTGAAAATTACAATGGAGCAAATGAAAGCTAAGGACTTTATGAGAAATCAAAGAACAATAAAACAAAACCAAAAGAATGAAAATATAGAAGACAATGTGAAATATTTTATTAGAAAAACAACTGACCTGGAAAATAGCTCCAGGACAGATCATTTTAAAATTACTGGAGTAACTGAAAGTCATCATCAAAAAAAGAACCTGGATATCATCTTTCAAGAAAACTTTCAAGAAAACTGCCTGATATTCTAGAACCAGAGAGTAAAATAGAAATTGAAAGAATCTAATGATCACCTCCTGAAACAGGTCCCAAAACGAAAACTCCCAGGAATATTACAGCAAAAGTCCATAGTTCCTAGGTCAAGGAGAAAATATTGCAAGCAGCCAGAAAGAAACAACTCAAGTATTGTGGAGCCACAATAAGGATAACACAAGTTAGCAGCTTCCATATTAAAGGACCAGAGGGCTTAGAATATGATATTCTGGAGGGCAAAAGAGCTAGGATTACAACCAAAAATCACTTGCCCAGCAAAACTGAGTATAATCCTTCAGGGGAAAAAAAGTGGACATTCAATGAGACAAAGGACTTTCAAGCATTCTTGATAAAAAAGACCAGAGCCGAATAGAAAATCTGACTTTCAAATAAAAGACTCAAGAGAAGCATAAAAAGGTAAAGAGGAGAGGGAAACCATAAGGGACTTAATAAGGTTAAACTGCTTACATTCCTACATAGGAAGATGATATTTGTAACTCATAAGACCTTTCTCATTATTAGTACCCACATAGTTCCATCTAAGTAACTCTAAGTAACACATATGCTAAGAAGCATGTGTGGACAGAGGGCACAGGTGTGAGTTGAATATGAAAGGATATCTAAAAAATAAAATTAAGAGGTGAGAGAGGAATGTACAAGAGAAGAAGAAAGGAAGAGGTAGGATGGGGTAAATTATATCATATAAAATAGGTAAGAAAAAGCTTTTGCAGTAGAGGGAAAGAGGGGGAGGAAGTGAGGGAGAATGAGTGAACTTTACTCTCATCAGAATTGGCCCAAAGAGAGAATAACACACACTCAATTGGGCACAGAAATCTATCTTACTTACCCTTACAGGAAAGTAGGAAGGGAAGGGGATAAGAAAAGGTCAGGGAGGGAAGTGGAGAGAGGGTTAATAGAAGGTAAAGCAGACTGGGGGGAGAGGTAGTCAGAAGTAAAACACTTTTGAGGAGGGAAAGTATGAAAGAAGAGAGAGAATGGAATAAAAGGGTGGAAGGAATAGGATGGAAGGAAATACAGTTAGGAATAGTAAATGAAAAAAAATTGAAGCAAATTTTTCTGGTAAAAGCTTCATTTCTCAAACAAATAGAGAACTGAGTCAAATTTATAAAAAGAGCCATTCCCCAGTTGATAAATGATCAAAAGATATGATCAGTTTTCAGATGAAGTAATCAAGGCTATCTACAGTCACATGAAAAAAATACTCCAACTCACTACTGATTAGTGAAATGCAAATTAAAACAATTCTGAGGTACTACCTCATACCTATAGATTGGCTAACAGGACGAGAAAAGTAAACGGCAAATGTTGGAGAGAACATGAGAAAAATGAGACTTTAATGCATTTCTGGTGGAGATGTGAATTGATTCAGTTATTCTATAGAGTAATTTGGAACTATGCCCAAAGGGCTACAAAATCATGCAGCTCGTTTGACCTAGCAATACTACTACTAGGTCTATATACCAAAAGAGATAAAAAAAAAAAGGAAAAGGATCTATATGTACAAAAATATTTATAGCAGTTCTTTTCTGGGGGTAAAGAATTAGAAGTTGAGGAAATGTCCATCAATTGGGAAATGGCTGAACAAGTTGTGGTATGTGATTATGATGGAATACTATTGTACTACAAGAAATGATGAGCAGGATGTTCTCAGAAAAATATACAGACTTACATGAGTTGATACAAAGTAAAATGTACCATGTACAAAGTAACAGCAATACTGTAAGATGATTAGCCGTGAATGACTTAGCTATTCTTGGCAATACAATGATCCAAGACAATTCTGAAGGACTTATGATGAAAAATCCTATCCATCCCCAGAGAAAAGAACTGATGGTATCTGAAAACAAACTGAAACATTTTTTTCACTTATTTTTTTTGAGTTTTTTTGGTCTATGTTTTCTTCCACAACATGCCTATTATGAATATTTTGCATGACTACACATGTATAACAGATAAGGAACCGCTTGCCTTCTCAATGGGAGTGGGGAGTAAGGAGGAAGGGAGATAATTTGGAATTCAAAGTTTTAAAAACAAATGTTAAAAATTGTTTTTTTACATATAACTGGGGAAAAGCAAACTGCTAAATAAAAGCTTTAAAAAAATAGCTTTGCTGAATAAAAACAATGTGCATTCTGAGGCCCTACCTGCATCTAGTAGTATTAGGATAACCTAAGGAAAATATAGCACCCTCCCCACAAATGAATTATTATATTCCATTCTAGGTATACCATTTTGTTTTTTTGTTTGTTTGTTTGTTTGTTTTTTAAAGCAATTGGGGTTAAGTAACTTGCTCAAGGTTACACGGCTAGTCATTATTTATGTGTGGGTGCTCAATTTCTGAGGCCAGATCTGATCTCGGGTCATCCCAACTCCGAGGCCAGCGCTCTTACTCACTGCGCCACCTAGTCGCCCCTTTAGGGCAATTGGGGTTAAGTAACTTGCCCAAGGTTACATGGCTAGGTTTTTGTTTGTGTGGATTAAGTGTCTGAGGCCGGCTCCGAACTCAGGTCCTTCTGATTCCAGGGCCGGCGCTGTATTCACTGCGCCACCCAGCCGCCCCTTAGGTATACCATTTTGAAAGAGATCATAAATCTATGATCTATGCACATCATAGTTTTTAGAATCAGAAGGAACCTTAAAGTCTAGCCCCCTCATTTCATTTTTTAAAATAAGTAAGTGGGATCCCAGGTGGTAGGGCTGAGGGGGAACCTTACATAAGGTCACACATGCAGTAAGCAGAGCCAGAATTAAAAACCAGGGCCTGACTCCAAATCCAGTGGTCTTTCCAGTATATCAGGAGACATTGACAAGTTATTGCCCTGAGTGTGACCAGGATCTTAAGGTAACCGGAAATTCATATTATATAAAAGAACTAGTGATGTTCAGCTTGGCAAAGAGTGGACCTAAGGGGAACATAATTGTTATCTTCAAGTATTTAAGTTAAACTTGTTCTCTTTTGCTCTAGAAACACATGCATAAAATTACAGAGGTAATCATTGGTTCACCAAAAAGAAAGCTTTCATAAGAATCAGAACTATCCCCAAAATGGAATGGGTTGCCTCAAGAGGCAACATCCATCACCTAAAGATCTTCTAGTACAAGTTAATGGACTACTTATTTAGGATGTTGCAAATAGAATCCATTCTTCGGGTAGAGTTTGGACTAAAAGACTTCTGAGGTTTTTTCTAGTTCTGCAATTCTCTAATAGGAAAAATCCATACTTGGGGCCAACATAAGCCCCAAAATGGGAACATAAAGGACACTGTATGGATCCCAGGTAACTTAAGACTGGCTGAATTTGCTTTGAAGAAGAATGCTGAAAATGATCAGTCACTGTTCCAGGTACCAAAGCAATAGGGACTAAAAAGGGCAGTTAGCCAAGACTTTCTTTTGGGAATGGTATAGCAGACAGCTAGCATATTGTGGAAATGAACAGTTCCTGACATTCAGTAAAAAATCCCAAAAGCTCAAGGTACTTCCAGGTTAAGGGACAATAAAAGAGAGATGCCAAGAGGGCTTCAACAAGAAAAGGGCTGCCTGCAAACCCTATAGGGTATGTGGAAGCTTCTGGAAGCCATATCTCTTTTGCCTAAGGTGGTAACAGCTTGACTGTTCTAGGCTGACTCGAAGCATTATCACTAAAATGCATTCCTTAAGCATGTAGCGCACATGAACATACTTTTTGGATGTATCTGGAGGCAAGTTAGAGGCCCTGTCAGTATATGGCCTTGGTAGTGACTAATGGAGGCACAGTGTAGAAGCAGAAGTAAAATCATTCCCCTAATCTAAGAAAAATCTACCCTGTCGACACTCTTCACATCACAGACTACCTCTAATTCTCTTTGGCTATTGGTCTCCTTAGGGCTACCTCAAAACCAGCCCCAGGCTCCTACCACTGCTCTTTTCAAAAATAGAGAAGCAGCAGGATATAGTGAAAGGAGAACCAGATTTAGAGTCAGAAGATCTAGACTAGAATCCTCGTTCTACCATTTATTAGACATGGAGACTTGGGCTAAGCACTCTCCTTCCTAGACTTAATGAGAGTGGCCTAGAATCAATTATCTACCTATGATTATAGAATTACCATTCTATAATCCTTTCAGAAGTCCCCACTTCCTAGAGAAGTAGACTGGGTACCATGGAGAAGAGCTCGAAGCTGGGAAAAAGTAAAGATTGACCACCATGATATATTGTTTGAAACTTATTTTCTTATTCTACTGAAGGAATTTTTCTTCTTAGCATTTAAAAAAAAAAAAACAACTTAGGTTACTCCCCCTCCACCTCTCCTGCATGCATACCAACAGCTGTGATCCTACAGTCAAGCACTGACCATGTCCCGCTCTCTGCTCCCCTCCCCCTAATGTCAGATGGTTCCTTATGAAAGAAAGTGCTCTTAGGTCTAGCATTCAAGGCCTCTACAATCTGGACCTAAGTTATCCATATTTATTTCTTACTATTTTTTAATAACTACCTTCTGCCCAGTCTTCTCTATTCTCCCCACACATCAAGGCCATCCTCACCTACATACACCTTTGTTTTAAAATTTTGGAACATTTTGGAATACTTTTTTCTTTCCCCACCCCAAACTTTATTCATTCTTCAAGGTTCAGACTAAGTCCCACCTCTTTCATGGAGTTTCTGAGACGACTCAAGACTGTGCTGATCCCTTAGAGGTCATCTTGTCTAACTTCTAGGTAAAGTATTAATTCTATCCATAACATTACATATGCATAACCTTTTACAAACCATTTAATGTGTGCTTCTTCTCAAAACTCCAACTCAACATGGCAGGGTACAAAACTGGAGCAAGAACACAGTGAAAAGGGCACTAGGTCAGCAATAAGAGTTCAGAAATCAAGGTTTAGGAGAGATGAGCTTCTAGATGGGAAGAAGAACTTAAAAAGACTTATTTATATGTGATGGAAATAACTACGTTTATCTTCTAGGAAGAAATTGTTGATACAGAGTTAGTGAGCAAGGACACATGAATGGTGAAGGAATTAGTCGCTATATCACAGGGGCATCAGTTAAAAGCTGGATATATTGAGGCTAGTGAAAAAGGATATAAATGTGTCTTCAAGTACTGGAAAGGCTATTACAATAAAGAGGGATTAGGTTTGTTCTGCTTGGGCCCAGAGGACAGGACTAGGACCAATGGGTAGAAGTTACAGAAAAGTGACTTTGTTAAAGAAATATTTGCCCAGAAGGGACCACTTTTTCAACTCTTGAGATTCTATAAAAAAGGAACCTGTCAAATTCAACTACCCCTCTCTCACTAGCATTGGAGAGACATATATATACCAAACACACCTTGATTCAATTCAAGTAACACAATTTTAACAGTCAACCACGAACCCATGCCTATGCGAGTCAGGATACTGGGAAAGAAGATACTGTTAGAGACAAAAGAAATAAACATTAGTTTCTGCCCTTGACTTCCTTTGGTTCCAAACTTTTGGAGTCTGGCTTCTTACACTACCACTTGACACAAACTGCCCTTTCTAAGACCACCAATAAATAACCTCTCAATGACTAAATCCAGTGATCTTTTATCAACCCTAATTATTCGTAACCTCTCTGTACCTTTTAATATTGTGAACCACTTCCCCTCCGGGATGTTCTCTCCTCATTGGGTTTTTCCAATACTTAGTTCTTTAGGTTCTCTTCCTACCTAACTGCTCCTTAACAGGATCACAATTCACATTCTGCTTTCTATGTGTGGATATACCCCCAAACTCCATAGAATATTCTCTTTTCTTCTCTCTCCACAATTCTCTGAGTGATCTCATCAGTTTCTATGTATTCAACTACTGATGAAGATGCCCCTAACTATAAATCCAACCAACAGATCTCTCCTGAATTTCAGTCCTATAACCCCAATTCCTTGCCAGACACCTCCAACAGGATTTCAAACTCAACTTGTCCAAAACAGAGTTCAGTTCTGCTTCTTTAAACCCAACCCTCCCCTCTAAAGTCCTCATTTTAGTCTAGTACACTTACAGTCATCCAACTTAACAGCCTTGCAGCCTTTCTTGACTCTTTTTTTTTGAAAGTAAAAAAAGTATGCTTCAATCAGTAGCCAGAATTCATCACTTCTTTCTCTGGAGGGGGTTGGCATTTTTTTATTACTTATTATGGATCCTTTGGAATCATCTTGAATAACATTGTCTTAATCAGAGTAGCTGTTACTATGTATACTGTTCTGGGTCTGCTCACTTCCCTTTGCTCTGTTCATATAAATCTTCTCATGTTTTTTCTAAAACCGTCCTGCTCATTTCTTATAGCACAGTAGTATTCTATCATGATCATATGACACAACTTGCTCAGTCATTCCCTAATTGATGGGCATCCCCTCAACTTCCAATTCTTTGCCACCACACAAAAAAGCTACTCTAAATATTTTTATACAAAAAGGTTCTTCTCTCTTTTCTTTGCCTTTGGGATAAAGATCTAGTAGCAGTATTGATGTGTCAAAGGGTACACACAGTTTGATAGCCCTTCAGGCATAGTTCCAAACAGTTTTCCAGAACACTGGACCACTTCACAATTCTATCAACAGTACATTAGTGAACCTATTTTTCCACATCCCCTCTATCTCTAAAATTTATCATTTTCTTTTTCTGTTATGTTAGCCATTCTGATTGGTGTGCATTATGAGGTGGTATATCTCAGAGTTGTTTTAATTTGCATTTCTCTATATAATAGTGATTTATAGCATTTTTTCATGTAACTATTGAGAGTTTTGATTTCTTTTCCTGAAAACTGCCTGTTCATATCCTTTCATTTATCAGTAGGGGAATGGTTTTTATTTGTACAAATTTGGCTCAAATCCCTATATATTTGAGAAATGAGGCTTTTATCAAAAAAAACTTGCTATAAAAACGTTTTCCCCGTTTCCTGCTTTCCTTTTAAATGTTTTTTTTACCATATATTTTCATGGCCCTTTACGGAATATAACTTTTATTCCAATATGGTCTGAAATGAGTGCATTAAGTATATCTGCTTTTCTACATTTGATTGTAAGGTTTTTATGCTCAAATACATGGTGAATTTTTGTGAAGGTGCCAAGTATAATTAAGAAAAAGATACACTCCTTTCTATTCGCATTCAATTTTCTCCAGAAATCTAATATATTTAACTTTTCTAAAACTCTATTCATCTCCTTAGCATCTTTCTTATTTATTTTATGGTTAGATTTATCTAACTCCAAGAAGGAAAAATTGAAGTCCCCCATTAGTAGAGTTTTGTTTCTATTTCCTCCTGTAATTCATACGACTTTTCCTTTAATAATCTGGATGCTTTCTAATGGCGGAATATATGTTTAGTATTGATATTACTTCACTGTCTATGGTGCTTTTTTTAGAAAGATGTAGTTTCTCTGATTATCTCTTTTTGCTGTTGCTTTGATTTCTACCCCTGCCTTTTAAGTTCAGCTGAAGCATAACAGATTCTGTTTCAGAACTTCATTTCAACTTTGTGTGTGTGCCTCTCTGTTTCAAGTGTGTGTCTTATACACAGGATGTTGTTGGATTCTAGTTTCTAATCCATTCTGCTATACAATTCTTTTTTGGGGGGTGAATTCATTCCATTCACATCCACAGCTATTATTACTAACTGTGCATTACCCTCTACTCTATTTTCTTTTATTGATCTCTCTTTTTTACCTGTCCCTCCTCAAAAGTCTCTTTGGCTTCTAACCACAGCTGCCCTTATTGTGCCCTCTTTTTAATCACCTTCTTTCTCTTATCTCTCTCCCCTCCTCCTTCCTTGTAGGGTAAGACAGATTTCTATCTCTGAGTGTGTGTGTGTACACATACATACATACATACTGTATATGTATATTCTTTCTTCTTTGAACCAATTCAAATAAGAGTGGGTTCAAGCATTGTCTTGCCCCTCATTTCCCCCTACACTGTAAAAGCTCTTCCTTGCAGAACAGGAAGGCAAAAGGGAGGGAATGACACTAAATAGGGTATTCACCCTACAGGAGAATAGGGGGGAAGGGGATGAGAGGGGGGATGATGGAGGGGAGGGAAGGCTGGGGGGAGGGTAGTTAGAAGCACACACTTTTGAAAAGGGACAGGGTCAAAATGGGGAGCGGGATAGGATGGAGGGAAATAGTCTTTCACAATATATCCTGAGGCCTCAGTCTTTCACAATATATCCACTATGGAAATGTTTTGCATAACTACACATGTACAGCCTATATTGAATTGCTTATCTTCCCAGTAAGGGTAGGTGATGAGGAAGGAAGGGAAAGAATCTGGAATTAAAAGTTGTAAAATCAAATGTTTAAAAAATATTACTATTATTATTTTTTACATGCAACTGGGAAATAAGATATATAGGCACTAGAGTATGGAGATCCATCTTGTCCTACCATAAAGTAGGAGGGGGAATGGAGGAGGATATAGGAGAGAGCAGATTGGGGGAGGGGGTATGCAATGGGATCACTGTTTTGGGGTGATGGGTAGGGGAAAGATGTGGAGAAAATTTGTAACTCGAAATCTTGTGGAAATTATGGGGCAGCTAGGTGGCACAGTGAGTAGAGCACCGGCCCTGGAGTCAGAAGGCCCTGAGTTCGGATCCGGCTTCAGACACTTAACACAAACAAAAAAACCTAGCTGTGTGACCTTGGGCAAGTTACTTAACCCCAATTGCCCCCCAAAAAAGCAAAAAACATTTGTGGAAATGAATGATGTAAACTAAAAATAAACATAAAATTTAATTTTAAAAAGCTCTTCCTTGCATGCCTCTTTTTATGTGATTTAATTTTCTCCATTCTTCTTCTCCCTTACCCCTTCTTCCAATGCATTCTTTTTTATCATCCATTTTTTTAGATCATCCCAACATAATCAACTCACTCACTCATGTGCCTTTTGTCTACATAAAGTCCTTCTAATTGCCCTAATAATAATAAAGTTCTCAGGGATTAGATGTATCATCTTCCCATGTAGGAATACAAAGTTTAACCTTTACAATTTCTTTCATGTTTACCTTTTCATGCTTCTCCTGAGTCTTGTATCTGAAAGTCAAATTTTCTATTCAGCTCTCTGTCTATTAAATGTCAGTTTTTCTCCTGAAGGATTATACGAGGTATATTTTTCTTGGTTGTAATCCTAACTCCTTTGCCTTCCAGAATATTATATTCCTTTAACATGGTACCTGTATCTTGTGTGATCCTGGCTGTGGCTTCCCAGTATTCAAATGGCTTCTTTCTTGTTGCTTGAAATATTTTCTCTTTGACCTGGGAGCTCTGGAATTTGGCTATAATATTCCTGGGAGTTTTTAATTTTGGGATCTCTTTCAGGAGGTGATTTGTGGACTCTTCCAATTTCTATTTTATGATCTAATTCTAGGATAACAAGGCAATTTTCCTTTATTGAATTATGATGGCTAAACTCTTTCTTTTAAGCACTACAATAATTCTTTTTTTTTTCTTTTTGGAGGGCAATTTGGGTTAAGTAACTTGCCCAAGGTCACACGGCTAGGTTTTAGTTTGTGTGTGCATTAAGTGTCTGAGGCCGGATCCGAACTCAGGTCCTTCTGACTTCAAGGCCAACGCTCTACTCACTGCGCCACCTAGCCGCCCCCTACAATAATTCTTAAATTATCTCTCCTTCATCTATTTTCTAGGTCAGTTTTTTTTTTTTCTGGTGATATATTTCAAAATATCTGCTATTTCTCATTCTTTTTACTTTATTTGTTTCTTGATGCTTCACGGAGTCATTAACTTCCACTTGCTTAATCCTAATTTGTAAAGAATTATTTTCTTTGGGGCAGCTAGGTGGCAGAGTGAATACAGCATCCACCCTGACTTTAGGGGGACCGGAGTTCAAATTCCCCCTCAGACACTTGACACTTAACTACCTGTGTGACCTTGAACACGTCACTTAACCCCAATTGCCTTACCTTCCCTCTTAAAAAAAAAAAAAAAAGAATTATTTTCTTCAGTGAGTTTTTATATTTTTTTTCCCATTTGGTCAACTCTGCTTTTTAAGAAGTTTCATCAGTAAAGTTTTGTACCTATTTTTCAATCTGGCCAATTCTATTTTTTTAAGGTATTATTTTTTTCTCCAGTATTTTTTTGTGCCTCTTTTAACATGCTGTTAATTGTATCTTCATAATTTTCTTGCATCACTCTCATTTCTTTTCCCATATTTTCCTCTACCACTCATTTGATTTTTAAAATTATTTTTCAGCTCTTCCAGGAATTCTTTTGTACTTGTGCATGCAATTCACACTTTTTTTCTTTGAGTTTTTGCTTGTAGCTATTCTGACACTGCTGTTCTCTTCTGAGTTTGTGTCTTGATCTTCCCTCTTACCACAGAAGCTTTTCACAGTCAGGTTCTTTTTTTGGTCATTTATTCATTTTTTTCCTGCCTACTTCTTGCCTTTGAACTATATGTTAAAGTTGGGCTCTCCTCCTAGCAGAGGGGACACTGTCCCAAGCTTTAGGTTTTTTTTGCACTGCTATGTTCATAATTAAGTCAGTGGGTTGAAAATTTTCAGTGCTTCCGAGGTAGTGTGACCTAGGGAGGGGTGTGGTCACTGCTCTCCTGGTCTTCACTCTGTTCCTTACCTAGGAAGAGTCTCTAATATTGCTCCTCAGGGGTCCAGTTCTCTAGGAACCAAAAGTGATACTGCTCTTCAGGACCTCTTCAGGACACCCCTGTGTCTCCAAATGCTCCCCTCCACCCTGGAACTGCGACCTGGAAGTATGTATGGCCAAGTGAGTTGCCAAATGGGTCCTGGTCCTGTGTTCAGGTGTCCCCTGTAATCTCTTTCTGACCAGATGCCAGATCCCCTTACTGTCTCTGGCTTGAAAGCTCCTGAAACTTCTGCTGCTGCTATTGTCACCGCATCCAAGGCCCATAGCTGGTTTTGCCACCATGCAAGTTTTAGGTCAGCTTCTACCTCATACACCTCTCATTCCACCTTCTAAGTTGTCTTGGGCTTGAAAAAATGTCTCACACCAACCTTTTATTGGCTATGCCACTCCAGAATTTAGTTTGTGGCATTATTTTAAAGTTGTTTGGAGGGAAACACTGGAAGAGCTTGGCTCCTTCCTGTACTTTGCCATCTTGGCCCTGCCCCCTGAAGTCACTTTCCCTCTCCCCTCATCTTCTCTCTCTCAACCCCCTACATCCAATAAGTTGCCAAATCTTATCAATTTTACTTCCATGATATCATATTATATCCCCTTCTCTCCATTACAAAGCTACCATATTAACTCAGGCCTTTATCATCTCCCACCTAAACTATTATAACAGCCTCCTAACTGAGGTACTGCAGAAATGCTGCAGCTCAAAATAAACATAAGATGTACAAGTTTAGAAAGAGCTCCACCCTAAACGTTCATATGGACTATCTGTGCCTGATCTGTGGAGAGCCCACTAGCCTCATATTGGTTTGATAAGCCACAGTTGGACACATTATACCTTGACCCCAACATAGTGATGCCATTTTGGTCCTATTTGAGCACAAAGAACAACCAACCACCTTAGTTCCTTCACATGCAAAATGAAGGGATTACATTCACTGGCTTTTAAAGTCCTTCCAGCTCTAAATCTAAGTTCCTATAAAATAAGGCTACATCGGGGCGGAGCCAAGATGGAGGAGTAGAAACAGCATTTCCAATGTGCTCTGCCCCACACAAATTTCAAACAATGTGAAAGGGAGCTCCGAACAACTTCTGGAGCCACAGCACCCACAGAATGGCACAGAGAAGCTAACCTCCTGCTGAGGACAGCCCAGCAGCCCTGCAGGGAGAGGCCAGCGCAGCACTCTGAGAGCAGGAAGCACAGCGCGCTGGGAACCAACTGCGCAGCCCACAGAGCCGAGCCCAGGTCCTCGGTTTTAGCCCCAGGGCGGCCGGGCCTTCAGCCAGCTGGTGGAACCCCAGAACTCCAGCAATTGTGGCGATTCCAGAATTATCAGCACAGATATGCCTAGGACAAAGTGAGAGGTTAGTGCCCTATGGACTTTGGGACCAGTATTTGGGGAACACATGGCTTCCTCCCCTGGGGGCAAAAAGCTGCTGAAGAAACAGCTGCACAGAAGCCATTTTGCAGTGTCAGTAGTGCCTCTAGCTCCTGGTCTGCGAATTGTAGGAAGATCCAGCAATCAGTCTGGGGGTTAATCGCTTTTGCTTTAAACTGCCTGGATCTGGATTGTGGTCTGGGGGGGAGTTTGGGGTGGGTATCCAACTTGCCAGAGTGGGTGGAGGCCTTACAGAGGCCACCCAACTGGCAGAAGTTGTGAAGAACCCACGTTTGGGCGGAAGCTCCCCTGTCTGGTGGCAGAGTCCTACTATGGCAATAAGCCCAAAAATCAAGTAATTAAGTGGCAATATGCCTAGGCAAATGAAACAAAATAAACAGAAAAGTTCAACATTGGACTCCTATTTTAGGGGCAAAGAGGCCCAAAGCATGGAGGAGGACTGTGAAGTCAGAACTCCTGCACCAAAAGCCCCAAATGAAAATACAAGCTGGCTACAGGCCATAGAGGACCTTAAGAAGCAGATAAGAGAAGTGGGGGAAAATGTGGGAAGAGAAATGAAAAAGATGCAAGAAAAGTATGAAATGACAGTCAACAGCCTGACTGAGGAAAATAACACCTTAAAAATTAGACTAACTCAAATGGCAAAAGAGGCTCAGAAAGGCAATGAGGAGAAAAATGCCTTAAAAAGTCGAATTTTCCAGATGGAAAAAGAATCTCAAAAGCTCACTGAGGAGATTCATTCCTTCAGAGTTAGACTGGAGCAAATGGAAGCTAGTGACTTTATGAGAAATCAAGATACTATTAAACAGATCCAAACAAATGAAAGAAGAGAAGGCAATGTGAAATATCTCATGGGAAAAACCACTGACCTGGAATATAGATCCAGGAGAGATAATTTAAAAATTATTGGACTACCTCAAAGCCATGATCAAAGAACGAACCTAGAAATCATCCTTAAAGAAATTCTCAAGGAAAATTGCCCTGAAGTTTTAGACCCAGAGGGCAGAATAGAGGTTGAAAGAATCCACAGATCACCTCCTGAAAAAGATCCCCAAAAGAAAACTCCCAGGAATATTATAGCCAGGTTCCAGAATCCCCAGATCAAGGAGAAAATACTACAAGCAGCCAGGAAGAAACAATTTCAATATTGTGGAAACACAATCAAAATAGCCCAGGACCTGGCAGCTTCTACACTGAGGGATCGAAGGGCATGGAATATGATATTCCAGAGGGTAAAAGAGCTGGGAATGAACCCAAGGGTCACCTACCCAGCAAAACTGAGTATTTTGTTTCAGGGGAAAAATATGGTCATTCAGTGGAATAGAGGACTTTCAAGCATTCTTGAGGAAAAAACCAGAATTGAATAGAAAATCTGACATCCAGACACAAGAAGCAAGAGATGCCTGAGAAGGTAATCAGGGAAAAGAAATCAAAAGGAACTTATCAAAGTTGGACTATTTACATTCCTACATGGAAAAACAGTAACTGTGTTTGATGAAACCTTTCTCATTATGAAAATAATTGAAGAAGGGTACATGGCATATGTTCATAGGTATACATGGATAGAGGGCACAGGTTGAATTTGATGGGAAGGGATGATTATTATTTTTTTTTTGGAGGGCAATTGGGGTTGGGTGACTTGCCCAGGTTCACGTGGCTGGATTTTTGTTTGTGTGTTGGGTGTCTGGGGCCAGATCCGAGCTCAGGTCCTTCTGGCTCCGGGGCTGGCTCTCTGCTCGCTGCGCCACCTAGCCCCCAAAGGAAGGGATGATTCTTAAGGGGTGAAGTCAAGAGGTGAGAGAGGAAAGTGGCAAGAGGAGATGGAGAGAGACAGGGTAGGGTAAACTATCTCATGTAGAAGAGGCAAGGGGAAGTAGTTGCAAGGGAGGGGAAGAACAGGAAGGCAAAAAGGCAAAAGCATATTCTCATTGAAGTTGGCTCAAGGAGAGAATCACATACATACTAAATGGAATATCTTACCCTCACTCACTCTCCTGAGTAGGGGAAAGGGGATGAGAGGGGGGATGATGGAGGGGAGGGCATTCTGGGGAGAGGGGAGGTTAGAAGTACCCACTATCAAAGAGGGACAGGATCAAAGTAGGGAATGGACCAGGTGGGAGGTGAGACAGGTGGGAGGGAAATATAAGCAGTCTTTTACAATATATCTACTATGGTAATGTTTTGCATAGATATACATGTATAACACATACTGAATTGCTTATCTTCTCAGAGGGAGTGGGTGACAAGGGAGAAAGGGAATGGATCTGAAAATCGAAGTTTTAAAATTAAATGTTTCATAAGATGTCCAGGCAGTGGGGCTCAGAGATTCACCTTGCCCTAATGGCAAAGTCGAAGGGGGTATGGGAGAAGATATGGGAGAGAGCAGATTGGATGAGGGGATATCTGGTGGGACTGCTATTCTGGGGTGGTGGGTAGGAAAAAATGGGGGGAAATGTAACTCATAATCTGGTGGAAATGAATGATGTAAACCAGAAGTTAATAAAGCATTTGTTTAATTAAAAAAAAGAAAAAAAAGAAAAAGAAAACCAATCCCTGCCTACAGTGGGAGATAGCAAAAAAAAAAATAATAAAATAAGGCTACATCAAAAGATGCGTATTATGTATAACCTATATCTGACTGCTTACTATTGGGTAAGAGAGGGGAGAAAGAGGGAGGAATAAAAATTGGAACTTAAAATATTAAAAAAAAAACAAGTTTAAAAACTTGTTTTAACATATAATTGGGGAAAAAATAAAATATATTTTTAAAAGATGTGTATTATTCAGAGTGATAGAGATGATATTCCTGTTTTGCTCTACCTGTTCAGATATCATCCAGAGAACTATCTCAGGACCAATGGGTAACAATTTTTTAGTTGAAATAAGGCAAAACTTCATAACAATCAAAACTACTCAAAAGTGGAATGGATCAATACAGGACTCACTAAATTCTCCATCCCTAGAGGTCTTTAGTAAGAGCCTATGTAACTACTTGTCAGAAATACTATAAAAGATAACTGCTCAGGTATGATTTTTAACTAGATATCTTCTAAAGTCCCTTACAACTCTAAGATTCAATGAACATTTGTACACACAACTCACTTAAATACTTGTTGAATTAAATTGAACTGAAGTATAATAATAATGTGAAGATAAAATGAGACGAATATAAAATATTCTCAATCTCTGAAGTGAAATATGACAGATGAGGTGGAGCTCTACTAGTCACAAAATTTGGGAAAAGTTTTACCAGTAACACCTTCATAGTTGACAAATCTAGCTACATGTACAAAGTCCTAGAGTTGTAAAAGTTCTAAAAGCTTTAAATGATTTATAAAAATGTCCAGTAAAAGGTGGTCTTTTTCACTGTCATCAGCTTTCTAGTGATTCTAACTTCCAGATAAATCAAATGCTTCTTTAACCACCCTTCTCATCCTACCCTCTCATACCTCCATGTCTTTATTCATATTGAGGACATCCTCCTCATTGCCAGATTCATCTGTTCATGTCCTTTTTATCCTTCAAGGCCCTACTCAGAGGCCAACTCCCCTGAAGCCTTCACTAACTCTATCTCCACATCAAAATGATTTCTCCTTACTCTAAATTCTCATGGCATCTCATTTGTCTGTCTCCTTTGTACTTCTGTTATTCTCACTTGTATCAAGTTGTAAAAGCACTTTCATTCTCTATATCATATAGTATGCTCCCTGAAAGGAGACTGTATCATGCCCTGTATTTGTATCCTAGCACTTGGCACAGGACTTTGTATATGGTAGATCTATGGCCTAATAAAAGTTCATGTGCTTTAACTGGAGGGGACTAAAATCACAATGCATATATTCAGAAACTCAGAAGGCTAAAAGTATAAAGGAGACTGATCTCTATCTGCCTTGCTTCCCTCCTTCCTCCCCCAACAACACTTGTGACCTACAGGGGTATGTAGCAGTGTCCTCCCACTTGGCTGCTCAGAGCTTCCCAAGGGAGGTAGAGATCAGCTGTTGCTCTGTATATTTAGCTCACAGTGTATGGAAAAGAAAAGTGATCTTTCTCCTAGCTTTCCTTAAAAGAGAAACCTATCAAAATAGCTTTCCTTCCCTCCCCTGCCTCCAAACCCCAGTCAGTCACTGCTTGGGGACCTTCTGCCCTGGGAGCTTCACAACTAAACTGCAAGCCAAGTCACCTTTGTCAGGAAGTTGTATTCCCAAGGTTTTCTAAAAGGATAGAATTGTTCATCTAAAAATCAAAGACATAAACATTGGGATATGTGCATTTTTACAGCACCTAACCCTCTAATCAAAAAACTCTCAAACTTTTTGGTCTCAGGATCCCCTTACACTCTGAGAAATTATTGAGGACCTCCCCACAAAGGATCTTTTGCTTATGTGGGTCAAATAGATATTTACTATATTAGAAATTAAAATGTATTAGTATTATCATGAAACAATTCTGACCTTGTGGACACAACAAAAATATCTTGGGGACACACAGAGGTCCCTTTGAGAATTGCTGCTCTAAACAATAGTATTCAATGTCCTCTAAAATCTCACATTCCTCCCTATCCCTCAATGTCTCTAACCTTCCACTCAGGCCCACTTCTTACACGAGGCTCATTCTAGCCTTTGTACATTGGCTCATGCTATTCATTCCACATCAGATGCCACCCTCCCCTACCCATCCAAGCTCTCTGCAACGTTCTGGGGTCCAACTCAACTGCTTCTTCTTCCAGGGAGCCTTCCTTGAAAATCCATCTCACAGTGATCTCTCCCTCCTCTGAGAGGGACATTGACAAGCAAGAATGAATCTAAAGAAGGATGATAGTAAGGGGAAGTTGTTTGGAGACTATACCACAGAAGGGGTGGTTAAAAAAAAAAAAACAGGAATATTTAGCATGGAGAAAAAAGGATTTAACAGGGGATTATGATCACTATCTTTAAATATCTGAAGGATTGTCATGTGGAAAAAGGATTAGGCACATTCAAATAGTATTATTCAAAGAAAATTAAAGGAAGACAGATTTTATCAAGTCAAGAAATACAACAGATATTTATAAAGTACCCACTATGTAACTAGGCACCAGAGGAAAAAAGATGAAAAAGACAATCATCTTTTCAAGGAGCAATCTACTGGAGAGCTACAACATATGAGTACAATATAAGGTAGAGAGCAAGAGAACAGTAAAAGAAAGATGTTGACCCAGTGCTTGATTCAAGTAAACAAACATTTATTAAGAACCTACTATGAGCATAATACATAACAAATTTAAGGATGTGGGGAGCAGGAGAGGAATCAAGTAAAGCTTCATGGAGAAAGATGGTCCCTGAACTGAGCCTTAAAGGAGGGAGTATACTCCAGACATAAAAGAGAGCCTGCATGAATGTACAGAGAGAGGTGAGAGTAAACAATTCAGAAAACAACAGTGCACTTGGCAGGGGACTAAAGTGAAGTAAGGCTGGAAAGGTGGGTTGAAGACAGACTGCAGAAGGCCTTAAACACAAAAATAAAGAATTAGTATTTTATCCTAGAGACAAAAGGAATCATGAAGGTTTTTAAATGGGGGAATGATCTCTGATCAGACCTCTGCATTAAAACTATTATTTTGACAGTTAATAGATTAGAGAGGGAAGAAAACAGGCACAGGGAGATTAATTACAAGGCATAAGAGACAAGGTAAAGGGTGATGAGTATTGAACTGCAGTGATAACCGTGTGCATATGTAAACAACATGAGACAGACGAGAGAAAGAGGCATAGAAAGGACTGGATTTGGAAACTCATTGGTTGTAGAAGGTGAAAAAGAAGGAAAAGTCAAAGGTGCTTATAAAGTCTTGAGACTGAATTATAGAAAGGATGATCAGACCAGCAACAGTAAGGAAGAATTTGACTGGAGGAGCAGAATCAAGATAGGATAAATTCTATTTAATACATATAAAGTTTAGGGAACCAGAAAGACATCCAGGTGAAGACATCCAGATGGCAACGAGAGATGTAAGACAGCTCAGGAAAGGAATTAGGGTTGGATAAATAGATGTATTAGTTATCTGCATAGAGGCAAAATAATCTCAACATAAAGAAAAGTGGCCTAAGGGGTTGAGGGGGGAACCACCAAAACAAAGTCAATGAACTAAGAATAAAGAGAACACAGAGACCTCACCCCCCCTTTTTTTTTTTGCTTCTTGGAGGGCAACTGGGGTTAAGTGACTTGCCCAAGGTGACATGGTTAATAAATGTATCAAGTGCCTGAGGCCGGATTTGAACTCAAGTTCTCCTGACTCCAGGGCCAGTGCTCTATTGCTGCCCCACCCCCCCACTCCCCACCCCCCAACCTATCTCTCGCTAAGAGATTATGGGCAAACCACTTCTCTGTGGGCCTCTGCACAGTATTTCACATGCACTACTCTTATTTGTCACAATTCTGTAAAGTGGGTTCTATTATTATCCCCATTTTACAGATGAGGATATGGAGATCCAAAGAGGTTAAGTGATTTGACCATGGTCAGAGAGATACTAACTAGATGACTTCTCAGAACCCTTCTAGATTCAAATTCTATGATGTTATAAACTTTTTAACAACTAAAACTGTTTGAAAAATGGAAGGGACTGATTCTTGAGGCAATTTTCTGTCCCTGAAAGCATTAAATCAAGCAGGGACAGGATGACCATTTTGGTTAAAGGGTACCATTAAAAAGATTTCTGTATCAAACAGGGCATTGGCCTAGATGTCCCTGCATGAGGTCTCTTCTAATTCTGAGATTCTGTGCTTCTCTGAACGCATACAGCATTTACTGCTTATACAACTTATTTGGTATTTAGGACACAATGTCTTAAACTGTTACATAAACTCTGTATGTGTGCAAGCCCTGTTATCCCAGAATGAAGAACTAACTACTGGCTCCCAAGGCAGCCTATTCTACTTTTTGATAGCTTACATCATTAGGAAGTTTTTCCATGCCTGGAGACAATACACCTTACTACAACTTTCCTCTGTTATTCCTAATTTTGACGTCTGAGGCTAAGCAAAACAAATATAATCCTTTCAAAGGACAGTTATGTAAATACTTGAAAAGTACTAACATGCCATTCCCCTCCCCTACTCCCTTTCCCCCAACTGTTCTCTTTTCTTGGCTAAATGTCTACAATTCTTCCAACTGATCCTCCTATTACCATCTTTAGTCTTCAGTCAGTCCTCCTACCCTCCCCTGGGTATGTTCTAGTTTGCCAATGTGATTTGAGAACAATCCCTAACCATAGTCTGACCAAAGCAGAGTACATTGGGACTGTCACCTCTTTATTGTATACTTGCATCTTAATAATGCAGTTTAATTAGATGGAAAGGGCTTAGAAGGTTAGAGACAAATAGTATCCAAATTTCTCTAAATGCTACTCCCCACACAGAGTCAGCATTCTAACAACAGGGATGTAGATACATTCTAGAAAGAAATACTGGATGGATGACTATAAGGAACCTTCTGTCCAAGCCTATCAATATTCAACAATGTAACTGCTAACAGAAAATGTTTTCCCCTGGTACCTCAGGTGGCCTAAAACCAGAGTGGATGACCTTCAAACCAGAACGAATGAGAATATATTGGGGGGGGGGGCAATTAGGAAAAAATCTATGCTCTTTGTTTTTTTGTTTGTTTTTTTTTTTAAAGCAATTGGGGTTAAGTAACTTGCTCAAGGTTACATGGCTAGTCATTATTTGTGTGTGGGTGCTCATTTTCTGAGGCCGGATTCGATCTCGGGTCATCCCAACTCCGAGGCCGGCGCTCTTACTCACTGCACCACCTAGCCGCCCCCTTTTTTTAGGGAAATTGGGGTTAAGTAACTTGCCCAAGGTCACACGGCTAGGTTTTTGTTTGTGTGGGTTAAGTGTCTGAGGCTGGATCCGAACTCAGGTCCTTCTGACTCCAGAGCCAGCGCTCTACTCACTGCGCCATCTAGCCACCCCTAAATCTATGCTCTCTATAACAGATTGTGCTTGCTATCAAAGGACCATCCTTACTAATTACTGAGAGGCAGAGGAAGACAATCAAAGAAACAAAAAAAAATTTTAATGACCCTTTGTGGTGTTCACAACTTCTAGTTCTAAAAATGACAGGGGTAGAATGACCAAAAACAAAAAGTAGTATGGGGTGCTAATAATTACAAGGTTTTTATACTATCTATAAAAGTTCATTTGAATGAAGCCCATGTTTACGAGGACAGATCTTTCCTCTATATTCCCTGAGTTCCACCTAGAATTGAGCACTCCAGAATAGTAGAAAGTACTCAGAACTAGCCATAAATCACGCACAATAGTCAACAACTATAATAATCTACTATTTGATAAATCCAAAGACTCCAGCTTCCGGGTTAAGACCTCACTATTTAACAAAAACTGCTGGGAAAACTAGAAAATAGTATGGCAGAAACTAGGCATAGACCAACATTTTATACCCTATACTATGATAAAGTCAAAATGGGTACATGATTTAAATATAAAGGCCAATACCATAAGCAAACTAGGAGAGCAGGGTACAGTTTTTATAGAAGGGAAGAATTTATGATCAAACAAGTGATAAGAGAACATCGTGAAATGAAAAACAGATTATTTGATTACATTAAATTGAAAAGTTTTAACACAAACAAAGCCAATGCAACCAAGATTAGAAGAGAAGCAGAAAGCTGGGAAACAATTTTTATAGTCAGTGCCTCTGATAAAGGCCTCATTTCTAAAAGAGCTGAGTTGAATTTATAAGAATGCAAGTCATTCCCCAACTGATAAATGGTCAAAGGATAGGAATAGGCAGTTTTCAGAGAAATTAAAGTTGTCTATAGTCATATAAAAAATGCTCTAAATCACTATTGATTAGAGAAATGAGAATCAAAACAACTCTAAGATACCACATCACACCTACCAGATTGGCTAACAAGACAAAACAGGAAAATAACAAATGTTGGAGAAGATGTGAGAAAATTGGAACACTAATGCATTGCTGGTGGAGTTGTGAATGGATCCAACTATTCTGAAGAGCAATTTGGAACTATCCCCAAAGCGCTATAAAACTGCACATACACTTTGACCCAGCAATACCACTTCTAGGGCTGTAACCCAAAGAGATCATTAAAACGGGAAATTAGACACAGCACGTGTACAAAAATATTTATAGCAGCTCTTTTTGTGGTGGCCAAAAACTGGAAATTGAAGGGATATCCATCAATGGGGAAATGGTTGAACAAGTTGTAGTATATCAATGTAATGGAATACTACTGTGCTATGAGAAATAATGAGCAGGCGGCTAGGTGGTGCTGTGAATAGAGCACCAGCCCTGGAGTCAGAAGGACCTGAGTTCAAATCCAACCTCAAACACTTAACACTTACTAGCCGTGTGACCTTGGGCAAGTCACTTAACCCCAACTGCCTTGCCCTCCCCACTCCAAAAAAAAAAAAAAGCAAAATTAGTTAATTAAATTTAAAAAAGAAATACCATCAAAAAACAAACAAAAAAAAAAACACATATTCAAATAACACAAGAAATGATGAGCAGGCAAACTTCAGAAAAACCTAGAAAGACTTATATGAACTGATGCTGAGTGAAATGGGCAGAACCAGGAGAACACTGTACACAGTAATAGCCACACTGCAATGATCAACTTTGATAGACTTGGCTCCTCTCAGCAATGCAAGGTTCTAAGACAACTCTAAAAGGCTCATGATGGAAAATGCTCTACACAAGCAGAGAAAGAACTAGAGTCTGAATGCAGATGGAAGCAGACTATTTGCTCTCCTTTTCTTTAGTTGTTTTGTTTTATTTGCTCTTTCTTGTGGCTTCTATTAGTTCTAGTCCTTCTTTACATAACTAATGTGAAAATATGTTTAATATGAATGTGTATAAGTAGAACCTATATCAGATTGCACACTGTCTTGGGAAGGGGGGAATAGAGAGAATGGGAGAAAATTTAAAACTCAAAATCTTATGGAAGTGAATGTTGAAAACTAAAAACAAATTAAGTAATTGTTATTTTAAAAACAGAAGTAAATGTCATAAATTGTCATGTTGGGTAGAGTAATTTAAAAGGACAGCCTAGAAGGCTTGGCCTAATCCTTGTGGGACCATCCAAAGATAACCATACCAGGCCATTATGTGGCACACCAAGTGTCACCTTACATGAGAACAAACTCATTTCGTTATCCTTGCCTCAGGTATCTGTTAGTCAAAGGCTATGGCTACACAGAATGCTGGAGAGAAATTTGTCAGAATCCAAAGGGAAAAGAACTGGCAGTGTAGGACTAGCTGGAGAGAATAGCCTGGTGGCTACTTGGATAGGAAAGTTCCAATTGGGATAGCATGACTGAACTGTAAGGTTATAGGTCCCAGGCTACAGGTATTAGAGCTGATTGGTGAGATGATTCCATCTTTTTTTTCCCCTTGAGACAAACAGCAAATCACAGTAAGTAAAGTTGCAAATTCAAACCACTAATAAGACCAGAAGCATAGGAGATGGCTACCTATCTGAGGAGTCAGTAGCCAAGTGTGAAATCTCAATACTGTTGTATTATCTTTTATATTTTACAGTAAACAGTCAAATTATACTGTGAATGTATTTTCTTCTTTTGAGTCTATGAAGCTGGAATATAGATTAAAATCTCAATGTAAAATGAGAAATAAGTTATTTTCTTAGGAATCAGACTTCAGAGTAAAGGAGCATTTTTATAAGCCAAAGTTTTGATGGATTTATGAAATATTATATGTGAGTGATCTTCTGGAAAATTTAAAAACCCCATACACCAAGCTGGGATGAACCTAGGCCAGGTCAGGTGATAGGCATTTCTGAATCAAAAGAGGGGAAGCTTGTTGTTCCTGGTAACATTAGCTAAACTCTCTTTTTAAATGGGGACTACCCAACTTCAAAGATATAGTACTCTATACCTTTATATAAGTTCATAATTGCTGGTACATTCATAAATATGAGACCTTTGCCTGATAACTAACAATTCATTGCTAGAGGAACTCAATCAATATTGACATACCTAATGAAACTAGAAAACATAAGAAAGTTGCAGCTGAATAGAGATCTTGTTCAAAAGGTCTCCTTGGAAGGCAAATGTTAGAAGAACTAGTTTAATTGTGTTCTCAACAAGAAACATCATTTATGGAACCTTTGGTCATCTTTCCCTGGAGTATCCATGGTGAATATAGCAAAAAAGACCACCATAAAATAAAAATCTGTTCTAGGACATAAAGAGCTAGAGAAACTCTGTAAAAAATGTGATAAGTGACTCCAAACCAAATTGACACACTGATAATAATTATTTCAAAGTGAGAATGGGCACAGGGAAGAAATGTAAGAACTATTAGAAATTTTGGTCTAGTAGTATGGACCACTGAGAAGCTGGGTACATATATGTTAATTTTTTTTAAAAGAGGGAGAAGGTGCTAATTATGGTGAACACCAGAAATGTCACAAAAATAAAACTATTGTCTTAATGACAGAAAATGACTGGTTATTAATGTTGGGGGCATATCTAAATAAATATACAATGTGCATATACAATGAACTAATTAAAACAAAAGGAAAAGGTTAAGACTAATTTAGAAGACAGAAATGAGAAGATAATGTGTGCAACCTGAAGAGCTACCAATTGACCCACTGAAATAAGCTATTCACACTTAAAAATGGGAAATGGATGAGCACACACAAGAATGATTCTGCTTATCAACACTTCCTATAATTTAACCAATGTTAATGTTAAAGAATCATAAAAAGGAGGCTAAAAGATCTCAAACATTCCATTTTTTTGTCAAGTGAGAAGACAACATCTAAAGGCAATGACAGTATAAAATAGACAACAAAACATCATGGAATGGAAAGTTATGAGAATATGAGCAATATTGCCCCACAAAAGAGCAAAATGAAGTGAAGAGGGAAAGAGTACAAACACCTTAGTATGAGATCTTAATAAGACAGACCATCCCAATAAAATTTATAGATGAAAGTGGGAGGAAAACAAATAGGCAAAATATGGAACAGATATTGTTACATTTCAATGACAGTAATGTATCTACCATATTGGACACTGAAATATCAGTATTCAATATTACACGTATGTGTGTTCACTGTTGTTCAGTCATTCAGTCACGTCCAACACTTCATGACTCCATATAGGGTTTTCTCACCAAAGATACCTGGAGTAGTTTGCCATTTCCTTTTCTAGTGGATTAAGGCAAACAGAAGTTAAATGACCTGCCCAGGGTCGCACAGTTAATGAGGGTCTGAGGTCAATTTTGAACTCAGATCTTCCTGACTTCAGGCCCAGTGTTCTATCTACTGAACCACCTAACTGCCTCCATCAATCTATCTATCTATCTATCTATCTATCTATCTATCTATCTATCTATCTATCTATCTCTGGAAGTGAAAACAGTGCTCAAAAGATGATGCCAAGGACGTTAAACCAGATCAAGCAACACATAAAAGAAATACATGTTAGAAGCAACACAATTTTGAAAGCATAGAGAAGAATAAATTCCCAATGTATTAAAAGAGAAGAATATAATAAACTATTTAAAATTTCATAGAAAAAAAGTATTACCTCCCTAGCCTCCCCCAAAAAAGTAATGAAGACACCACTATCATCTAAGTGTCCACTTTTTTATCTCTAAGAGTATTCTATGTATTTACTGAAATAAAAATATGAGAGAAATAGTCAACAAAAAGACAGTAAATAAACAATTTACTACATCTTCATTGGTACAAAATAGACTAAAAAGTATAGAAAGTGCAAGACCCCCACTATGTTCTTTGTTGACTATCAAAAAGTATTTGAAACAACTCACCGTGTGTGTGTATGTGTGTGCATGTGTGTAGCAAAAAACTGAAAACCAAAATGGGTGCCTACTGATTAAGAAATGGTTGAATAAATAGTGTATATGAATATAACAGAATATTATCATAGCATAACAATATAATAGGGATTTCTAAAAACAAGGAAAGACCTGTATGAAGGAATGCATACAGGAAAAAGCAGAGTCAACCAGGAAAACGATATAGAGAATGACTACAAAAATTTAAACAAAAACCACATAAAAGCAGATGAACTCAGAATAAATGTAATGGTCTTGGTTTTGGAAGATATGATGAAACATATCCCTCTTCTCCTTAGAGAAGTAAGGAGAGGTACAGGTGTGAAATGCTGTCTATGATGCCAGATCCAATTGGTGTGACAAAAGATTTTGTTGAACTATTTCTTTGTTATGAGGGAGGGCTCGTGGGGAGGAAATAGGGAAATGACTGTGGTAAAAAGAACAAAATCCATCAATAAAACTTTTTTTTAAAAGCATTTAACTTGATAGACTTGAGGGCTCTTCTCCTACTAGGGCACCTCCCATTCAAAAGTTAAAACAACAGCAAGATTCCTTGATAGCTGTAACCACAAAGAAAAATGTGTTCAGTGATCCCCTAACTATCCAAATTGAGTTAAGTTTCAACATGCATGCCTAAGACTTTTAGTACTGCCATGGACTATGTAATACAGAGTCCATATGGAGAAAGGACTCCTGATAGAGAGTGAGGGCTTTCAGATGTTCTGTCTACAGATGCTAACTGCATCAAACCTCTGAGTACCACAGTCTCTCAAATGAGATTTACTCAAAATAAAATGGCCCAACAATTCATATAAAAAAAAATAAATGGATGAAAGAATCCCCATTATCTCTGGATAATCTGTGCCATGCAACAGAATAGGTAGCTTACTGAGTTAGTACATCAGTACACAGTTCTCAGACAGTGTATGGGGCTGGAAAATAACTGTACTTATAATAACATGTGAAGAAAAAGAGTAGGCTGGGTTATATTTGGGAAATTCTGCAATGCTTTCAATAATTCCAAGATGCTCCTGAGCATAAAAATGTATCTTTTTAACATCAATATTCTACTAATATATGGCTGAGAATCATAGATCACAATCTCCTAAGATCAAAATTATAAGTGACCCAAAGGGCAACAGTTCTAGGCATAACTAGGTTTTAGCAAGTTATCAATTATTATTGATCTGCAAAATATATCAAGGAAATTTATGATCAGAAATGGAGAGGCAATGGTCATTGAGCAGAAATGATGAATAATATATCTGCTAAAATGATCACATAAATCAAATTTGCACTGCATTTTCCACTGGGCTGGAACCTATTACATCATCATTACTTCAAAAAATGAGAATTTGAATATATGAAACTATTTCATTTTTGTACTAATTGGGACCTAGCTATACTGTACCCATATTTTAGATGAAGAAATGGAAGCTCAGAGAAGTTAAGTGGTTTACCTGTGATCACACAGCTAACAAATGCTAAAGACAGAACTCAAATTATCTATTTTTGTGATCAGTGCTATCTAATAATCTACCACAAGCAAGTGCTTGCCAGGAGCTATAGACAAATGCAAAGCATGTAAGGGGCCTATATGAGAATAGCTACCTGAACTAAATGCTGTCAATTCCAGCCACTCTAACAAGTCATCAGAAGGAAGAACCTTGCCTTGGGTGGAAGTGGTGGCTCACTAACCTTTGACTGATGATGGAAGTTAGAAATAGAATGCTAATTAGAAGGGCTTTCCCAGGAGAGTTTGGGTTTTCCGCTCTTTAATTGAGGTCACTGCTGCCATTTTTAAACCATGATGGAGACTAGGACAGGATAGGATAGCATTGTGGGAAAGGACTTTTCCTTCCTATTTTTCTTCTGAAGCTTAGAAGCCCTTAAAATCCATATACACCCCCACTACTCATCCCTCCCTAAAACCCTTCCTTCTGAACCAGAACAAACATGCGTATCTTCAGCCAGGTAAGAAACCTATACCATCTAAACCTCACTTCCTCCCAGTCACACTAAGGCTCTTAATCCTAGAACACACCTAGCAGATCACTATGGAGGTCAGGAGAAACTAGAGTCAGAAGATCCTCTAGTCCAGTGATACTTAATCTGTGAACTTTTTTTTTTAATTTGATAACTTCATTTCAATATAATTCATTTCTTTTATAATTCTATTTTATTTTATGAATTTAAAAACATGATTCTGAGAAGGGGTTCATAAGTTTCAGGCTGTAGCCCCTGCCAACGTCCTTATTTTACACAAGTAGTCCAGAGGTTGAGTGACTTGCCAAGGATCACAGTGACTTGCCGAGGATCACATAAAGTAAAAGAGTCAAGATTCAAACCCAGGTCCTCTGACTCCAGATCCAAGGTTCTGCTGCAATATAGTGTTCCTCTCTGTGATCTATCACAAAACAAAAACTAACAAATCCCGAGAAACATAATTGTTTGGCATTTTTTAAATGTGCATTTGTAAGAAGTACACTTTTTCACTCTCCAACATGGTATGCCATAAGTGGCTGCCTATCTACCCTACTACTAGTTTTGGCAGAGTAGTAATAATTAAGGCAGAAGAATCAGGATTTTGCACCAGGGCAGCAAAATTTAAAGGGCACTCCCATATAACTTGTGACTGTGGCAGTAGTTGCTAAAACCTCCCACAAAGAGAAAACTCAAAAAAATCCAGCTCTGCAGTAGTTTACAGGGTTCCTCAGAAGAGAGTAGAGAAAAGACTGAGAGTATGTCTGGTAGATTCAAGCTTTGGCCTGCGGATAGGAAGAAAAGCCTGGCCATGACCCCCTACATGCCAACAATGGCCAACACCATCACCAGAGGAAAGTAGATGGGGCAATGAGGTAAAGAGGTTTCTGAGCTGTCTTCCTTGTGAGTTAGCTTAGGATCAGGGGACTTCTATAAAAGGATGAGGACACCCTCTCCCCACTCAGCCATTCATCCTTAGTCAACAGCTCAGGGGCTGATGCCCAGAAAGGAAGGGCTGTTTCCCCAGTTGTGCCTTACTCATCTCTTATATCACATTCCAACAATATGACTGAAAGAACTCTGGTACTAGAAGACCTAGGTTCTTGGTTCTTCTGACACTAACTCTAGGCCTATTTCCTCCTCTATAAAATGAGGCCCTTCCAGTTTTAATAGTCAAGAAGTCTGTGGAATTTGAGCTCTGATTCTAGGCCAGCTTTGTGTCTACTCCAATAAGAGCTGAAAGGCTTCCTCTGCAATTCGTCTTTCCTCTGGTGTTTCAATTTCAATAAAGGATAAAATAGAGTTAGACTAAAATCAGGGGTGAGGAACCTGCAGCCTTGAGGCCACATGTGGCCTTCCAGGTCCTTAGGTGTGACCTTTTGACCGAGTCCAAGTTTTACAGAAGAAATCCTTTTATTAAGGGGATTTGTTCTGTGAAGTTTGGATTCAGTCAAAGGGCTGCACTTGAGGGCTACATGTGGCCTTGAAGTCACAGGTTCCCACACCTGGATTATTAGATGATCTTTCAGCAGCCTTTTAACTCTACCACTTTGCCATAAAACTCTAAGGATCTAGGGTGGGCTGGCTTTAACCTTTTTCCAATGCTCCTCAAAACCACAGATCTGCTGTAAGGATTACCACTGTATGCCTACCACCCCAAAATCATGCTTCTCTGGATACCAAGTATGAAGAAACAACAGACTTTAACACCTACTTAGCAAAAACCTTAAGTTAAAATAGGAAACTGCCAGAAAATGAACTTCTTTTCCCTGGAGGCAGCCTCCCTAACAATGACTTCATAGCAGTAGTCTTGTGATATGCCTGGGTCTTTGACTACCTCTCCTTCAGTGTCTGGTACAACTTACCCAAAGCACAAAACTTCTAGTTACAGCTCTAGTCTAGCTGCTACTATCTAGATCTGGGCCTTCAAGACAGCAAAGCAAACCTTTCAAACTTCTCAAACTGACTCACTATCTTACTTACCACAGTGGCCCTTCCAAACTTTTTCATTCCTCCTCCAACTTTCCATAACTCCCTACTATTACCACCCTCTCAGCTGAGAACCTTGGCTCATATTTCTCCTTATCTCATATCTTCCAGATACCCTTTGCCACTATCTCCCTCTTCATCCCTGTCCCACATGAGGTGGTCCTGCTCCTTGCCAAAACAAACCCCTCTATCTAAATAAGTGATCCTATCCCACATCCCATCTTCTCCAGTAGATTGCCTCCTCTCATTTATCTTCAGTCTCTTTCTGTCTACTGGCTGCTTCCCTACAAACATACTTATGTCTTCCCCTCCTCAAAAAACCCTCATTTGATCCAGCCATCCCTACTAGCTATTATCCCTTATCTCTCCTAGCTAAACTCCTTAAGAAGGCCATCTATAATAAATGCCTCTACTTCCTTTGCTCCACCTCTCTTCTTAACTCTGCAGTCTGGCCTCCAATGTCATCATTCAGCCAAAACTGCTCTCTCCAAAGTCACCATCAACCTCTTAATTGCCAAATCTAACACCTTTTTCTCAATCCTCACCCTTTTGGACCTCTACAGCCTTTGCCACTGTCAATCACACTCAATACTCTTTCTCGTTTTTTGTTACTCCACTCTCCTGGCATTCCTTCTGACTAACCATTCCTCAGTCTCCTTTGCTGGATCGTCTAGGTCACACCCACTAATAATGGCTGTTCCAGAGGCTCTGTTCTAAGCCCTTTTCTCCCTTCACACTATTTCACTTAAGTGATCTCATCAGCTCTTATGAATTCAATTATCATCTCTATACTGATAATTCTCAAATCTACTTATCCAGTACCTCTCTGTTGATGCCTAGTTTCACATCTCCAACTGCCTACTGGATATCTCAAACTGGTGCTGTAGACATCTTAAACTCAGTATATCCAAAACTTACATTATTTTTCACTTCAAATCTTCCTCTCTTGCTAACTTCCCTAATACCATTGAGGACACCACTACCCTTCCAATCACCTAGGCTCAAAATATAGGTGTCTTCCTTGACTCTTCACTCTCTCATACTCCCTATATCCAATCTGTTGCTAAGGCCTGTTGATTTTACCTTGATAATTTCTCTTGAATATGTCCTCTTCTGTCCTCCAATGCTACCACCACCCTGGGACAGGCCCTCATCACCTTACACCTAGATTACTGCAATAGCTTGCTGTTTGGTCTCCCTACTACAAGTGTCTCCCAAATTCCAAACCTTCCTTCAATTGCCAAAGCAATCTTCTAAGGATAAGACTGACCATCCATCCATATCTCTCTCTCTCTCTCTCTCTCTCTCTCTCTCTCTCTCTCTCTCTCTCTCTCCCTCCCTCCCTCCCCCTCCTCCAGTCACTTTCTGTTAGCTACAGGATCAAATATAAAATCCCCTGTTTGCCACTGAAAGTTCTTCATAACCATCTATTCATCACTACCTTGAAAACCTTCTTATACTTTATATCCCCTCTATATACTCTCTAACAGAGTGACACTGCCTTCCTTCATGTTCCACAAGCAAGACCCTCTCCAGACTCCAAGCATTTTCATGGGTAATCAATCCCTTATGCTTGGAAATCTCTCCCTCCTCATCTCCATTTCCTGGCATATTTCATATGCTAGCTAAAATCTTACCTACAAAGACTCTGTTAATCCCTCTCGATTTTAGCTGCCTTCTATCTGTTTATTATTTCAAATTTCTCTTATATAGCTTGTTTTTACATAGTTATTTGCATGTTATCTCTCCTCCATTAGACTGTGAGTTCCTTGAGGACATGGACTATCTTTTGCCTTTCTTTGTATCACTAGTACTTAGCACAGTGTTTAGAACATAATAGGTGTTTAATAAATATTTATTAATTGACGACAAGGATAGGTAACAGCATTAAACTCAGATCTTGGTATTCCTTCCTCACTGCTCCTTAAAGCACTGCTCCTTAGAGCCTTAAGACAGAGTCAATATTCAGCAATCCATTCAGTCCTTTAGGTTCCAGAGATATGAAAAGGCCTTTACCTAGAGGTCCAAATGTATAAAGAAGAAGAAAAAGGCCCTAGGGCACTAGATTTTTGGAAAACTCACTATCTTGTACTCAATGACCCTATGAAAATCACAATCAGAGACAAACACAACACAGAGTTTAGTTAAGTATGTAGTATAGACTCTCAGTGATGCTGGAGGAGTCCAGAAAGGCTACAGAGATGAATGGAGTTGACGATGTTCCCAGGAGATAGTGCTCATCTTCAAAGGTCCCAGGGATACTAGGAGTAGAAAGTCAGGCCAAACAGGAAGAAAATGACCTTCTTCTAGTTTTCCTTTTTTTCTTCATTGCAAATGGGGAACAAGAAAATTTTTAAAGGATATAAAGCTATAAGGATCATTTTATAGAAAGAACAAAATAATTAAGGTCCAAAAAGATCTAAAATGGGCTGAATCCAACAGGTTGAAATATATTTCCATAATGATTAATGATAATAAAAGAACAGCTGACTTTTAATATAGAGTTTCCAATGTCTGGAAGTTTTCAAGCAGATGATGGATTACAATAAGCTGTATGAGATGACCTCTGATGTTTCCTCCAGATCTGAGTATCTATGAACTTTAGATCAGATATAGTGACAATAAGCATCAAAAATGTGCTCACTCCTTTATAGCACTGAATTTTCTAGAACTATGAAGACAGAGGGTGGTCCCCACTAAACAGCTGAACATCTTTGGAGCTGGGGGGGTGCCAGTGGCCTTAGCCATCCCCTCTCCTAGGGATCTGAATAAAAGAAAGGTCCAAGAGAAAGGTCAAAGGTAGGGTGGGGTAACACAAATTTATTAAATCAGGTTGTCTGTATATATCCACATGAATGTTACTACCTTATAGTGGTCATACTTCCAGGATCTATGATTTAATCTATGTGAGTTTTCCTTCTACCATGCAGAAAGCAATTCTTTTATTCTGCAGAAGACACAGCCTTGGCAGGTATTCTGCCAAAAAATATTCATCACTCCAAAATCAACTGGTGATTGACCTCTCCAAACCTAGCTAGATTCATTCTGGAATGACAAAGACAGTAAGTGGTCATTCCCATACTTGGTACCCCATTTTATCTAAGGTCCATTCCAACTCTAAATATAAATCCTGTGGTTTTGCTTTGTCCTTTCCCTTAATTTATTACACAAAGTTTTTTTACTTTATTTTTCTGCAAGATTTTCTTTTTAATCCAATTCGATTTTATTTTCAGTTCCAAATTCTCTCCCTTCTACTTCCCCCTCCCCCACTAACCTAGAAGAAAAGCAAAACAAAACCTATTACAAATATGTATAGTTATGCAAAACAAATTCCCACATTAGCTATGTTCAAAAAAATATGCTTTAATCTGCATATGAGTTCTCTATCTGGAATTAGGTAGCATGTTTCATCTTGAGTCCTTTGGAATTATGGTTGGTTCCACTGTACTGATCAGAGTTTCTAAATTTTTCAAAGTCGATTATCTTCATAATATTGTTGTATAAATTGTTCTCCTTGTTCTGTTCCTTAGTAAAGCTTTAAAACAAATAATCTACAATTTTGTCTCCAATAAGACAAGAGAAAGGTGTCTAACTCTCCAACCAAAGGAGTCAGAGAGATGGCTATATAATACCAGAAGCTTTAGGTTAGGCTGAAGGTAAAGAAAGAAAGCAAAGGGAAGAATCCATCTAAGGTGGCAATTTAGGGGTTCAGGGGTAGACATTATCCCTGATCTCCCAAGGAAATTGCTTTTAAAAGACCATTTTTCCCTCCAGAAAAAATATACAAAGAGAGCAGATGTGACAAGGGAGTGTTTTAGCCTACTTACCTCTCCTGATAGTCCATGCTCTACACATCCATTCACATGAAGGAAACTATAAATTTTAAAGACAAGGGGGAAGTAGTAATCCTGGTCCCTCAACTATCCCTCCCCATGAGACCCCAAACTGTAATAAAATCATACAATTTCAAAGCTAGAAGGAAAATAAGAAATCATATAATTCAACCCATACTGATGAGGAATCTCTTTTATACCATCCAGAAAGTAGTTATCTAGACAAAGTTCCTAGCCAATGGGGTTATCATGATATCCTGTAGGCTAATGATAATATAAATAATTCATATCTATGGCACTTTAATGCTTATAAAGTATATTTCCCATAACAACCCTCTTAGTTTTTGCTTGAGATGGACAAAATACAAATAAGAGATAGCATGGTACAAAGCAAAAAAAAAAAAAAACCAGAAAACTTTGCTTTGGTGTCAGAAGCTCTAAGTTCAAATCTTGCCTTTACTATTTAACCAGCTGTGTGACCTTGGGAGTGTCACAATCTCTCTGGACCACAGTTTCCTCATGTATAGAATAAAAGGGTTGGATTAGATGATCTCAAAGTACTCTTCTAGCTCTAATTTATGATCCTATCATCCCTATTTTACAAATAAAGAAAATGAAGCTCAGGGACCTTAAGTTACTTGCCTATTATCACACAGCTAATGAGTATCAGACCCCAAACTTGAACTCAGGTCCCTGGGGCTCAGACTTCTGACCATTATACTATACTGCCTTTCCAACCTTATATCACCAAAGATTCTACCCAGGGAAATGGCAAGGTGGGGGTAATTTCTATGTCTAGAGAAAATAGCAGAATTAACTAAATTCAAGAGAATTGTTTATTCAAAAGGAACAGCATCCAACTCTTGTGTCCCAAGCCCTTCTATTTCTAGACTTGCCTCCTCAAAATGCCAGAGTAAGAAACCAAGTGGGTAAGTGGACTACCAAGTTCTTACATGCAATACTTTTTCCCCCAGGTGGCTGGAGAGGAAAGGGCAGGGCACTAACTCTGCCAGGGCCTGCCTGCTACCACACATTCCTACATGGTTTTCTTTAGTGCTCTGCAATCTCTGCCAGAAAAATATCAGGAGACTCTTAAGACTGTATGGACCCAATGACTCGGGTATTTATTAAATATCTACTATGTGCCCAGCTCTATGCTCAGTACTGAATCATAGAATTAAAAGGCCTGTTGAGGCGTCTAGATCAAGAATCTCTTCTATAACATGCCTAACAAGTGGCCACCCATCCTTCACTTAGAAAATATCTAATAAGAGGAATCTAAAGCCTCCTAAATCAGCCTATTTTATTTTTATGTAGTACTAATTTTAAGAAAGTTTCCTTTTATGAACCCTAAATCTGCTTCCCACCAAATTCTACCCATAGTTTTGCCCTTTGGGGCCAAGAAAATAAGCCTAATCCTTCTTCCCCATGACTATCATTCTAATAGTTCGAGATTATCATGTACCCCTTAAGTCTTCTCTTCTGCAAGCTAAACATCCCCAGGTCCTTCAAATGAAGCTGGTACAGTATCTTTATAGCTCGTCATTTCCCCCTCCTAGCCTACCCTTCTTCCTAACTTCTCTATTTCTGTCAAGGATACCACCATCCTACCAAGTCACCTAACTTCAAAACCTCATTGTCATCTTTGACTCCTCACTCACACTCACCCCACATATCTAGTCAGCTGGCACCTTGTCAATTCTACCTCCAGAATATGTCATACCCATTCCCTTTTCTCCATTTGTGAAATTGGTCTCCCTGTCTCAGATCTCTCTCCCTCTCTGATCCTTCCTCCACACAATCATCAAAGTGACATTCCTAAAGCAAGGGCTCTCTTATTTTTGTCTTTGCACCACCATTGCTTAACCCCAGTATTTTGCGCTTGCTCGACAGAAAAGAACTAGAAGAAATAGGCAGAAGATACTCAGAAGCAAATTTAGGCTTGATGTTAGGGAAAAAATAATACCAATTAGATCTATCCAAAAATAGAATGGGTCACCCCAGAGGCAGCAGAAACCTTCCTTCAAGGTCTTCAATCAAAGGCTGGGTGATCACTTGTCAAATATGTTGTAGTAAAGATTCTTTTTCAGGTACAGGTTGGGTTAGATGGCCACCAAGGTCCCTTCTTACTGAGGGGAGAGTAGTTCTGTATTCTGGTCACCACTGATCTCCTAATGTGTCTATATAACTTTCTAATAGCTACAATTAATATTTTCAATGTATTTTGAGCTTGCAATCCATTAAACTCCTAATTTTCCTCTCAAACTTGTCTAGCTACATCCATCTTATCTTGTACTTTTGAAGTTGTGAAATTATGAAAAGGGAAAAATGTTTCCCTTCAAGGAGCTTATTATGATCAACTTGGGGAGCTAAGACTAAAACAAAAAGAGATTATTTAAATGCTGACAATGGGATTCAGACTTTAAATGTAATGAGTTCAAAGGAAGGAGAGAACTGTAAGGACTGGAGTAGGTAGCGGAGACTTTCTGGAGAAGGTGGAACCTAAGCTGGACCCTCCAGGCCAGAAAAGATTTGGGAACACAAACAGGAAGAGGGATTCCTGGCACAGGGAAACTGTGTGATAGCCCTTTGCTTCTTGCCTTGGACCAAATTCTTGCCCTGATCTTCAAATCTCAGTCCCTGAACCTGCCTAACTACTTGTGCAACCTACAGTGGACTCAGTGTTATGTATGACAAAGACAATGGAAATGGAGTTATTAGATCTGGGGTTCAAATCAAATCTGAAACTTTCTGTCCCAGATAAGGCACAGTTCTCACTTTCCTGATGTTTAAAATAAAGATTGGACTAAATGATGCTTAATATCCTTTCCAGAGCAGCTAGGTGGCACAGTGCATACAGTACCAGACCTGGAATCAGGAAGACTCTTCTTCCTAAGTTCAAATATGACCTCGGACACTTACTAGTTGTGACCTTAAGCAAGTCACTTAATCCTGTTTGTATCAGTTTCTTCATCATCAAAATGAGATGGAGAAGGAAATGGCAAACCACTCCAATATCTTTGCCAAGAATATCCCAAATGGGGTCACAAAATGTCAGACATGACTGAAATGACTCAATGTGAAAACAATACCCTTTTCAGTTCTGAATCCTATGAACCTTCAACTCCTGTCTTGACCTCTTCAAGCGAGGGAGCCTGGGAAGTGCCAGATTTAGAGACAGCTAAAGGACAAATTGTCATAGAAGCTCTTCAGCTGGAAGGGCCCTTAGGGCCCTTGAAACATGAATCTCTTCTATAACTTTCTAGGCACCCTCAAGGCTTTCTTAGCTTAAAACAGAGGGCAGATGATCGTCAAGCTCAGGCCAAGTCAATGGAGTCATCTTTTCCAAGATCAGGGTATCTGTTGGGCCAGTCTCCATGCCTCTCAGAGTCTGGTAGCAGCTGACTGCCAAGTCTCAGAAAGAGGGATTAAGCTATCTGTATAAGAGAAGAATCGGGTATCATATGGCTCAGGGAAAGAAAAGAATGCAAAGTTTGTTCCCTTAGGACACTGTCATGAACAGCTAAAGTAAGTGGCAATTTATTACACCAGCATTTTTATCAGGGCATTTAAGAAATCCAGATAATTTTTAAAAGACAGTTAATTCTTTATTGGATTAAACCCTCCTGCACTTGGTGGTGAGATGACTATGGAAGAGTTCATGAAGAGAAATTGGATGGGTTGGGAGGTTGGCACCCTTAGTGTTGGGTAGTATTTGGGCCTCTTGCTCTCATAGTTATTATTGTTAAGGAGGAGAGAAGAGAAAAGAGATTAGGGGAAATATTCATGGGTATCTACATTGGTTTGTAATTATGGCTCATTCTGTTCCTGAACCCGAAGACAAACAAGCCCCAGACTTAGAGAACCAATGACAAAGTAAACTGTGGTCAGCTCCAGCCCAGCACTGCCTACCAGAATCGTATCAGCTAAGTTTGCTCCCAATTTCTTCTCCATAGACAAAGCACTGGGCATATATAACAAAGACAGCCTATTCAATCCCCAAAACAGTCCTGGAAAGGATGGCGCTATTAATGCCATTTTACAGATAAGAAAATAAAAGTCCAGAGAAGGGAACTGACTTATCAAAACAACACAGCTTGGCTTGGTGTTATGTTATACATGGCTCAGAGAGAGACACATACATATCTCTTTCCTACAAAATATTCTTGCAATTGCAACTAGTCCCTGCCACCAAGGGGTTTCCATTCCCTGAATAAGCCATGAAAGATTCACAGATGCAGAAGAAAAGAAGGAGAAACAAGAGCCCTGGAACAATCTGCTCTGTGGGCGAGGATCTCCCCTTCTGTCAGAACAAGCAACTTTCTGGGTTTTCCTAGAAACCCATGGGACCATCTGTGGAAATGGCTTCCTTGTCCTCTTTATCTGGCAAAGGCACTGGAGCAGATTGGGAGCTGTGCCCACTTCTACTGATGGAGAGAAGTAGTCAGCCTGGTATCCTACCTAACTTCATGATATGCTGGTTTGACAGCATTTCTATACAATATTGCTCTTTTCAGTACACCAAGGAACCTCACCAGTGGGCTCTGTTCTGAAGGCTGGCTCCCAATTATCACCCCAGGGCCGAATCGGGAGTCCAGCACTACAGAAGAGAGCACAAGCATTTCTTCTCCAACTCCACTACAGCTAAGTGGAACATGATAATTCTGTTCTCACTATGTATATGGGAGAATGGGGTTGATCCTTAAACAAAAAATCTGGTTATATACTGTGTGGTATTTGGCTGAAAAATATTTCTTAAGCACCTGTGCATGGACTCCTGTGATAATAGCACCCACCTCCCAGGGCTTTGATGGGGATCAAATGAGATAACATCACATCACGTCACTTAAATCAGCTAGTTATTATTATTACCCAGTGCTAGGGAAGGCATAAAATTGAGCTAAGATGGATCCCTGCTCTTATGGACCTTAAAATCTAATAACTGGTAGTAATAGCTTACATTTATCATATCATCCTTTATATACATTATCTTGTTTGATTGTCTCAACAAGTCTAAATGGTAAGTGTTATTATGCTCATTTTAAACATGTTGAAGACCAAGTTCTAGGAGGTCAAGTGATTTGCCCAGGGTCACATAGTAAGTGACAGAGTAAAAAATTTAACCCCAGGTCTTCTAACTTCAAAAATAGGGTTCTTTTCACAACATTACAACTGTGTAGTTGAAGGAATGAAAGGAAGAAAGCTATAGTGTCTCCCAACACAAAAAGATCCAGAGCCTCAGAAGATTTTTAAAAGAGGAGGAAAAGACTTGTACAAACTGATGCAAAGTGAAAAAAGCAGAACTAGGAAAATATTGTACACAGTACCAGCAACATTGTGTGATGACCAACTAGAAATGCTTCAGTTCTTCTTAGCAACACAATGATCCAAGATAAGTACAAAAGACCCACAAAGGAAAATGCTATCCACATCCAGATAAAGAACTGATGGACTCTGAATACAGATCAAGGCATATTTGTTTCACTTACTTTACTCTTTTTTCATGGTTTTTTTTCCCTTTTGATCTGTTTCTTCTTTCACAACTGTGACTAATATGAAATATGTTTTATATGATAGCACATGTATAACTTATATAAAATTGCCTACCATTTTTGGAAGAGGGGAGGGGAAGGTAGAAGAAAAATCTGAAACTCAAAATCTTATAAAAGTGAATGCTAAAACTCATCTTGGGGAAAAAAATAAATACTATTTTAAAAATACGAAGAGGAGGAAAGTAGTATATACAGGATACTGCCGACCTTTCTCTACTAGAAGCAGCATACTTCTTTTCACTTGTTAATTTAACAGATATTGGTAACCACCATTTGGTTTCCAAGTCCTATGTTTTCTAACAAAGTTCTCTTCAAAACTCCAAAGTTTCAAAGATTATAATTTCATCAGTAGGAGTCTCTCTACAGAATTAATGAAAATAAATGCTAGGGAAGGGGACCTATCCATAACACATTTTAAACTGTGTTATAAAGCAGCAGTCATCAAAACTACTTGGTAATGGCTGAGAAATAGAAATGGATCAGTGGAATAGATTAGGTACACAAGACAAAGTAGTCAATGACTATAGTAATCTACTGTTTGATAAACCCAAAGACTTTTGGAATAAGAACTCACTATTTGACAAAAACTGCTGGGAAAACTGAAAAACAGTATGACAGAAACTGGGCATAAGCCATTATCTTACACCATATATCAAAATAAAGTCTAAATGGGCTCATGATCTAGATATAAAAGCTGATACTGTAAGCAATCTGGGAGAGCAAGAATTAGTTTACCTCTCAGATTTATGGAGAAGGAAAGAATTTATGACCAAACAAGAGACAGAGAGACTTACAAAATGCAAAATGGATAATTTTTATTACATTAAATTGAAAAGTTTTTGTACAAACAAAGCCAATGTAACCAAGATTAGGAGGGAAGCAGAAAACTGGGAAAGAATTTTTATAATTAGTGTCTCTGATAAAGGCCTCATTTCTAAAATATACAGAGAACTGAGTCAAATCTATAAGAATACAAGTCATTCCCCAATTGATAAATGGTCAAAGGATATGAACAGACAGTTTTCAGAGGAAGAAATTAAAGATATCTATAAGCATATGGAAAAAATGCTCTAAATCACTATTGATTACAGAAATGCAAATCAAAACAACTCTGAGGTACCACATCTCACCTGTCAGATTGGATAACATGACAAAACAGGAAAATGACAAATGCTAGAGAAGATATGGGAAAATTGGAACACTAATGCATTGCTGGTGGAGTTGTAAACTGATCCAACCATTCTAGAAAGCAATTTGGAACTATGCCCAAAGGGCTATAAAAATGTGCATACCCTCTGAGCCAGCAATACCACTTCTAGGGCTATATCCCAAAGAGATCATACAAGTGGGAGGGGGACCAGTATATACAAAAATATTTATAGTAGCACTTTTTTGTGGTGGCAAAGAATTGGAAATCAAAGGGGATGCCCTTCAATTGGGGAATGGTTAAACAAGTGGTGGTATATGAATGTAATGGAATACTATTGTACTATAAGAAATGAGGAGCAGATGGACTTCATAATAACCTGGAGAGATTTATATAAACTGATACTGGGTGAGGGGAGCAGAACCGGGAGAACATTGTACACAATTACAGACACATCTTATCTGTCATAACTGACTTTGATAAACTGGGCTCCTCTCAGCAATGCAAGGCTATAAGACAACTCCGAAACACTCATGATGGAAAGGGCTAGCCACATCCAGAGAAAGAAATACGGAGTATGAATGAGGATGGAAGCAAACTACTTGCTCTCTCTATTTTTTGTTTTGTTTCTTCTTTCTCGTTGTTCATTCCATTAGTTATAATTCTTTTTTACAACTTGACTCTAATATTGGGTGTGGTATATGTAAAGCCTGTATCGAACTGCATGCTGCCATGGTGGGGGGGACAAGGAGAGGGAGAAAATTTGGAACTCAAAAGCTTGTGGAACTGAATGTTGTAAACTAAAAGTAAATAAAATTTTAAAAGGGAAGGAAAACAAGTTTCCCTACACCAATACCAATTACAATCCCTCCAGACATATATATTGGCCAAAAAATTTAATTATCTAGTAGCCAACTTCCTGGTGAGCAGTTTCTACTCTTAGTTAGTCTGGTTTTCTGATGACAGACATATATTCAAAACTTGATAGGACCTGCCAGAGCCTTTGCTCCATGGGCACAATCTTTGGGAACCGAGGTTACCTCCACACAGTGATGAGACATCAGGACTTTAGAGGAATACAACAGGATCATTTTAACAAAATTCAATGACATACTTAAAGCAACTAGGGGTTATAGGGTCAGCAGTGTTGATGTTCTTTGTTTTAGCAGTAAGAAAAAGCTGGTCTATGAAACAGGCTCCCAAGGGCTCTCCTAAAGCAAGTCAGATAACTATCAATAATAGCAATCCATTTTATTTTTTAACTTTCTTCTCCCTCTACCTCCAAGTAGGATTCAAGGAATGGAAAGTTGTTGCTCAGAGTATGAAAAAGACATTGTCTAAACATGTCCTATAGACTAGTGGGAAGATGCACTGAGTTGCAAAACCTAATCCAAAGACTTGAATTTCTTTCACATCACAGCCCTCCATGTCCCAAACTGGTCTCTCAGTCCTCTAAAACATGCCAAGAGCTCTCCCACCACCATGTCTTTACTTGTACTCTTCCTTTTGCCCAGAATGTTCTCTTTTTCCTCTTTACTGGTTGAATTCTTTACATACCTTTAAGGTCAAATTTAAAAGCTACCTCTTCCAGGAAGTCATCCAAGGTCTCTCTACCCATTTTTAGTAATTACCTTCCCTTTCAAGTCTCACATCACACCTCTCTGTACCTCTCTGATAAATTTTACCATATAAAATTTTAGGCATACTTTTTTCTCTGTTTATATCTTATACTCTTACTACATTGGAAACTCCATAAAGGCACTAATGGAGTCTTACTAAAACTTTTTATCTAGCTCATTACCAAGCACAGTACTCTGCACACAGTAGATACTTATAAAGTATTTGTGGAATGAAAGAATAAAAGAAAATGAATTTAACAAGAGAGGTTAGCAGCCTATGGTATGTAGGCCGAAGGTAGCATATCAGATGACTTTTTTGCAGTTAAGATTGTGGAAAGAGGTGTATGTGGCCATATGGTTGGGCAGGGAAAACTTAAATTTGTCACCTCCCTCCTCCTCTAAGTTGTCCACTCCCATCCTGACTCCCTGAATGGTCAGGAGCTAAGGCCCAGGGTAACTTTTGCCAAAAAGTTCCTAATCCCTCCATCCTCCTTTCAGGGGAGATCTGCTACTACCCCCACCCTTACCCCCCACATAAAGGGGTACAGGAAGGTGTGGAATGCCACTTCACAAAAGTGTTCAATCCCTGGGATAACCTCTCTGAGCTCCACCTCTCCAAGGATTACAGGGTAAATTCCCAAAGATGGCGACTCTTATGGAAGCTGCTCACTGTTGACAAGAAGGATCCTGGGGCCTCCTTTGGAAGTGACATGGTAACTGCACTGAGTGAATCCTGAGAAGGGAGAAAGAAGGCCCATGTAGACTGTGGTACTCCTGAGCTTTAAGATAAAAACCTAGAAAGGATCTACCACAAAGAAGCCAGGGATTTGCCATTGATTTTATTCCCAAAGGACCTGGAGATTCCTCAGTAACTTGCCAACTGAAGGGCTCCAGGGGATCTGCATCATGGCAGATTTAAGCAGAACCTTGTGGGTGGCTCTGACATTTCCCACATGGAAACTATTTTCTCCACCCCAGGAAGAATACCCTGAGGCCTCTATATTGGTGCTTTCCAGTGCCTTTTCTTGTACTGCCCTGAATTAGGCAAAAGTAAAGCCAGTTTCCTTCAAGAATCTTTGAGTCTCTCATTATAACCTACTGTTATAAGGACCCATAGTTTACACTATCTTTATGTCTAATGATGAGTAGAACTATATGATTCTCAGGGCTTCCCTCTGGTCATGAAGCTCTATAAGTCATCATAGAGAAGGGTAACAATAATATGGTCCACATTTCTTTACAGCTTTATGGTTTATCAAGCATTTGCTTCACAACAACCCTGTGAGGTAGAAGATGATCATTCATATTTTACAGAGGAGAAAACTGGCTCAGAAAATAAGAGTTTGAGGTGAATGGTCTATGGTCACATAGCTAGTTACAGAATCAGGGCTTATACCTACTTCTATTTCCAGACCCAGTGCTCTTTCCACTAAACCAGGAGTTCTTAACATGGAATTCCTAGACATTTTTTAAAAAATATTTGGATAGCTGCATTTCAGTAATTGGTTTCCTTTGTAATCCTACATATACTGTTTTGTGCATTTAAAGAAATTCTGAGAAAAGGTTTATAGGCTTTACTAGATTGCCATGACATAAAAAAAAAGGTTAAGAATCTCTGTGTTAACTCATGATGCTTCATGAAGAATCCAAAACGCTGGGTAAACCCAGAGGGCTGACTTCGGTTCAGAATGCATTATCTAGCTTTTCCTGGGGTGAGTTCACCTCAAGCACCACTTCCTACAAGAAGTCTTTCCTTACTGTCCCCCAAAAATGTTAGTACAACCACCAACCTGAAATTTCTTGGCATTTATTTTGTATAATTTTGTATTTGCTTATGTGTGTACATGTTGTCCACCTCACTACTCCCCATTCCCCCAAATGTGTAAACTCCTTGTGGGTATGAATTATTTCATTTTTGTTTTTGGGTTCCCAATGTCTAGCACAGCACCTGTTAAGCACTTAATACTTCTTAATTTATTGAATGAGTGATTGAAAACTAATCTTCCATCACACTTAAGAAGATCCTAAGTTATTTTATGTGTATATATGCACATTCTAATAGATGAGATATTAGGGAAAATGAGGGATGCCCTTAATGCCAGGGTTAACAACAGGAAAAGCTTCCTTTATCAAACCCTCAGTGATCATATTCTGGACAATCTTGGGACCATAGAAATGAAACATCACTGACATGATCACAATGGTTAAGAAAGGCAGTTCAATTACAGGAGAAAACTGGCCTCTGACTGGGAGGAAAGGACTGCTGCGTAAAGTCAGCATAGCAAGTAACTGAGAATCATCTGTGTTTATGCTCTGGGTTTTTATTTGTCTACATATATACTGGGATCTATTGCTGCCTCTAGTGTTCAGAATCTCAGGGAAGCAAATATTCCCTTTACTACTTCTATTCTATATTCCTCTGGTACTCAATTTTTGCTTCTGTGCATATTCATTGACATGATAAAGATCTATTCCAGATGGAAGGAATGAGTCTGCTGCAATACAAGTTCTCTGAGAAGGAAGCCATACATATACTCCCAAAAGCCCCCTCTCACAACAAAATCAACAAGTCTGAACTAAGCACCTCAGATGGTAAAGCTGGAACAGAACTGAAAGATAATTTAATCTACCTTCCTGCTAACCCCTTAATTTTACAAATATGAAAAATGAGGCTCATAGAGGAAAAAGAGTTTGCTCAATGTTAGCATGAGTCAGTGGAAGAATCCCAAATTCAAACCTAGATCTTCTTAATGCATGCAAAGTCCTTTATATGCCACACTATTATGTGCTCATTTCAATACTTGGTACCATGAGCAATACAAACATACAAATTAGAGAAAGGGACTTTAAATATGAATTAGTTCAAATCCCTCATAAGAGGCCTTTCCTAATTTTCCTAGTGATCAGGATTCGCCCTCTACAAATTACTTTAAATTTATTTTGTAAATATTTTGAATTTGCTTATTTGTATACATGTAGCTTCTTTCCATTAGAATGTAACCTCCTTGAAGGCAGGGGCTCTTTGTTTTGGTTACTATATCACTAACACCTACAACATTACCGGGCACATTTTTTTTGTGGTATTGAATCTGTGATTTTGTCAGTATAGTGATGCCAATGCAGCTAGGTACCTTCTCTGCAACTTACACTCTTAGAAAAGTTGCCTGGGAGAACTGAGAGGTTAAGTGAATTTCCCAGAATCACAGAAGCATTATGTGTCAGAGCTAAAACTTGAACCCAGGTCTTCCTGAGTTGAAGACCCATTTTCTATCCATTACACCAGGCTGCCCAGCACACGTTAGGCATTTAATAAATTTGTTGAATGAAGAAACTGAAGTGGGAATGGGGAAGTGACTTACTTATAGGTAATAAATAGTAGAGCTAGGAAATGAACCCAGGTCCTCTGACTCCAAATTTAGTGTTCTTATAATTCTCACTATGAGTGCAAAAGTTCCTAAACTCGAGGAATTTACAGTCTATTTAGGGAAACAAGAATTAGAAACATAAAGGAACAATTCATACAAAATGCAAGACAGAATGTAACTATTTAAAAATATAGTACATAATATACGCCATAAAAGTTCAAAGGAAGGGAAGAACTTGTACCTGTACCTGAACAAGACAGATGGTTTCTGTCATCAGCTATCTGAAGGACTGTCAAATGGGGAAAAGACTTAGGTTTATTCTGCTTGACCCCAGACAGCAAAATGAGAAGCAATGAACAAAAGCTACAGGAAAGCAGATTTCAGCTCAAAATAAGAAGGAACTTTCAAACAATCAGACCTAAAGTGGAAAAGAATACCTCAAGCAGGGGAGCGGAGCCAAGATGGCAGAGTAGAAACTGCACATCCAAGGCACTCTTCCCCCAGATTACCTCCAAACTATGTAAAAGGGGACTCTGAACAACTTCTGGAGCCCCAGCACCCACAGAACGACACAGAGAAGCTAACCTCCCACTGAGGACAGCCCAGCAGCCCTGCAGGAAGGACCAGCACAGCTCAGAGAGCCGAGCGCAGATCCACCTGAGCTGTGGTTTTAGCCCCAGGGCAGCTGGGCCAGCAGCCGGCTGGAGGGACCCCAGAACACCAGCAGCTGTAGCGATTCCAGAAGTATCAACACAGACATGCCTAGGACAAAGTGAGAGGTCAGTGCCCTATGGACTTTGGGACCAGTATTTTGGGAACACGTCAGCTTCCTCCCCTAGGGGCTAGAAGTAGCTGAGGAGACACGCCATTTTGTAGTTTTCAGTGGCAGCTCCAGCTCCTGGCCTGTGAACTGTAGGGAGATGCAGCAATCAGTCTTGGGGGGTAATCGCTCTTGCTTTAACATCCCTGGATCTGGATTGTAGTCTGGGGGGAAGGTCGTGGGGTGGATATCCAGCTTACCAGAAACGGAAGTTGTCCCACACACACATTTGGGACGAAAGCTCCCCTGTCTGGTGGCAGAGTCATACTGGGGCAACAAGCCCAAAAGTCAAGTAATTAAGTGGCAACATGCCAAGGCAAAGGAAACAAATTAAACAGAAAAATGTAACATTAGAATCCTATTTGGGGGGCAAAGAGGATCGAAGCATAGAACGGGAGGAGGACTGTGAGGTCAGAAGACCTGCTCCAAAAGCCCCAAAGGAAAATATGAGCAGGTTGCAGGCCATAGAGGACCTTAAGAAGGACTTTAAAAATCAAATAAGAGAAGTGGAGGTAAAATTGGGAAGAGAAATGAGAGGAATGCAGGAAAATTATGAAATCAGGGTCAACAGCCTGACTGAGGAAAATAACACCTTAAAAAATAGACTAACTCAAATGGCAAAGGAGGCCCAAAAGGGCAATGAGGAGAAGAATGCCTTAAAAAGCCGAATTTGTCAGATGGAAAAAGAATCTCAAAAGCTCACTGAGGAGATTCATTTCTTCAGAGTTAGACTGGAGCAAATGGAAGCTAATGACTTTATGAGAAATCAAGATGCTGTTAAGCAGATCCAAACAAATGAAAGAATAGAAGACAATGTGAAATATCTCATGGGAAAAACCACTGACCTGGAAAATAGATCCAGGAGAGACAATTTAAAAATCATTGGACTACCTCAAAGCCATGATCAAAGAAAGAACCTAGAAATCACCCTTCAAGAAGTTCTTAAGGAAAATTGCCCTGATGTTTTAGATCCAGAGGGCAAAACAGAGGTTGAAAGAATCCACCAATCACCTGCTGAAAAAGATCCCAAAAAGAAAACTCCCAGGAACATTATAGTCAAGTTCCAGAATCCCCAGATCAAGGAGAAAATACTCCAAGCAGCCAGGAAGAAACAATTTCAATATTGTGGAAACACAATCAGAATAGCCCAGGACCTGGCAGCTTCTACACTGAGGAATCAAAGGGCATGGAATATGATATTCCAGAGGGCAAAAGAACTGGGAATGAACCCAAGGGTCACCTACCCAGCAAAACTGAGTATTTTGTTTCAGGGGAAAATATGGTCATTCAGTGGAATAGAGGATTTTCAAGCATTCTTGAGGAAAAAACCAGAATTGAATAAAAAATTTGACATCCAGACACAAGAAGCAAGAGATGCCTGAGAAGGTAATCAGGGAAAAGAAATCAAAAGGAACTTATCAAAGTTGACCTATTTACATTCCTACATGGAAAAACAATAACTGTGACTGATGAAACCCCTCTCAGTATGAAAATAATGGAAGAAGGGTGTATGGTCATTTGAATACATGTGAATGGGTATATATATGTTTACAGTTATACATGGATAGAGGGTATAGGTTGAATTTGTTGGGAAGGGATGATACTTAAGGGGTGAAATTATGAGGTGAGAGAGGCAAGTTGCAAGAGGAGATGGGGAGAGACAGGGTAGGGTAAACTATCTCATGTAGAAGAAGCAAGGGGAAGTGGTTGCAGGGGAAGGGAAGAATAGGAAGGCAAAAAGGCAAAACCACATTCTCATTGAATTTGGTTCAGGGAGAGAATGACATACATACTAAATGTGATATCTCACCCTGCAGCAGAATAGGGGGAAGGGGGATGAGAGGAGAGATGATGGATGGGAGGGCATTCTTGTGGGGAGGGGAGGTTGGAAGTACCCACTATAGAAGAGGGACAGGATCAAGTAGGGAATAGATCAGGTGGGGGGGGGGTGGGATGGGTGGGAGGGAATTATAAGCAGCCTTGTACAATATATCTACTATGATAATGTTTTGCATAGCTAGACATGTACAACATATGCTGAATTACTTATCTTCCCAGAGGGAATGGGTGACAAGGGAGGAAGGGAATGGATCTGAAATTAGAGGTCTTAAAATTAAATGTTTCAAATATATATAAAAGAATACTTCAAGCATTAGTGATTTTCTTTTCACTGGAGGTTTTCAATCTGAGACTTAAAATGCCCACTTTTAGGGAGAGAGAATTCATGCTTCAAGCATAGGTTAGAATAGATGTTCCTTGAGGGTCCCTACAGTTCTAAGATTCTAACATAAGGAAGGAGCCAAAAGCCAAATCAAAACAAAACCATAAAGAATAATTGGACTCAGAAAGCCTAGTGTTTGGGGGCCATTAATCCACTGAATTCCTCCAAGAAAGGTTAAAACAAAGTAAGGTTTAGTGCTTAACAAGGTAAGCCCCAATTATTCTTAGAACTATCTCATATACTTTATTCCTCTAATGAGGCAAGATAAATGAGATATCATCCACCAACCACATGGTATTCTCTGAAGCTGAACCCAAGCTCTAGGGGATAGTCTTCTCTACATTATAGGAATCTTGGTTCTCATGATTTCCATCAAACTATAGAGTCTCAACACTATCAAATATCCCCACCATTAACCATATGGCCTCTTCAGTTCAGAAACTGCCTTTCTACCAGGGGTAAAGCCCATTTAGCCTCTGGGCCTACTCTCATTTGTTTAGATTGGCAAGAAAGAAGCACAATTTTGCCATCAGCCACAATGAATTAAGCTGCTTCTCTCAAAAGCCAGAGGCTCTCACTCATTACATAAAATATAGACAGTAAGCCTTGGAAGCCACAAAGACAGCCAGCAGTAGCGGGTGGGGAAGAGGAAGGCAGAATAGCTGGGGCCATGGAGAGATAGACATTGCTTGAAAAGAACAGCTCATGGCGGCAGGCAGGCACAGGCAAGAGAAGGATGGCAGCTTTTGTATGATTTTTGAACAGTCTGTGCTGACAAGCTTTTTTGTTGTGGTAACATTCTTCTAAAGAGAACATTTTCTTCCTCCCTTCGCTGACATCAAGATGTAGCACAAAGTGGAAAAAAGAGGAGAAGGGGACAGTAAAAACATCTAAAAAATTTGTACCCCACACACAGACACCTGTGACCGCTTCAGGCCCCAGCCACTGGGTTATGTGTTCATGCAGCTCACTGCTAGTCCTAGCTCTTGACACCAGCTGTACAGGCGTGGACACCTTACCTACTGCTCACTGAATCTCAATTTGTTCACCTGTCAAATGGGGATAATTAAAGCTGTATTGCCTACTTCACAAGACAGGTGTGATGAAAGTGTTTTGTAAACACACTAAAGTACAGTGACAGACACACAGGAAGTACTATGTCAATGTTAGCTATCATTATTATTATTATTATTACAAATCATAGAGTGCTATAGAAATGTTATCATTATTGGGCACATCCTGTATACAAAGCACCGCTCTGCTGGCAGCCAGAGCTCAGAGGTCAGCTATTTGGGAGTCTGCTTCACAGAGGTGGAAGAGGGTTGAAGCCCTTAGAATGAATGACAGGTCACCACAAGGAGATATATACAGAGAGAGAAAATGACCAAAGAAACGAACTTACATTAAAAGGGTCAAAAAGAATATGAAGAGTCCACAAGAAAAAAAAATAAGAACAACTGAGAGACAGGAAGAGAACCAGGGGAGTACAATGTCTCAGAAGCTGTGGGAAGCCAGACTACACAGGAGGAATTAATAATCACTGTCAAATGCTACAGAAAAGTCATCAATGAGATAGCCCAGCTCCTAAGAAAAAGGCCATGTGACACACCTTGTATCACCTGAAACAAGAAGCCATTTCTCTACAATAAACAATTCATTTGTTTGACTTAAATCTGGCTTTCAAGGGCCACTGATGCTTGAAAATGCTAAATAAACATCACAAATGCTTTCATTATATTACTCCCCAACTCAGGAATCCTTAACAGCTTGTTAATACCTATTACAAGTTTTCAAAATTTTCAAAACTTCAAGACCCACCATGATTGTTGTCCAACTCAAGGACCAGGAAGATAGATTCCCCAAATCCATCACCTAAAATTCCTCAATACATTTCTGTCTCTCCAACCAGACCAGCCTATACTATAGTGTAGTTGGGTTTTTTGAAACCAAGTATAGGAATATACATTTTTTTTATTCTCTTTATCTCATTATATTTGTTCCATGGTTCTAACCTCTTTAGGCCTCTTGGTAACCTATTTAAGCTAAATGACATACAGCCTGACATGGTTATTTGTTTCAGGTGTGTGCCCCCTTCCATCAATTCCTTAATTAAGGGCAGGGGCCATGTCTTCTTGTTTGGGCTCCTCTGCCCAGCAAAGGACATGCTTAGACAGCTGCTCATGATATTCTTGTTGCCTAAACAATTTAATCATTTTTTGAGCTTTCTCTTCCATTCCTGACTCTGGCAAAACCCCTTAGGAGTTTTTATGAGTCCTACAGGCCCCAGAGCCCAATGTCCTGACCTCTGGCCATAGTCAGATTAGGCTCCCCACCTGACTCTGGCTAGCTGGCTTCCCACTATGCACAGACAGGACTTCTACAATGGTAGCCCATTATGGCCAGTAGGAAGGGGCTACTACATAATATTTGTAAGAACTGTAGGCAAAGCTGGAGAGAATGTGATAATCTGGGCTTTAAAATATATTTCCAGTCTTCCTCATCAGAAAGGTAGCATTTCAGATTTACAGAGCTGTGATGAAATACGTACTCTATGACATTTTTGGTGTGATTATAAATTGGTGAAAACATTCTGAGAGGCAATATGGAAATCAGTAATGAGTCCAAATTTGTTCACACATCTTGTGACCTCAAAATTCACTTAATAGGATTTTATCTCAAAAACATAATAAAAGAGGAAGGGGGGAGGAGAAAGTCTATCTGTACTCTAATAAAAAAAATTATGAACAACATATACTCTCAACAGTTAGAAAACTGCCAAATAAATTATGGTATATTAATATAATAGAATACTATGGTGCTGTTTTTTAAAAAGCCATGAATCGTAACAAGGAAATATGGAAAGAAGTACATGAAGTAAGTGCTACAAAGTGAAATCAGCAGGTCAGAACTATAGTCACACCAACTACAACTACCTACTAGGAGAGGAAGAGGAGGAGGAAGAAAGGCAATAAAGGAAATTAAGAAAAAAGGAGGGAAAAAGCAAGGGATACCAGAATATCACATACAACAGGAAGGAGACACGCAGAATAGCATTTCCTTTGCTTATTTGCTCATTCATTCAGTTCTATCCTGTGAAGCTGAATGAGTTTTATGTAAGATTGTGTCCCCAACTTTGTATATCTGATTTATTTGTTTTTGTTGACCACTATCAAGTTTATGATAAAATAAGCATTTTTCTAATGGCCTCCAGTGATGGGAGATGACTACTCCCTATAAGACAGCCATTGTCAGACTGTTCTGACAAGTCTTTCCTTATGTTGAGGAAGAATCTGCCTTCCTGAGTCATCAGAGAACAGAAGAGAAAGCACTGGATTTGGAGTCAGAAGATCATGAAATTGTAAATTGCATCAGGTCAAGAACACCTAAACTTTATGTCTCTCCCACCTCTGCACACAAAGCATATTTAGTAAATATTTGTTGAATAAATGAGTTGGTTTAAATTCCAGCTCTGCTATATCTGCATAACCTTGGGATCTTCCTTATGGGAAAGTGTAGTACAGTGGAAAGTGTGCTGGATTTGCAGTCAGAGGACCTGGGTTCAAAGTCCATCTTTCACTTACTACCTACTTAAGCAAATTCTTTAACAGAGCTCTCTAGGCCTCAGTTTCCTTAGCTGTAAAATGAAGGGGTTGGACTAAATTACATCTAAGGTCCCTTCTTGATCATTCTTAATCTTCTTTGGCTATAATTCATTTCCTTGCCTCTACCTTCCTAGTTCTTCCCTTTGGGGCCACACAGAACAAGTCTGTTCCACATGCCTTCAGTAGAGCCATTCAGATATTAGAGTTTACCCATCATATCCCATTCTCCAAGTCTTCCCTTCAAGGGTTCCTCATATTTTCATATGCTCAGTTCATGTGTTAGTCTCAAGTTCCAGTCTCCTCACTTTGATTAGGGAATGGAAATGTAATGACAAGAACCAGTACTCCATGCCCTATCCTCTGATTACTCACCCACATAGGGCTCAAATCCTCATGCAGATCAGAACTTTAATATGGAAGTAAGCATGGCAGAAACACCATTAAAGAAATTATCTGCTGGAGGATTTTTTTCTTCCTTTAAACTCTCAGAATTCTGCCTTATAGGCTGTACCATTCATTTGGCACTCAAAAAATTCATATTAGATAATCCCTTAATTTTTCAAGTGTGAGATTTTTGTCTCCGTGATGAAAACGATAAGGTCTTATCAAATCTTGTGGCTGTTTAAGCCCCTATCTGCTTAGTGACGGCAGCCTCAGGCCCAAATGAGTTCAAACTGACCAAAGAGGATGACCAGCATATAGTTAAATGTTGTTCATTGACCTTCTCAAAGAGGTCAAAAGCTCTGGGAAAAAACTGGTCAAGATGAAGTGCTTTGGAGTAGCCCAGCAATTTAGTCAGCACAATGGACTAACCAAAACAGAGACGGCAAGCCTGGGCTACAGTAGAGATACCATGCTTAGGGGTAGCAACTATCAACGACTCATCAATTTCCCAGGGCCACCCAAGCCTGAGCTACTAGTGAAAACTCACAGGGATGTATGCCATCATAATGCCCAGATAGGCTGGTGCCACCCCACTCCACACAGGAGCAGACCTCTGTCTTCAGGGCTAGGCCTCACACACAAGGCAAATGCAAAAGAGGAAGGCTGGAAGGAAGAAGAGCAAGAAGACATGAAGACAGGAAGAGAGGGAAAGGTAAGGATTTGTCACCTCATCACTCTCCTCCACATCCACGTTCCCATTGGCATCATCATCCATCTGCTTGTGGATGTTTCGGACAGCCTCAAAGCTGAGCTGCTCATCTTCATTGTGGCACAAGGGCTTGTCAATCCTGCAGAATTCTGTCAGAGGGAAAGAAAGAGGCCACTGTCATACCCACATGAGCCAAAGGCAGGAAGCAGACCTCTGCAGACTGCTACAACAGCAGAGCACTCCTTCCTCACAACTCCCACAGCATTTTCTGTCACTGACATAGATTTTTTTTTTCCTTTTTGGAGGGCAATTAGGGTTAAGCTAGAAAGTGTTACATGTCTGAGGCCGGATTTGAACTCAGGTCCTCCTGACTCTAGAACCGGTGCTCTATTCACTGCGACACCTAGCCATCCCAAGTCATACATTTTCTACTTGAATACTTCCAATGATCACCAACTCTTCAGAACAGTCCATTCTGTCTTACCCATAACCAACACAGTGGATAGAATGCCAGGCCTGGTGTCAGGAAGACTCATCTTCCTCAGTTCAAATCAGGCCTCAGATTCATACTAGTTGGGAGACCATGGGCAAGTCACTTAATCTCATTTGCCTCTTTCCTTATCTGTAAAATGAGATGGAGAAGGAAAGAGCAAACTGCTCTAGTATCTTTGCCAAGAATATCGCCAAAGGAGTCACAAAGAGCTGGACATAACTGAAAAAGAACTAAACAGCAGTCTTATCTCATTAGCTAACCTATAAGCTCTTCAAAGGCTGAGACTATATCTTTTTTTTTTTTTTAATCTCTCTCTCATAACATAACAGAGCCCAAGACTGGGCATAGTACTAGAGTTTAACCCCTATTCTTTATTCTGGAGTGGGCCAGTCTCAGATTTCTCCCAAGTTGTGGGAAGGAAAAATATTGGAGGCAAACGACAGGAAAGTACTCCTCAGCAGAAGTGATTTTTTTCCCCTCTTCAAATCTATCAGAGTACTTTGTACCTCTCTTCTATATGCTTCTGAAATTCTAATTTATCTTATAGTTAAGTGCATGAATCTTACCTCCAAATTAGATTATAAATTTCTTAAGAAAAGGGACTGCAGCTAGGTGGCACAGTGAATAGAGCACCAACCCAGGAGTCCGGCAGACCTGAGTTCAAATCTGGCCTCAGGCACTTGACATACTTACTAGCTGTGTGACCTTGGGCAAGTCACTTAACCCCAATTCCCTTGCCTTCCTCCCTCCAAAAAGGCGGGGGGGGGGGGGTGCCACTGAGGGTCCTTCTAACGAAAATTCTGTGAAATAAATGTTTGTTGAATTTTTGATGATAGTCAAGAATTTAAAAATGCCTTCCAAACTCTACATCTGTCTCAGAAAGGTTGTTTCTATTACACGTAGCTAGATTATAACTGGATTCAAGTTCAATGATCACTATTGCACATATAGCACTTTATAATTTTCAAAAAAATTTTACACATTATCTCATTCTTATAACCCTTTAAGCATCTACTCATTTGTATTTTGTTATCTCTGTTTTAACTCATTTGTATTTTGTTATCTCTGTTTTATTGAGGAGGAAACTGACGCCTACAGGACAGAAGAGACTTGTCCAAGGTTATTCAATTATTGAGTACATTTGAGACAAAATTGCAGATAACCTGATTCCTAGATTTTTGTATTTTCTGCTACACCAGGCTTTCCCTACAGACTCCCCTCCTGGCTGTTGAAATGAGATATCCATGAGTTTCAGTGTCTGACACTGGGGCCTTAAATACTTTATACATGATAAATGTTGAATGATTGAAGGAAATTAGCATTGGGTGAAGCCCTAATGGTAAACTGACTAGAAATAGTCTTAGCAACAGTGAGAAGAAGGCACAAGGCAATGAGTCTTAGAATGATATCCCATATCAAGGAAATGTTTGTATAAGATAACTGCTAACTAATTGCTAAATTTTCAGTGCTAATTTTCAAGGGTAAATGCTTACAAACAACAAATCTAGGCTTGATTTATTGTTTTCCTGGTTATCTAGACTTAAGAAAAGATTGAGAAAATATTAACAATACAGACTAAATTTATAAACGTTATTACAGGCACATTTTCTCCCCAAAGATCTGGTTGTTAAATATTTACCAGTATACACCTGTATTCCAGGTCTAGTTCTGCTACTAGCTTCACTATATGACCCTGAGCAAGGCTCTTTTCTTCATGAGAAAAAAAAAAGGAAAGGGAGGGAGTCATTTCAAACTCTGAATTTAGGGTAACCACTTGAGCCTGGTATCAAGTGGTCAGTTTCCATTTGGCTTCATTCTATAAGCATATGTCTTAGTAAGAATTATCAAGGAAGAAGGACCTTCCTTTTGTTCCCCTTGGTCCAAGGAAGTCGGAAGAATGGGGTTTTGTGGTGGGAGAGCTAAATGCTGACAAGGTATCTACAGCAAAAATGCTAGAGAGATAATGGGCTAAAGAAGAAAAATGAGACATACATTTTCAAATATGACCAATGTATGAAGCTGTTTTACTTCATTAGGCTAGTCTTTGAGTCCTCTACAGAAAAGCTTTTATTTGGAGGAAAGGGAAATGAATTATCAGGGAAGAGTGGGTAGGGTAATGAGTGGCACTAAAAAAGAAAAAAGCATCAATGAAACATTAAAAGTATGTGGAAGGAAGTTCAGAAGGTGCTACAAATGAACGGGCCAGTTTTTCACTATTGTACTACATATACATTTTAAAAATCAAACTAAGTAATGGAAGTTGATCATTTCATACATAATCTTCATTTTCTACCATTTGCATATTAAAATATTCAAGTTTCTCTTAAGATTGTAATAAGAAAAATAAAGAAAATCACCAGTTTCCTGAGTAACATAGCAAACAAGACCACTCTGCCAGAGGCGTGAGCCTCTAGCTCCACACCCAGCCTTGTACTTACCTCATTGATTTGCCTACTTCTCCTCTGCCCCTAGTGGTATCATCATATCACCTGAAGCAAACTCAAACTCAGGACAGACTTGTTGGTACTCTTGGGATCCAATTCAACAGATATTTACCTAAAGGGCTTTAGTGCAAAGCCCTATATTTGGTGCTGGGGAAACAAAGATGAAAATCGATACAGTGTGTATGCAAATTTCATCCAAAGTAGAATGTGATAGGGGCAAAGTGGAGAGATCAGCAAAGTGCTATGAGAACTATAAGGAGGGGTAATCATTTTCAATGAGGGGTGGAGGGAGTCAGAGATGAGATGAAAGAAAACTTCATAAAGAAGGTGTCACCTGAACTAAGCTTTAAAGAAGTAAAAGGATTTCAACGTGGAAATGAGGAAGGAATGTCTTTCAAGTAGAGAAAATGACCTGCTTGACTGGATGGAGGCAGGAGATGGCAGAATGAGATCAGAAAACAGTTAATAGTTACACTGGAATGCAGTGCATGAACAACAGCAGAAAATTAGGCTGGAATGAATCACAGAATTCCAAAGTTGGAAGGGCCTTCAGGGGTTTCTAGTCCAACTTGTGCCTGAGCAGGGAATCAATCCCAACAAGGGATCATCTAACCCCCATTTGAAAGTTATCCTGGACCCTGACTGATGCCAGGTTATGACGTTTGTCTTTGAGCAGAGGAGGCACACGGTCAAACTTGGGCAAGGTAGATCCTGGGATGATTTCTTCCTCCTCCAGGAAGCTGATCTTGACTTATCTGATCTACAATGATTGACCCTCTTGAGACCTCTGGTTGTTTTTACTTAAAGATTTACTTAAGACCTCTGGTTGTTTAATTTACTTTAATTTTACAATTAAACAATAAACTACCCTAAAATAATTTCATGTGTTCCTATATTGGTCACTGACCTAAGTGCAAGAGCACTGTCCTTTCCACTGGCCCTAGGTATGCAATTAATACATGCTACAGCTTGGGGACTGAAGGCCCAGTGGTTAAAATGACCCCTAGGTAGCATTAGTCTGATTCACTTTCTTGACTCTACTGACTTACAGGACTCAACCTGAAAATCAAATTAACAAGTTCACTGAAGAAAAAGCTGTCAAATGGGGGGTTCATTCAAAAAGTATTTATTAAGTGCCTACTTTATCAACTACTACAGATACAAAAGACAAAATGAAAATACTAGCTATTATATACACAAAAAAGCAAATACTAAGTCTTTATAAAGTAAAATCAAAGTCACTTCATGACAAGTAGAGCACTAACAATTAATTGGGAACAGGAAAGGCTTTGCTTAGCTCTGAGCAAGATCAGGAAAAAGTGAGGGAATCCATGAGGTGAGGCACAGCTTGTGTAAAGAGATTAAATGCCAAGTTTTGGAAAGAGCAAAAAAGTCAGTCTGACTAAAATATCAATTGTATAAAGGAGTAATGTGAATTAAATCTAGAAATAAACTGGAAGCAGCCCATGAAGTGGTTTAATTTAAATGCCAAGCTAGGGTAGTTTGTATTTTATCTTAAATTCAACAGGGAGCAGGGAAAGATAAAAGACTAGCAACAGAACTTATGAATGTAATCTATCTTCTGCATCACAGTATCCTAGCTGATGAGAAAGGTAAAGATCAGTTTGAGGGGACCTAAACTAGCTCCCTTAAAAGCAGAGTGGAAAAAAGGAAATAGCACTTCAGAAGTCTTTGGTTCAAGTCCCAGAGAATCTTAGCTTCCTCTATAAAATGGGACCTGGGGAAAGGGATTTACACTGACCTCCTCAGCTTAGGTCAACCAAAATAATGTGTGTGAAAGTGGTCTTCAGTGCTACTGTTTTAAAGCTACGATGATTATAAAGCTCATGTCCTCCAATGTCTCCTCATTGATGTGTGGAAGTGATGAGGCTCTATAAGACTCTACAAGGAGAATTTAAGATCCTAGCAAAGAACAGTCCAGAGAAAAATCTATGCATCTTCGGTGCAGAAAATCTAATTATGGAAGGACTCATCACTGGAACACTGGCCACCAGTGTATGAAAATTAGGCCCTGATCTTTTGAAACAGGTATTAATAATAAGACCAAGGGAGATAAGAACATCCTCTTGGCCAGGACTTCCCCAAGGTCCAACTATTGCCTTGTCTTTGATGCTCTCAATGGCCATTGCCACTCCTTCCTTGCCTTATTAGGGCCCTTTCTCCCCCCAGAGAATCATAGAATTAGAAGAGATATCAAAGAGTTTCTGGTCTAACCTATACCCAAATAAGAATCTCCTCTACAGGATCCATGCCAAGTGATTGTTTAGCCTTTTCTTGAAACAAAAACCTCCATGGAAGGGGAACACATCAAAGTTCATTCCGTGGTTATCCAATCAAACTTACCATTCACTCTGGGCTAGTGAGCAAATGGCTTTTAGCAAGGCTGAAACAACTAATATTTAGCCCAAACTATAACCCCCCAAAGTTGGGTAAGCCCTTGGGGGTCTTCTACTAACTCCCAGGAGTCTCCCACATACACACATTGCCTCCATCTGCACATTTGCCAGAAGCAGCAGACTGGGGAGCAGCTTTGTTGGTATTAGCTGCACTTCTGTGTTAAAACCGAAGCTCAAATACCAAAGCTTGTCATTAAACCATCATCAGAATTATCATCAAATCCCTCAGCCTGTGCGCTCATACTTGAGAACTAAAAACCCATCTTTTCCTAAAACTTCTAGTTTCTTCCTGGTATTAAGCAAAAATTATTGCCGAGGAAAGTTCTTAGGCAGTGTAGTATGCAGACTTTGGAGTCCAAAACCCCAGGTTCAAAACCCAGCTTTTGCTATTTACTAGTCATGTGATACTGGACAACTGACCACTTCTCTGCACCTCAGTGTGTCATCTTTAAAATGAATTAGACCAGATGATCTCAAAGGTCACCTCTACTTCTCAATCCGAACTCTAGCACTGGAAAATTCTGATTCTTTGCACCAGGAGGTAGGCAAGAGTACAAAGGGACTGATGGCAGGCAGAGTAGTGACCCCTGGCAGGCACCTGGGGTGGCCAAAACCAGTGAGAAGCACCTGAGTTAGACATGGGAGATGGTGGGCCACAGTGCTCAGAGCAGTGAGTGAAAAATGCAGTCACTTAAAGAAGGGAGGAAGGGAGAGAGGCAATTAACAGAAGGCCTTGAAACCTATTATTAGTAAATTAGTTTAAATCTTAATGATACACTGTACTGGGAGTCTGGAGACCAGAGTCCTAGACCTAACTCTCACACTAACTCACTGTATGACCTTGACAATAACAGCTATTAACTATCATTTATGTACCACTTTGCGGTTTACAAAACTAGGCTCTGTCCTAGACCTCTTCTCTTCTCCCTCTATACTATATCATTTGGTGATCTCATCAGCTCCCCAGGGATTCAATTATCAGCTCTATGCAGATGAGCTGAGATCTATTTATCTAGCCCTTACTTCTCTCCTGACGTCCAGTCTCATCATCTCTGCAATTTTAGCAACCCAAACTACATGTTTCATAGAAATCCTAAACTCAGCATGTCCCAAATTGAACTCGTTATTTTCCTCCTCCCCCCAACCAAATCCTCCCCTCTTCCTAATTTCCTAACACTCTCTCATTACATCCCCCATATCTAATCAGTTGCCAAGTCCTGTCATTTCTGCCTTCTTAACATCTGTCATATACACCACACCCCATTCTCTCCTTTGCCATTGACTCCACCCTATTACAGACCTTTACTGACTCCTCAGGACTACTACAATGGCCTGCTGGTGGGTCTGCCTGCCTCAAGGTTCTCCCCCCCTCCAGTCCATCCCCTACTCAGCTATCAAATTTATCTTCCTAAAGTATAAATCTAACCATGTCACTCCACCTCCCATTCAATCAATCCCAGTGCCTTTTGGTTGCTTTTAGGATCAAATATAAAATTCTCTGATATTTAAAGATCTCTGTAACTTGGCCCCTTCCTACCTTTCTAGTTTTTTTATACCTTACTGTTCCCCCTAACCCCTACATATGGTATAATACAAAGTCACTGACCTCCTTGCTGTTTATCAAGATGTTCCCTTTCCTGATTCTGGACATTTTCACTGGCTGTGAAAGTAAGCATCTTCTCTAGAAGATCCTTGAAAAATGGCCATTTAGCCCCCCCTTAAAATGAATGTCTCCATGGAGGGCAAACACATCAAAGTCCATTCTATGGTTAGAATTAGCCTAATTCTAACTGAAAAAACCAATTGATAAAGCACTTTACACATATTATCTCATTTCATTCTGATAACAATTCTGAGGTAAGAAATACAGATATTATTATTCCCACTTTACAGAAAAGAAGCAGAAATTCTAAGAAGTCAAGTGATCTGCCCAGGGTCATACAGCCCTAAGTGGCACCAGGATCTGAACCCAGATCTATTGACTCCAAATCTAGTGCTCCATCCCCACTCTAGGCTTCAATCTCCTACCATAAACTATAGGAGGAGATTATATGATCTCTAAGGTCTTTATACACACACATACAAATACAGATACATACATATATACATACACACTTTTTAAATATATCTATGTATGTATGTATATACCTACACACATACACGACATCAGGAAGAACTAAGTTTGAATCCATTTTTTGACACTAGCTGCATGACCCTGGGAAAGTCATTTGATCTCTTAGTCTCAATTGCCTCATCTGTAAAATAAGGATAATAGTAGCACCTACTTCACAGGGTTGTGAAGACCAAATGAGATAATGTGTAAGGTACTTTACAAACTTTAAAATACTAAATAAATGTAAGCCATTATGATAATACATTTTAAGGTCCTTTCCATGTCTGACATTCTAAATCCATAACATTACCCTTGCTGGCCATCTCAAAAGGAAATTTGGGGAGGAGGAAAGAAAAAAATAAGCATTTATTGAGTACCCACTATGTGCCAGGCATTGTGCTAAGCACTTTCTGACAGGGAGCTATAACCCCACCACTGCCGCTCTACAAGACTTTATAGGATCGTGGAAAAATTGGAAAAACTTTTGATTAGTTTTTGGGTTTTTTTTTAATTACTCTAAGAAATCAAACACTGCCAATCCTTCTACAATATGCAAGACCTCTCTGTACACGTAGATGTAGTTACCTATCTACATCCAGCATCTATAATATGCAAGACTTTGCTAAGTCATGCTGATGGAGGGGAGTGATACAGAAAACAAAATGTCTTGCCCTTCAACTTACTACCTAAAGCTCATAATGAGAAGATAATTATCAGTACAAAGCAGCAAGTAAAATGATAAATGCCAAATGGGTATGCAAACAACGAGGTCTGTGGAAGGACAGAGAAGAAGTCAGTGTCTGGCCATATCACCCCCTCCCCAATCAATAACTCTAGTGGCTTCCTACCACCACCTCCAGATCAAAAATAAAATCCTCTGTTTGGCCTTCAAAGCCCTTCATAACCTAGCCCCCACACTCTATCTTTCTAGTCTTCTTTCACCTTTCTCCTCACCACCCCTCCAATCTGCAATCCAGTAACACTAGCTTCCTTGCTATTCTTCAAACAACAGGCTCCTTCTACAGACTAGGCATTTTCACAGGCTGTCCACTGGGCCTGGAATTCCCTCCCTCTTAATTTCTACCTCCTGGCTTCCTTCAAATCCCAACTAAAAACCTACCTTCTACAGGAAGCCTTTTCCAACCCCCCCTTAATTCTAATGCCTTTCCTCTTTCTTGTTTATGCTGTATATAGCTTGTATGTACGTAGTTGTTTACATGTTGTTTCTTCCATTAAACTGTGGGCTCCTTGAAACCAGACTGTCTTTTGCCTTTCTTTGAATCCCCAGAGTTTAGTACAGTACCTGGCACACAGCAAGTGCTTAATAAATGTTTACTGCCTGACAGATGGCATAGACTACAATATGGAAAGTTTCCTTGAAAACACAGGACCCGAGCTGTGCAGGGAAAGCAATTCAAAAAGGTGGCAAAGAGGGGAAAGACATCTTAATAAGGAGAAATACTGACTATTCCAGATTGTTAGTGTGGAGATATGCCAAAGCTTGCTACAGAACAACACCTAAAGGACTAAGAGTCTTCCTCATCAACCCTTATGTAGCTCACTGTTGTCCTATACAACGGTGAAAAGACCAACAGACTGAAAATTAGGTGCATCTTAGGTTTGAATCACAGCTTTTCTACATGTTTACTGACTGGCCTGTGCCCTGAGGCAAGTCACAATCTTCATGAAAACAGAAATGTGCTGGTCTGGGAACATTCTTGCTAACAGGCCACTTCTCAAGAGTGTGCCCCTTGCTGTGTTACTATCTAAAATAGGGCTTTCAGGAGGAAAAACACTTTGTAAATCCTAAAGTGCTACAGAAATGAATTTTCTTTAAGTCAGATTATCATACTTATATGGTAACTGAATATGTCTAAATAAATAGAGATACATTTCCTGAAGTTTGCCCATTTCTACTGGCACAGTTAAAGTGTTCATTTAGAGCACTTCCTGAAACCTGGGGTAGGGAGCAACTGGCTGGCCCTGGAATTAGGAAAGTTCAGAGCTCAAGGCCTGAATCAAATGTCCATGCTGCCAGCATGCTCCTGGCACAGAACTCAAAGACCAGCAAGGGGCACACTCTTGAGAAGTAGCCTATTAGCAAGAATGTTCTCAGAACAGCACGTCCCCATTTCACCACAGGGCACAGGCCCTTCATACCTACAGCTCAGCTTAGCGCTCTACAGGAAAACTCAAAATGTTTTCTGACCAAGTGAAATCATGGCAAATAACCTCTCTGGCACTTGGGATCGAGACATTACTTTCAACTAGCCTAGTCATTCAGCCAATTCATTCTAGAACGTTTAATGAGCAGAATAAACCTGAAAATTCCTGTGCTTGGTGATAGGGATACAAAGTATGTACACAAATGTTGCTCTAAGGCTTACAATCTAATAAGAGGAAGAAAAGGCATGTACACAGACGATGATGACAGAAGAGAGTGATAAGTGCAAAGCAGCAGTCTACAAAAACTGCACTGAGAAACAAGAGAAAGGAGAGACCACTTTCACCTGGGCCAAAAGGAAAAAGAGGGAAATAAATCAGGAGTTCTACCTCTTCATGGCGTCTAAGGTAAAGTTAAAAGGACAGAAGCACTTCAAAAGTCGGAAACAAGGGAAACTTTTCTTGGAATGAAGCAAGGAACTATGATGGCAGAAGGAAGGACAAGAGTAGGGGATGCCCTCAGTGAAGGTGGGAGTTCCACAGGAGTCGCACATTGTACATGTTTTCAAACTTTTCCAATGCACTGACAAGTTATGCTGATTTTTTTTCCTCATTTTCTTTTTCTTTTTTTTTCCTTTAAAAATACTATTTGTAGGGGTGGCTAGGTGGCACGATGAATAGAGCACCGGTCCTGGAGTCAAGAGGACCTGAGTTCAAACCAGCCTCACACACTTAACACAAAACTAGCTGTGTGACCTTGGGCAAGTCACTTAAACCCAATTGCCCTGCCCTACCCCCTCTAAAAAGCAATAATAATAATAATATTTGTTAAAAAAAAAAAAAAAGGAGGGGGGGGAGGCTAGGTGGTGCAGTGAATAGAGCACCAGTCCTGGAGTCAGGAGGACCTGAGTTCAAATCCAACCTCAGACACTTAACACAAAACTAGCCTTGTGACCTTGGGCAAGTCACTTAACCTCGAGTGCCCTACCTTCCTCTCTCCAAAAAGCAAAAAAACAAAAAAACAAGCAATAGAAAATAGTTCAGTTTGATTGGAACACAGATATACAAATAAGTGTGATATCAGATAAGGTTGGAATGTTAGGTTAGAACCAGACTAATCAGGTTAGAATCAAGCCCAAGAGCATATTCTTTAGCCAACAGGTAACAGGGAACCAATAGAAGGGTTTTGAGTAGAGAATCAAATGATGTTAGAGTTAGAAGGATCCTCAAGGTTATCTAGTCCAATCAATACCAGAACAGAATTCACTTCTATAACACCCCCGATATATTCAATGCCTACAACAAGAGGAAGCCCGCTTTCTGACACAGCCCATTCTTCTTTCGTACAGCTCACACTGTGAGGAAATTTTTCTTTATATCTACAAGAACTCTGCTTCTTTGAAACTTCCACTCATTGCCCCTAGTCCTGCCTTTTGAGGCTTATTCTGCCAAACAGGACAAATACAATCCCTATTCCACATGAAGTCGTGATAAAATTGTTTCCTGTTCTCAAAGTTCTAGTAATAGAGTTTAGCATTACATAAAAACTGTAACATATGGTATAATGTGATAAATATTAATTTGATGCCTAATTGAAGGGTTATTATTAGGTACATGCAGAATGTCAAGGGTATACAGAGGAAGAAGAAAAACAGGTGACACTTGGGCTGGGCCTTGGAGTGGGGACAAGATTCTTCTCACACAGTGGATGTGGGGGAGGAGAGACAAGAAGCAAGGTGAGCTTTCCAAGGGAAAGTTAATAGTATGAGCAAAGCAGAAACCACCATGACATGTACAGAGGCCAGTGAGTGGAACAACCAGACAAGGGGAGAGTAGAGCGATATAAGGCCAGGTCATAAAGGGCCTCAAATGTCAGGTGAAGGAATACAGATTTTACTCTCAGGAGTCACAAGAATTTCTTAGCCCAACTTCTAGAAGTCAATGTGGTACAACAGAAGGAACACTGGATCTGGAATCAAATAACCTGGGTTCAAGTCCTGGTTCTGCTACTTACTATCTTTGGGAGCCTGAGCAAGTTATAAAAGAGAAGGATAGACTAAATGGTCCCAAGAGTCCTTTCCAGGGCTGCTGGGGCAGGATAGCAGAGACAGAGATCCGAAAAGAAGGGAAATCAAACCTGGACCTTAATGCCTTCCCCCTTCACTTCACAATGCATATTCACATATTAACAACTTGAATTAATAATCCTTTAAGGGTTATAATGTGCTTTTCCCACAACAATTCTAAGAGGCAGGCACTACCTCATCCCCATTTTATAAATTAGGAAACTGAGAGAAGAGTTGTCCAATACCGTCACAAGGCTAATAAATTTCAGAGCTGAGCTCCAAATCCAGGGCTTCTGATTCTAAATCCAGCACTCCTTCCACTACACTGTGGTGCCCCTGACAAACACTCTCCACCCCTGTACTCCCCCACCCCCGCCCAGGATCATCTTCCTCCCAAGCCCTGGGCATGGAAGGCATAACTGACCAATATCTCATCAGTTCCAGGGAAAACAGGAAGAAATCTCTGGGAACAGATACAGAAAGAAAGAGAGAATGAGCTTCTCATAAAAGCTGAGGAAAATGACCATCTGCCAGGAAACCCCTCCCCACCTCTGGATAGCCTAAGCTGGAAACTGATCTCACTTTGCCAATCAACAAGCACTTTATGAATGTCTAATCCATGTCAGGCACTGTGCTAGGTGCTGGGAATAAAAACGGAACAGTTCATACCCTCAAAGACCTTACATTCTGGCGGGGGGGGGGAGAAAGAGTGGCACACTACAACATATTTAGAGAATTTAAGTAAATACAGTTTACATAAAATGAATGGTGACATGGAGAGAAAAGAGGCAATAATAACTAAGAGAATCAGGAATGGCCCCTTGAAGGATGAAGGACCTGAGCTGAGCCTTAGAAGGGGCTAGAATCCATCAACCATCATTAAGTGCCTACTATTTGCCAAGTGCCATGGATGCAAGTAAAAAGAAACAATCCCTTCTCACAAGAAACTTACATTCTTATAAGGAGGAAAGTTCCAAGAAGTTGAGGTAAGGAGGGAGAGCATTCCAGATATTGGGATGAGCCTGTCCAAAGGCATGGAGACAGGAGATGGAATGCCAAGAAAAGGGGAACAACATGTAAGCTGCTTCGGCTAATGACTACTCCCCTTTCCATTGGTTGGCATTCTCATCTATCTCACACAGAGCCAGTTGTACTGGGAGGGAACAGTGGTCAATGGAAACCCCACCACCACTAATATACCCCAGTGCATTTCAGTTTCTGGGACTCAAGCCACCTGCCCTTGCCTGTCACAGAAGAATAAATGGAAGGAGGTGGTACCACAACACAGAGGACATGTAGAGATACTGTTTGGAGAAAAACTGACTCAAAGACTTCAGAGGTGTTCAATTCAATCCAACAAACGTTTATAAAAGCCTACTATCTGTAATATAACACTGAAAAATAAATTCAAAGAAGTTGAGACATTTATACAAATTGGAAAATGATTGAATAAGAGATGTCAAACAAAAGGGTCCAACAGACACAAGAAGTAAGGGATCACTTTTATTTAAAAGGCTCTGGGAAGGCACTGTGGAGATGGTGGCACTCAAAGTAGACCATGAAGGAAGAGTAATATCAAAAGCCAGAGACAAGGGATAAGAAAGTCAGTTTTAGGTACAGACCTATATTCATGTCTAAATCACAGAAAGAACAGGAGGAAATTGGGGAATAAAGTATAAAATAAGGCCTAAGAAGCAGCCTGGAGCCAGATTATGGAGGGTTTTGAATGCCAGACTAATTTCCTACATGATAGAAGGGAAATGAACACTGGGTTTGGAGTCAGAGGACCTGGCTTTGAAACTTGGCTCCACTTAGTACCTGTATGATCTTGAGCCAGTCACAAACTCTCTGGGCCTCAGTTTGCTCATCTCTAAAACACAAGTAAGAAGGCTGGTCTAGATGACATCTAAGACACTTTCTAGCTCTAAATCTATGATGCTCTGACACTTTAGGGAACAGGGACATACTGAAAGTCGAAACAAGGAGAGGTAGGGGTTTCACGTGGTTGGACATATTTTACCAGAGATATAGGGAAAACATCCTTGTTACCAATTATCCAGGTACTAAGAACTTATACAGAATCTATAAGAAGAGTCAATATGTTTGAATGAAAAGAGCACTGATCCTGGAGTCAGATTAACATTCCTAAAATACTCTTTTCATCAATATCACTCTCTAGGTCAAAATCCTTCAATGGGTCCCCTAATCCTTATAGGATAAAGTCCAAATTCCTTAGCCTGGCATTCAAAGTCCATGATAATCTGATCTTCCTTTCCACTTTTAGTATTCCAGACAAAACAATTAATTTACTGCCTCTAGAATCACAGGATCCAAGAATTATAAGGAACTATGGAGGGCATCTAGCTCAACATTTTGCTGGAATAGGAACCCTCTCTACACTATCACCAAGCAGTTTATACAGGCTTCTGTTAAAGGTTTCCAGTGTTGAGGAAATTGGCGCTTCCTAAAGCAGTCGATTTCACATTTCAATAGTTAAAACTGTAACTTTTCCATGCTCTATCATGGCCAACACCCAAATTTCAATCTATTAAGGCCCAGGATATGTAGAATGCACAAACTCCAGGAGCCTTCACCTGTAATTCTAACCAAAGTCATTTGTTTCCTTTTTGTGGCCAATAATACTTGTTATGGTCTGCACTATTATACATTCTTATAATTATAAAACATTAGAAGTAAAAGAAACCTTACAGAACATTTAGACCAGTGTTTCCCAGTTACTGTGGAACTACGGAACCATATATTAGGATTATCATGGAACCCTAGTATAAATAAGGGTTATATAAAAAAGCTGTTGTCAGTACTCTAAAATATGAGACAGTCATAGGAACTAGAGCTGAAAGGTGACTATCAGTCCAACTCCCTCACTTTATAAATGAGGAAACTGAAGCCCCCCCCAAAAGGAATTAACTTTTCCAAATTCACACAGCTAACAGACAGCAGAGACCATAGTTAAACCTACACTCTGACTCCAAACCAAGTATTCTTCCCATTATATATTCTAATATGTATCAGAAACACTAATGGTGTTTGACAATTTTTAAGCAGTTGAATGGTCTCAATTTTTTGTATTTTGCCCCCAAATTACCCTGACCCCTCCTTTATTCTGGGGAATTTTAGCCCTCTATCCCCACCAGAGTGGCATTTTATGGGTTCTCTCAAATTTTAAGCCTCAAAGTATTCCATAGACAAATGAGGTTTAGGAAATGCTGCTCTAATCCAAACCCCTACATTCAACAGATGAGGAAACTAAGATGCAGAGAGCTGGAAGCCTTGCCCAAGGTCAGGCAATAAGTCATAGCCATAATAACCAAGCCTAAGTTTTGTGATTAACTACATACTGTTTATAGGGTTTTGCCAACTATTTCCTACCAGATCTGTCATTTGCCCAAAGTCATATGGCTAGTTAGTCATTGACTCTCTGAACCTCCTCTATAGAATACTGATAAATAACACCTCACAGGTGGATTATGAGGAAAGTACTTGGTCAAACTTAAACCACTACAGAGGGCAGTTAGGTGGTGCAGAGCACTAGGCCTGGAGTCAGGAAGACTTGTTCAAATCTGGCCTCAGACACTAACTACCTATGTGACCGTGGGCAAGTCACTTAACCCTTTTTGCCTCAGTTTCTTCATATGTAAAATGAGCTGAAGAAAGAAATGATAAACCACTCCAATAAACCCCAAATGAAGGCACAAAGAGTCAGATATGACTGAAGCAACTCAACAACAACAAAATCACTACAGAAATTTCATGGGACAAGTTTTGTCTGCTAATTTAACAGCTCCTTGAAAATAAGAGCTGAAACCTCTACTTCTCTTCCTTTTTTCATAATTAGTTCCAAACATGATCCAGGGAACATAGGTCCTAAATTGAATGTTCCCATCTGGAAGAGTCCCCAGAACTGGGGACTTCTTTGTTTCAGTACAGACATCTATACTATACAGAATATGTCTTACAGGGATGGATGGCTTTTGCCATCTGAATGTGTCTACGTCAATAATGATGAAGCCCTTCAAACTCACCCACCCACCCTTCCTTCCCCCCAAAGATTCAATCACCTCAAGCTGACTGAAATTCTATCCCTCAACTGGAGGCAGACTAATGCCTAACCCAGCCACCTTAGGGGCCATCACCAGTCATCTTGACTTATGTCTTGCCAGTGGAGTCTAATGACTCTGGAGGAGACAGTAAGGCTGATGACTTTGCACAGTTCTGCCTCATTTAAATCCAATTCACTTGCAAGTCAAGACATCATCCTTCTGATATTGGTCCTCTTCAAGAATGAAGGTTGAATAACAACAACAACCCTGCCCTTCCTAGAGTCTGAGACAATATGAATATTACCAGAAAATATAGCTGGTACAACTTTAGCTTTAGTGCAGAAAAATATCCACAAGGCTGGAATGACAAGACCAGTGTCACCTGAATTTACTTCTGGTAAGGAAGAATTTGCTCTAGCAAATGCCTAGCTCCCGAATACCCACTCCAGCAAAACCCTGATGTTCCCAAAAGATAGAATAATGATCAAAGTCAATGAGAAACTACAGTAAATTACTTCTACTCCAGAACTGCACAGGAAATCACTCAGAAACCCAAGGGCATTAAGAACAGGGACCAACAGGAAAGCCATCACCAATACTGGCAAATAAACCTATAACTTTTAACCACAACCAGAGAGGGGTCATAAACATGAGTCACATGCAAAGCTCTCTGTCTGGAGGCAGCAAAAAAGAAGGAGCCCTAAGAAAGACCAAGGATGCCTGTAAAGTCATAGCAGGGACCTTGGGAAGGAATTATAAATAGTATAAGGAGAGACCAGAGCTTCAGGGCAGCACTCAGACAAAAACAACTCAGGTACCTGGGGCTTCAAGTCCCTAGCCTTCTATCCAGAGACAAAATAAAGACCCTTGAAAATACAGGGCTTTAAACCTCTAAGATCCAGAAGAGCCTAATGGCTCTAACCATGGAAGTGAAAGTCACCACAGGAATCAAGGGCTCCCAGGGCAAGACCAAAGAGAGCAAACCACACCACCCAAAAGAAGAGGGCAGAAACTGACCCAAGGAATAAAACCCTAATTCAGGAACTAGAGGAGAGATGAATAAATCAAACTAAATACCAACTAGTATTTATGAACCAATAAACAAATATTTGTTAAACAACTACTATGTTCCAGGTACTGTACTAAGTGCTAGGAATACAAAAAAAGGCAAAGACAGTCCCTGCCTTCAAAAAGATTACAAACTAATAGGAGAGGCAAAAGCAAACAAATATATACAAAACAAGCTATATGCAGGAGAGAAAAAGAAATGATTTAGCAGGAGGGAAGGCACTAGAATGAAGAAGTGTTAATTAAGAAGGGTTAGGAAATACTTCCTGTAAAAGATGGTGTTTTAGTTGGGACTTAAAGGAAGCAAGGGAAGTTCATGGGTTGAGAAGTAAAAGCATTCCAGGCATGGAGAACAGCCAGAGAAAATGTCCAGAGCTAAGAGATGGTGTATCATATTTAAGGAAAAGTCAGGAAGCCAGTATCATTGGATCAAAGAGTAAGATGAAAGAAGAATGTAAGGTAGAAGGGGGTTAGATTATGGAGGGTTTTGAATGTCCAACAGAGCATTTTATATTTGATCCTGAAGGTGATGTGGAGTCACTTGGAATTTAATGAATAAGAAGAATTGACACAGTTGGACCTGAGCTTTAGGAAGATCACTTTGGTGGCTGACTGAAGGATAGAATAGAGTAGGGAAACTTGAAGCAGGCAAACCCAACAGGATACTACTGTAATAATCCAGGCATGAGGTGATGAGGGCATGCACTAGACCAGGGGTGCAAGTCGAAGGGAGACCATATATACAAGAGATCTTGCTGAGGTGAGATTAACAGTCCTCAGCAACAGCTTGAATATGTGGGAGAGGTGCGTGGTGATTGAGTGTGAGAAATCAAGGATTCCTAGACTATGCGCCTCAGGGACTAAGAGGATGGTGTTGCCCTCTACAGTAATGGGGAAGACAAGAGGGAAGAAGATTTTAGGGGGAAAGATTATGAGTTCTATTCTGAGCATATCACATTTAAGAAATTTGCTGGGGGGTGGGGCACAGCTAGGTGGCACAGTGAATAGAACACCAGCCCTGTAGTAAAGAGGACCTGAGTTCAAATCTGACCACAGACACTTAACACTTGCTAGCTGTGTGACCTTGGGCAAGTCACTTAACCCCAATTACCTTGCTTTCCCCCCTCCAAAAAGCAAAAAAAAAAAAAAAAATCTATTGGATACCTAGTACAACAAGTCTGAAAGGTAACTGGAAATGTGACCTTGGAGGTCAGCAGAAAAATTGGGTAGGTAGATTTGAAAATCAGCAGAAAGATGGTAAATTGTCTATGGAAGCTGTCCAAATGAAGTAGTGTAAGAGGGAGAAGAGGATAGGGCCCAGGACAGAACCATGAGAGACAACTACAGTTAGAGTGCATGATTTAGATGAGGATCCAGCAAAGGAGACTGAGAAAGAGCAATCAGATAGGTAGGAGGAAAACCAGGAAACAGCAGTGTCCCAAAAACCTAGAGAGGAAGAATATCAAGGAGGAAAGGATGATCAAAGGTCAAAGGCTGCAGAAAGATCAAGGAAAATGAAGATTGAGAAAAGGTCATTGGATTTGGCGATTAAGAGATCACTGGTAACTTTAGACAGAATAGTTTTGATGGAATGATAAGGCTGGAAGCTGTATCATAAGAGGTCAAGAAAAGAATGAGATGAGAGAAAGTGAAGGCACTTAATGTAGGTAGATGGAATTTTTAAGAAATTTAGCAGCAAAAAAAAGGTATAGGACAATAGTTAATGGGGATGAAAGTTGTTCAAGTGAGGGGTTTTTTCAGGATAGGAAAGACTATAGGCATGTTTCCAGGCAGTAAGGAATGAGCCAGTAGACACATTAAAAATAAATGAAAGTGGAGATCACAAAGAGTGCAGTTGCTTAAGAAGATAGGATGGAATGGGAATGCTCGAACATGTAGAGGGATTGGCCTTGCTAAGGAGTAAGGCCACTTCATAATGTGAGACAGGTGAAGGAGATAGTGAAAGAATCAAAATCACTGCAATTCTAGAGATGCCCCCAAAGGGGAGGCTAACTTCATAATAACTGCAAGCAGAGATTCAAAGGAAAAGTTAGATTTTTCCTCAAGGACTATGTGAATACCTAGAAGAAATGAAGCAAGAGACAAGAAAACTGAAATAATAGCTCTTAGGAAGAGAAGTGAAAGAAGAATAAATAGCACTGAAGAAAAAGAGGTAAACCTTACTCAAGCAACAGACTTGATGAAAACTAGAATGGAACAAACAAAGATCAGCGATTCCAGCAGATAGCAGGAAAAATGAGAGCAGAATCAAAAGACTAAAAAATAGAAGAAAATTAAGATATTTGATATCAAAAACAACTGACCTGAAAAAGTCAAGGAAAGGTAATTTAAGAATCACTGGACTCCCTAAAAGTAAAAAAAAAAAATTCCAGGATATTATATTTAAAAAAAATCCTAGACCTATCTGGAAAGAAGGAAAGGAAAAAAGCATTTATTAAGTGCCTACTACATGTCAGGCACTGTGCTAACACATTTACAAATATCACATTTGGTTCTCATAACCCTGTATTATCCCCATTTAACAGATGAGAAAATTGAGGCAGGGGTAAAATGATTTACCCAGCGTCACACAGTAACTTAAGTATCTGAGGCTAGAGAGTCCTCATGTTTTTCTGACTCCAGGCGCATGCTTTATTCACCACACTACTTAGCTGTCTATATAGAATTATTATTAGGGGAAACTAAGGACAGAATTGATCCAACGTAACCTCCTGGGGCAGGGGGAAAAACCTCAAAAGTAAGTCTCAAGAATGTCTTAGCCAAAATCTAAAGCTTCCTTGTCAAAGAAAAAAAAAAAAAAACTACAAGTATCCAGAAAGAAGCAGTTCAAGTAACAAGGATCCACAGTCAGACTCACATAAAACCTAAAAGTATATACTAAAAATGAAAGATCTTAAAATAAATTATTCCAAAAAGCTAAAGATGGGGCGGCTAGGTAGCGCAGTGAGTAGAGTGCCGGCCCTGGAGTCAAAAGGACATGAGTTCGGATCCAGCCTCTGACACTTAACACACACATAAATAAAAACCTAGCCATGTGACCTTGAGCAAGTTACTTAACCCCAATCGCCCTCCAAAAAAAAAAAAAAAAACCCAAAAAGCTAAAGATAAAGACTTCCAAACAAGAATAAGTTACCCTGAAAAGATGAGTATCATCCTCCAGGACTGATATAGGAAGGTTAAACAAACACAAACACAAACACACACACACACACACACACACACACACACACACACACACACACACATTTGGTGAAGAAATGTATCAAACTCAGGGATATAATCGAGAATGGGGTGGGGTATAATATGAGGAAGGAATGGCTGCAAGTAAAACTAACTTGCTGATCCCAAAATGACAATTACAGAAAGAAAAAAAAAGGAACCAGTTTCTAAAGTGGTGTCCTTCTTAGATAATCAGGAATGGCTGAATTGTGGTATATAAATATGATGGAATATTACTGCATTTCCAACAATAACAAAAGAAATGATTTTGAAGAATACCGAGTGAATACAAAGGAAAGTGAACAAAATCAGAAGGATCATTTCTATAAAGCCATATACATCTGAAAGTCTTGAGAACAAAGACCATTCATGTCTTCATGCAACAATAGCGACAAAATAAAAAGAAACATTGTAACACTTTTCCAAAGCACAGGAAGTTCAGAAGGAAGCACAGATAAGCAGGACAGTTTTGAAAGTAACATGTAGAATTTATTATACTTTTTTAAAGCAGTAAATGGAGATTCATGACTTTACAGAGCATCCCCTTTGTGTTCTATGTATAGAAAGAACGGCTTCCTTTTTTGCTGTTTAAGTTCAAAAGAAAAAAAAAAGAGAGGAAGATTCCCCTAAATTCTTTGCATTAAAGTGTCACATCTAGGTGGCACAGGGATAGAGTGCCAGGTCTGGAGTCAGGAAGAACTGAATTCAAATTCAGCCTCAGATATTACTAGTTGTGTGAACCCAAACAAGTCATTTAACTCTGTTTGCCTTCAGTCTCCTCCGTAAAACTAGCTGGAAAAGGATAGCAAACCATTCCAGCATCTTTGCCAAGAAAATAGGGTCACAAAGAGTCAGACCCAACTGAAAAGACTGAACAACAATGACAACCACAACTCAGAAGAAAGCAGGGCATAGCAGACTCTAGGGCTCCTATAATAACTTACAAATTAACTTCAAGGTTTCCCACCAGAGCAACCCTGTGAAATAAGTAGTGCAAGTATAATTATGCCCATCTTAAAGAGAGTTAAATTGGGCTAAATAAATGAAGTAATCTGTTTATAGAGTCAACCAGCTAGTAAATTATAAAGCCCAGTCTTCTTTCTACTGCACGACACCACTTCAATCTGTGCTCGAGAAATACTACCAATACACAAACAAGTTTCTGCTGAAGCCAGGGTGTGAACTGGAAAACAAAGCCAATTCCAGTTTGCAAGGATGCTAATGGAGACTTGTCTCAGATACTGACCCATACAAGAGTAGGCATGAATTATTATGAACTATTACATGCCTTTAGAGTCGGGATACTTGTGTTCAAATCCCAGTACACTCTGTAACTTTAAGCAAATCAACATAACTGTCAGCTTTAGTCTGTTCTTCTGTGAAAAAAGGGATCAAAAATCAATCATAAGCATTTATTAAGCACTTCCAGGCACTATGTTAGATGCTAAAGTTATGCACACAAAAATCAAACCCTCAAGAAGCATAAATTCTCTTGGGGAAACAAGTATAGAAAAGTAGCACTGGATAATAGCAGTTGCACCATCTCCACAGGATTATTGTAAACAGATTGCTTTGTGAACTTTAAAATAACTACTACATTATTTCTAGTCTTCAGATGCAACGCAGAATCAGACACTCTTAAAGTTAAAAAAGAGAGAACATACTTTCAAAAATCTGGCTTAACTGTGTCTGTCATAATATCCTAAAAGCTCAGAGCTGAAAGCAATAGACCTCAGGGGACAACTAGTTAAAGCCATAACTTAATAGAAAATCTTCCCACAAATTCTTAGACAAATGGTCATCTAGTCTTTTCTTAAAGACCTCCCAACACTAGGGAGTAGCCAAAATCTGCTTCTTTATGATTTCCTACTGTTTATTTTTAATTCTGCCCTATGGGGGACAAGCAGAATCAATCTGCTCAATTGAAATGAATCATCTGTGATTCTCCCCTCACCACCTCTCCGCCTATCCTACCACAAAGCTCAGGGCCAGGCACAGTACTCAATTAACATTTGGTGAATAAATCTTCACAAAAGTGAACAAAGAGGAATATCTGGTTCTCTGCAGTAAGGGCAGGATCTAGACTTGAGAATCCAAAAGTTAGGACAAGCTAGTCCTACTGCACCTAGTCGACAAGGATATTCAGTTTCCTTCCTCCACCCCACTTGTTTAAAGGAAGGGATTCCCTGAGTCGCTCAGAGTATAGAGGAAGCAGGCTCTGGAGGGTGAAAGTTAAGGGAATTGCAATCAGTGAATGTTGGAGTAAGGACTGAAATCAGAGAGCAATGAGTTCAGATTAGAGACTCTTGGAGTTAAAAATTACCTTGAGAAGCCATCTATTTCAGCCTATTCCTAAGCAGAAATTCCCTCTACAACATCCAATGGGTGATCATCAAGCCTCTCACTTGAAAAACTCCAATGATGAGGAACTCTGCTTCCTGAGATAGCCTATTCCACTTTAGAACAACTCTAACACTTAAGAAGCTTTTTCCTGACCTAGCGTGAAATCAGTCTCCCCTTGTCTTCCCCCACCTCTCCAAATTCCTTGGGTGTCATCCTTGTTTTATCCTAGTTCTGTCCCCTCTGGAGGCAAGCAGAAAAAATCAGTAAGTCTTATCCCTTCTTCCCCATGACATTCTAGTCCCTCAGAAAAGATCACAGGATACAGTGCTAAAAGAGACTCAGAGATAAGCTGAAAACAGCCTTCATTTCCCCTCAGTTTTCTCTCCTCCTCATTGTGCTTTACAAATGAGGGAACTGAGACCCAGAGGAGGGGCAGGACATGCCCAACAATACAGAGCTAGTTAGTTTCACAGTCAGAACCAGAAGCTAATTTTTTGGACTTGCATGTCAATGCTCTTTCTCTTTACCATACATACACTATCAAAGGCAGCATAATGAAGAGAGAATATGCACTACCCCCTGCTGCTGCAACTTTTCCCAAAGCTCCAAGGTTGCAATCGTCAAAAGAGAATGAAGATGCAGATGGAACAATGACTCTCCACCCCACAGCCGTGAGCTGTTACTGATATGCCAAGAAAAAGGAAGCCAGGCTTGGAAGGTCAGACCCAGTGATGTTATATGAGCTGACTACACTGGGAAGATTTGTTGGCTTTGGACAGCCTGATAGGCCTGATAGTGATGAGAAGGCTCTGATAGCTAAGAATGATACCAACCAAACTGAGCCAACCCTGTGGTTTTCAGCTACCCTCCCAAGGAGAAGCACATTTTGGCAAGGAGACCACCTGATTACAAGGAAAAACACAATCATCAACTCTGGTCAGCTCTCATGGAAAGAGTGATGTCTAGTACTGCACATCACATTTTAGGAAGGAACATGTACAGAGAATGGCAACTAGAGGACTGGTTAATACAGTATATACCATACAAAGATCAGCTGAAGGAACTGGAGATATTTAGCCTATAGGCTACAAGACTTGGCTTGACAGAAAGGTGATAGGCTATAGGTGTAGAATGTGATACACATATTCAAAGGCACCAACACAAAATACAAAACTTACAGGAGCATAATAACTGTATTCAAATATAAGAATAGTGGTCATACAGAACAAGGAGAGATCTACAGTTAGAAGGGATTGTCTAATTTAATAACATCATTTTGCAGATGAGGAAACAGGCCCAGAATGAAAAAAAATTACTGCCCAAGGACAAAGAGCTACTAAGTGGCAAAACCAAGGTCAAAACTCAGACCTTCTAACTCCACATCTAGTCTCTCTAGTACCATATTACCTAGCTAGAATCATTCTGCTTGACCAGAGAGGGCAGAACTAGGAACAAGAAGAAATTGCAAAAAGACAGATTTCTGTTCAAGTTAAGCAAGAGTTTAATAACTGGGGCTGTACCAAAGTGGAATGGGCTATTATAGGAGGTAGTGAGCTCCTCTCATCAACGTCGGTGGGAGGGAGGGTCTTCGAGCAAGAGCTGGATGTTGAAGAAAGGATTCTGGGAATTTAACTGGATGCCCTTCAAGCTCCCGTGCACCCTGGAGACTGTGTAATTTTGTGAACTACAAGCCAAATAAAAGGTTAAGCACAGAACAAAATACTGAATACCTGCTTCTCTCTCTCCTATCCCAATCCTAAAAACATGAATGCAAACAGTCCCACCCAGCAACATCTAATAGGCATGCTGCAGAATCAAGGATTCCCAGCAGGCATAGCAGTACTGACATAAGTATTGACAGGCTACAATGTTTTGCATCCCAAGGTGGCTGACACTAATTAAATGTTTTCCCCAAAGGTATGTAATTTATCATAGGAAGCAATGGACACACAGAACCTTAGAATCTCAGGGCTGGAAGGTACCTCAGCAGTCAGGCCAATTCAACCTCTGCCCAAAAGCATTAATTCCTTCTACAGCCATCCTAACATGTGGCTGGCTAGTCTGCCTCTAACACCTTAAGTGACAATGCATTTACTTCCCCTCAGGCAGCCATGATCCAATGTGGGAAAGCTCTGGTTCACAAGATTTAGAGGTAGAAAAAGTCCTGTAGAAGTTATCTAAAATGGGGGCGGCTAGGTGGCGCAGTGAATAGAGCGCCGGCCCTGGAATCAGAAGGACCTGAGTTCGGAGCAGGCCTCAGACACTTAATCTGCACAAACAAAAACCTAGCCGTGTAACCTTGGGCAAGTTACTTAACCCCAATTGCCCTAAAGGGGCGGCTAGGTGGCACAGTGAGTAAGAGCGCCGGCCTCGGAGTTGGGATGACCCGAGATCAGATCCGGCCTCAGAAAATGAGCACCCACGCATAAATCAAATGACTAGCCGGGTAACCTTGAGCAAGTTACTTAACCCCAACTGCTTTAAAAAAAAAAATAAGTTATCTAAAATGTCTTGCCCTATCATTTTATAAATGAGAAAACTAAGGTTCCCAGAAGTTAAATGACTTGCCCAAGGTCACATGAGTAATAAACACCAAAGCCAGCCAGAACTTTAACCCAGGGCCTCTTACTCCAAACCCAGCATTCATTTGCCTCCTTGGGATGCTTCATAGTTCTGTACTCTAGGCCCAAACAGAGAATTCACTTCATTGAAATCTGTGTATATAAACAAAATTTACTGAGCCATATTAAATGAGGAAAGCCTCTTTAAGGTATATAAATACAATGATTTTCCAAGGCCTAGCTGCAACAGCTGTTTTTTCCCATTTTTCCTCTGATGAGCAAAAATGAGTGTGTGCACACCTATCAGTGAAGAGAAATAGTAATCCTTTCCATTTACCTTCAAGGAATAATTCATTCTCTCATATGGTTCTCACAATAATTTTGGCCAGGGATTACTATCCTCATCTGCCAGACTGAGATAGCGAGGGCCAATGAAGGGAAGGGACATGTACCCAGTCACAAAGCAAATCAGAGGCAAAGCCATTCTCCTGCCTAAGGAAAGCGTTCTTCCTTGCTTCCCCGAACACTTCTGCCGCTAGGTCAGAAAGATAACAGTCAGAAAAGTTAAACCCCAGAACAGCTGAGGAGGACCAACCTTTCTCTGGCTCTCCCAGTGGCCTGCCGGCACATACCCCAATTCCCTCAGCTGTGATCTCTGTAATTAAGTTATTCCATCAATCATTAAAATGGCCACCAAACCCTAGCTGCCATGAGACACCACACTGTGTCCTCAGAGAAACATTCCTCACAAACAACTCAGCCATAGCACACATATCTTCATATCAGCGTCACCAAGCAGGGAGATTTCTGGAAAAGGAAAGGCAGAGGAATGCAATGTCTAAACTCCAAGGCTGCTTCAAACTCTTCAGGACACAATAGAAAAGAAAACAAATTCAAGTCGTTGCTTGGGGAGAGGGGAGATCAGATGCCCCAAACCCCAAATCTCCCAAGTCCTTCCATTTCTTCAGAGACAAAAAAGGGTGTCTATGAGGGTGTCTAATTCAAACAAACTCTGCCCATAGTGGGAATATCCTTTATAATACCCCCATCAAGTTTGCATAAACACCCCCAACAACAGGGAGCTCACTACCTACTAAAGTGGTCCATTTCACTACTAGTTACCACTGTTTAAAAATAACAACACATTTTTCTTTATATTGAAATGAAATCTGCCTCTCTGCAATTTCCCTTCATTGCTCCTAGTTCTGTCTACCTGACCCAGTCTAAAGTCAAACATAATTCAAACACCTCTTTTGATAAGCCTTTAAACATATATAAGCATATCTGCCTGAAGTCTTCTCTAAGCTAAATATTTCCTGGTTCCTTCAGTCCAATAGTTTAATTTCCATGTACACAGGTAAACCATTCAGATTAGAGCGTAAGGTTATCCATGGGGCTGCCAAATGACTGTAAATCCTCAGAACACAGGCAAAGCACACAAAGTGGCTATGCTTTGTCTGTTGAGAGAAGGCTATGAACACATTCCTATCCCAGCTTTTCAAAAAGCAACTCCCTCCAACAAAAATAAATAAATAAATAAACAAATTAGAGATATTTTGAAACCATGGAAGCATAAGCAACTGAATCATCTCCTCCCTATTCCCTAGAATAAAAAGCTAACTAAAATTATAACATCAGAGGGGGAAAGATCTCCAAGTCAGAAAGCAACACTTCTCTGCTACACTTCAAACAGGCCAATCAAGGCACTTAAAGCCTAGCCTAGGGACTGTTAGATGATCATTCGTGTTCAGTCCTTACACTGTATTGCCTCCACATAAGTGGGCTTTCTTTTCTTCATTCATATAATACCTCACAAAAGCACAGCATATAAAGCTGGAAGAGACTTCAGAAACTAATCCAACCCCTTCATTTTTCAGATAAGGAAACAATCTCAGAGAGGAGAAGAGACAAACCCACTGTCACACACAGTGGCTAAGTTTGGACTCAAAACCAAGTCTTCAGACAACTAGGCCAAGGCTAAAATTTACCACTACAGAGCTCCTGTCCCCATAAGGACACAGGAAACCCATGCATTTTGCTTGGTTCTGGGTGGTAAAATTATCACAAATGGAGAAAGTCACTGGGAAAATACTGACTCAGTAAAAAGAACATCCTTGGGGCGGCTAGGTGGCACAGTGAATAGAGCGCCGGCCCTGGAGTCAGAAGGACCTGAGTTCGGAGCAGGCCTCAGACACTTAATCCACACAAACAAAAAGCTAGCCATGTAACCTTGGGCAAGTTACTTAACCCCAATTGCCCTAAAGGGGCGGCTAGGTGGCGCAGTGAGTAAGAGCGCCGGCCTCGGAGTTGGGATGACCCGAGATCAGATCCGGCCTCAGAAAATGAGCACCCACGCATAAATAATGACTAGCCGTGTAACCTTGAGCAAGTTACTTAACCCCAATTGCTTTAAAAAAAAAAAAAAGAACATCCTAACACAACTTTCTAACAATGGAATGGACTCAAATGAAATGGTGAATTCTCTGTCACTGAAAGTCTTTAAATAGAACCTAAATGACAGCTATGTCACAGGGTAGGTCCTTCATTGGGCGATTAATAACAAACATTTATTAAACATCTACTATATGCCAGGCATTGTGTTAGGTGTTAGTGATACAAATATAAAAGTAAGATATCTCCTGACACCAAGAAACTAACATTTTACTAGACTAGACAAGAGGTTAATCTAGATTGCCTCTTAGACACTACACATACCATACAGAGTATGGCTACTGGAATACTACAAAATCCATCAAGGCAAACTGCTTTGGTGTTTCTCCAAAATCCCTCTGCTGGTAGCTGTATTATAGGAACTGCCAGTCAATGTAGCCTCCCAAATGGCCTAGGACTCTTCTTGTTGGGATTCCCTTAGAGTGGGTTGTCTATGAAGAAGCGAATCAATACCAGGAGGGGAATTTATAAGGGAAGAATAACTGTTCTTGCACTCACTTGAACCTGTACAAACACTGAAGAAGGAGAGGTAAGTCATAACCCTTATCACTTCAGAACAACAAAACCAAATGTTAAGTAGGATACTCAGCCCTGCATCTGTCCCCTTGACCAGATCCAAGTACTGACCATCAGGTCAATAGACTACCAGTAGGTATCCCAGAATTAAATAGTTCATGTCCACAAGCATTGACAGTTGAGACTTGGCACTGATGCCAACACCAAATCTACCACTAATTCACTGTGTAAGTTCAAGAAAGTCACAAGCTCTCCCTGGTCTTAATTACTTCCTCATTTTAAAAGGGATGATAATAACCCTAGCCTTACCCTGGGAAAGTAACTTAGCTTTGTCTGCCTCACTTCCTTCATCTGTAAAATTGAGATAATAATAACCTACCCCCCAGGGTTATTATAAAAATCAAATGAGATATTTGTAAAATATTTAGCACAATGCCTAGTATATAGTAAGTACTTAATAAATGCTTGTTTCTTTCCTGCCTTAATCAATAAATAAACATTTATTAAAGTACTTACTATATGTCAGGCACAGTGCTAAATTCTGAGGATACAAAATGAGGCTAAACATAGTCCCTGCCCTCAAGGAGCTTACAAACCAAAGGGAGCAACAACCTGCAAACAAACATAAAAAGCAAGCAATATACAGGATAAAAAGTAAATGATTAACAAAGAAAAGCCACTAGGATTAAGAAAGGCTTCCTATAAAAGATGGGATTTTAGTTGGGACTTAAAAGAAGCTAGGAAGTCAGTAGGTAGGTTGAATAAGGAGAGTGTTCCAGGCACGGGAGATAGCCAGAGAAAATGCTGAGAGTCAAGAGATGGAACATTTTGTTCAAAGAATAGTAAGTAGGCCAATGTTACTGGACTGAAGAGTGTCTTTCCTCTGCCTTTGTCACTAGAGTAATGGTAGTGTCAGATGAAAGAAGGGGGCATATTCAAGAGATGTGGTAAAGGTGAAATTGACAGGCCCTGGCAAAAGGTTGGATATGGGAAGTGAGAGATACTGAAAAGCAGAGCATGGCTCCAAGATTGTGAACCTAAGTGACTGGGAGGACAGTGTTACCTTCTACATTAAGGTAGGGAAGGGAAGGTAGGAGGGGGAGGGTAGTTTGGGGTGAAAGATACTGAGTTTTGTTTTGGACATACTGAATTTAAGATGTCTACTGGACATGCAGTTTGAAATGCCTACCCTCATAGGACTTGTGTGAGGATCAAAAAAGAGGGATGGAAAAGCACTTTTAAAAGTCAATATATAAATACAAAGCAGTTTATCATCTTCTCCAAAAGAGGAACCTGGCCCACCATCCATCATTCTGATTATACCACTTGTGGATAACACTGTAGTGGAAGAGCTGAAGAAGAAAAGACTTAGGGAAAACAAGATAGCAGTCTTCTGGGTCAGAGAAAGCTAATGTGTTTGTTCTGTGTGACTACAGAGTGAAGAAATAGAACCTAAGGGGCAACATTATAAGGAAGCAAATTTGGAGAAGCCAATAATCAAAGCTTTCCCACATTGGTTTTCTTTAATTAACCAACAATATTTATTAAACACCTACCATCTATGAGATACTATGCTGGTTGATGGAGACATAAAGCCAAAAAGTGAGATATCCACTGCCCTCAATGAGCTTACATAAGGATCCTTGTCAAACAAACTCCAATATACTGACCCCCAATCCCCCACTCTTAGCAAAGCCAAGAAGATATTCTTTCATGGAATAGAGGGTAGATAACGTGAAGTTCCCTCCCAACTCTAAAGTTCTTTTATGTTAGAAGTCTGTGTTGCTAAGACTTTCTTTGACTTAAAAATTATACAATGTTAAGGATGAGAGGAATTTTAGTATGTAGTCTATCAGAGCTGGAAGAAAGATCCTTTAGAACAAATTATTTTAGAGCACAGAAAAATTTTAAAATACAACATGTAAAATGTCAGAGCCAAGGGAGACCTCAGATCTAGTCAAAACCCCTAAGCTTTTGCTCATTTATTTCACTGAAAGGGTTGGGGAACTGCTAAGCTACCTAGGAAGGGGAATGCAATAGCAACAAAATTGTTTTTATACATTGAATTAAAATAGCAGTAATATTCTTGATAGCCCTGAGTGATCACTATCATCTAGAGATACTGGGACACATGGTACCCAGGATTCTATGGTCCAAACTCACCAAGCCCCAAGATTCATGGGCTTCAACATAAAAGGGAGCCAGTTCTAGAAGTTTTCCTTAAAAAGACCACAGCACTATTAACAAAAGAGCAGAGGGATTGAACCATCCAGCCCCAGGGTTGGGCCTGTTTTGTTCTGTTAGCCCTATACAAAGACTATCATTTGCAAAAGGAGGGGGGCATTATGCCCCATTCCAGCTACCCATATACAATGGTACAATACAAAAAGATCCTTATATATCTAGGTTCATATGAGCCACTTCCAATGGGAATTCTTAGAGGGCCCTGAAAGCTGACTGGGAATTGAGGAACCATATATCCTGACTGGCAACCTTTCAATGGTTTTTCTTATATAAGGTCACAAGTGGCACTGAAAAGAACTCTTTCCTATTCAGGAAAATGCTACATTGTGCTAAGTTCCAAAGAGATCTGCCCTTAATTGCTACAATGCTGGGGTTTTTTCTTTCAGGGAACAACCTGCTCAGTTGGTTCTTCCTTTCCCCTGTTTTTTTTATCTCCCAATCAAGGAGAGACTGAATATGTTGAGAGACTTTGGCAAAGGTACTCTAGAGTTCCTCTCCTCCCTGGGCTTCACTCAGTCTTCTGAACAGGTGTGGGTTAATACAGTTAAAACACTGATTAAACACTGACTACTGCATGCACAGCACTGATGAATAAACGTTTGCCAAGTAAATTAGGAAGATAACTCTGTACATGAAAAGCAAACCTCAAGTTAATGAATCAGACTACTCCCTTGCTTTTTAACATGAACATTTCACCTATAATAAACCATCAAAATAGGGCATTCAATTCAATTCAATTCAATTCAACAAACACTTATTAAATGTCTACTCCAGAAACATTCTAGATCTAATGTTTTTCTAATCAAGTTGACATACAGAGAAATAAGCATAACAAAAGAAAGAATATGGAAAGGGCAAATACAAGTCAGAGATAGTATAATGAGACATCTTAAACTATGATTTTTGAAGAGGATGGCCAAAAAAGGATTCCTGAAGGAAACAGAATCTGAGTTAGGCCTTCAACAACAGGAAAAACTTGAACAGATGTAAATTGGTTTGGGTGATGATTGGTTCATTTCTGACAGGAATATGAATGAAAAGAGTGGTAGGCAGAAAGGTAGTACTACAGTAGACAGAGTGCTAAACCTAGAATAAGGAAGACTTGAGTTTAAATCTGGTCTCAGATAGTTATTAGCTATTGTGATCCTGGGGGAGTCACCTGACCCCTGAGCTTCAGTTTCCTCATCTGCAAAATGGGGTTAATAAGAGCACCTACCTCAGAGGGGTGTTATGAGGTTCAAATGAAATAATCCATGTAAAGCACTTCCCAAACCTTAAAGCACTATATACTTAGTAACATAATCATCATCAACATTATTATTGTTAGAGAAAGCCTAGCCTGCATGCTTGAAACCATTGAGAACATGAAGGATTCTGATTTAGATCCAACTTTCTCTGTTCCCCAGTGATTTGGAAGGCAGATTCCAGGCATGAATTCAGGATGAGGCTTGAGAATAAACTCACTGTTTCATTCCAATGCCACTTTTTGATCCATCCTTTTTTCAATTCTATTCCAATGGGAATGAGAGACTTGTGTTAGCATAGAGCTAGGTACTGAAGAAGAATTTTTAGTGTATGCTACCCAAGCAAAATAAGTACTGCTTATGCCCACAGTGAGTTTCATTTAGTGAATTCCAGAGGAAGAGCAGAAACAGCACTACACTTAATAATCCTAAAACCAGGCTCAAACAGCAGAGTATAGTGGAAAGAGACCTGACTGCTCAGCTACCATATGACCTTGGACAAATCACTTCATTTCTTTCTAAATATCAGTTTCAGCCTTTTTAAAGTGAGGACTTTAGACTAGTCCATTCTAACTCTAAATCCTATCACCCGAGTTCAACTCCAGCTTCTAATACACACCGGCAAAGTGACACTGGACAAATCACTTGAGTTCTTTTTGTCTCCATTTCCTTCTCTGTAAAATGGAGATGGTGCTTGTGATATCCTCATTCTAATATTCACCTCACCAGTTCATCATGAAGAAAACACATTGTAAAGCTGCTATGTAAACATGAATTATAGAAACTTATTTTAGAAAAACAATCTCTGAGCAGAAAGAGTCCTCAGAAGGTCGTCGAGTACCATAAGTATCTGAATAGGATGCATCTAAAAGATCCCTATATGTAGCCATCCACAGGTTTCATATACCTGAAGACTTTCATTGATGGGGAACTCGTTACCTAAAAGAACAGCTCCTTCCATCTTTGAATAGTTCTATTAAAAATTGTATTCTACATTCAGCTAAAATACTCCTTCCTGTCTTAGGGTAAAACTCAGTATTCAACAAAAATTGCTAGGAAAACTGAAAAACAGCCTACAGAAGTAGGGTCTAGAATGACATCTCACATCATATAACAAGAAAAGCACCAAATGGATATATGACTTAGAAATAAAAAATCACATCATAAACAATCAGAAGAACAAGAAAGAAAATACTTTTCCCAACTAAGGCTAGGGGAAGAATTGATCACAGAATACAAAGTGTACTACTTTGATTACATAAGCTTTTTAAACTTTGTATGAACAAAAAAAATGCAATTAAAATCAAAAGAGAAACAGGAACTAGGAAAGAAAATCTTTGCAATCAATTTCTCTGATAAGGGTCTCATTCCCAAGCTATATAAGAACTGATTCAAATTTATAAAAAAAAAAAAGCCATTCCCTAAATTGACAGATGATTAAAAGACATGAACAGTTTTCTAAAGAAGAAATTTCAAACTATAATATTAATATTAATATAGTAATATTAAAGGAAAAATGCTCCAAATCACAAATAATTAGAGAAACATAAATTAAAACAACTCTGAGGTTCCACCTCACACCTATTAGATTGGAAAAGTTGACAAAAACGGAAAATGACAAATGTTGGAGCAGCTGCTCAAAAATAGGCACACTGATGCACTGTTGATGAAGCTGTGAACACCAGGTATAGCCATCCTGGAAAACCATTTGGAATGATGCTTCAAAAAGCACTCATTAAACATGCATTCCCTTTCACTCAGTGACACCATTGCTAGGCCTATATTTCAAAGAGACCAAAGAGGAAAATACTCCATATGTTTAAAAAAATTTATAGTAGCTATTTTTTCTTATGTGGTAGCAAAGAACTAGAAACCAATGGGTTTGCCTGTCTACTCAGGAATGACTGGATGAATTACAATATATGAATGTAATGGAATACTATAGTGCTTTAAGAAATTGTGAAAGCAGTGATTTCAGAGAAACTTGGGAAGAGTTGAACTTATACAGAATGAAATAAGCAGAACGAGGAAAACAATTTATATATAATAACAACATTGTAAATACAACTTCAAAAGACTTAAGAACTCTGCTCAATGCAATGACCAAGTTCAGTTCAAAAGGACTAATTATATAAAGTATGCTACCCACCTTTTGACAGAGAAGTGAATAGAATTATGTCCAAATATTATTAAACTGTTGCCCACCTTCTGACTCAGTGATACCACTACTAAGCCTATATCGGAAAGATATCAAAGGAAGAGGAACCATATGTAACAAAATATTTATAGAAACTCTTTTTGTGGTGGCAAAGAACTGGAAAATAAGCAGTTGGCCATCAACTGACTGAACAAATAATCACATGTGAAAGTAAGGGAATTATTGTGCCATAAGAAATAACTAAAGGAATGGATTCAGAGAAACCTGGCAAGACTTGTATGAACCGATACAGAATGAAGTGAGAACCAGAATAATAAAATACAATAACAACACTGTAAAGAAAAACATTTTTGAAAGACATAAGAACTCTAATAACTCAAAAATTAACTGTGGTTCAAGGAGTATAATAATAAATCATTTCCCTACCAAGAACTAATGGCCTCAGGTTATAGAATGAGATAAACATTCTAAGATACAGTCAATGTGGGAATTTATTTTGTTTGGTTAAGTATATTTGTTACAAAGGTTTTGTGGCTATCTTTTTCTCAATTTGGAGAGGAAAGGAATAAAATGTAGAGTGGGAGAAGGGAATTAGGATTGCTAAAAAAAGAAAGGTCACTAAAACATTCTTGAACTCCACAAAAGAGCAGAAGAAAGGGCAGAAGGAATCACAGAAAAGGAGGGTAGCTTTGAAAGTAATATTGTGGATTTTTTATATACCTGAAAAGAGAAGCAAGCTATGAATAAAAATAAATTTTAAAAAATCCAGCTTCATCTACAACCCTGTCTGCTACTGTGTATAGGGAAGTGCCCATTTTAGTTGATATTTGTTAAGTTCAGAATTTTTTTTTAATTTTTAAACTTCAATTTAAAAAAAGAAATACTTTCCCTATAACTTCCCATTGTTCCTCATTCATCCTTCTGGAGCAGAGCAGGACAAAGAAAATAAATCCTTCTGCCAAGATATCTCTATTAGACAGGAATAATTGCCCACTCTCAGGTCTTCTCTTTTCCAGACTAAGCATCCCAGTTTCCTTCAGTGGATCTTGAAAAAGCATAGCGTCCAGTTCTCTCTCCATTTTGGTTGCACTCCTCTAGATAAGCTCCAGCTTATCAATGTCCTTATTAAAATGCAAAGGAATGGAAAGAAACTTCAGTTATGGTCTGACTAGGTAAGAATACAACTGAATGGGGCAGGTAGGTGGCACAGTGAATAGAGCACTGGCCCTGGAGTCAGGAGAACCTGAGTTCAAATCTGACCTCAGACACTTAACACTTACTAGCCATGTGCCTTGGGCAAGTCAGCCCCAATTGCCCTGCCCTGACCCCTCCAAAAAAAAAAAAAGAATACTACAGGACTTTCACTACCCTCACCCTAGACACTAGAATCAGACTGCTTGAGTCTTCCTCAGCTCTACATATTGTTGTCTTTTATCATTTATTATTGATTTATATAGGGTTTTATCTCACCAAAGGGACAATAAACTCTTAACAAGTACCATCTTTACCTCATTATAGAACAAAGACATCCAGTCCATATTTGATGAATGTTTGATTTTAATACCATTGATCTTACCAACCATGTAAACTGTCTGCAGCACAAGGTCCAGAGTATGTATTTTAAAAACAGATGCTGATAATGACTATTACAATACTGAACTGTATAATCTAGCCTGCAATATTTGGAATGAAGTTCTGCCTGAGTGGGTATGTTAACAGGACCTCTACTCCCTTGTGCAAGGACCAGTGACCTCCTGAGGAAGCCTTGGTCTTGGCTGAGGAAACACACAGTAGGGCACAGATGCCATCTTTGGCAGCAAAAGAAAGTAGATTAACTCATCATCAATGCAGAAAAAGACCATGACAGGAGTACTTGGCTGAAACTGCCAACTCAAACAGCAGCCTATTCTCTGATGGCAAGTCTGGAACTGGTTCAGCAAAGATCTCAAAAGAAATCTACTTCAGAGAAGACGCCGACTGATAAAATGTCAGAGTTGCAAGGAACCTAAGCATCTGGTTATCAAGCAACAAATATCAAGTAGTTACTGTGTGCCAGGCACTGTGCTAGGTATACAAAAAAGATATAAATCAACAATCCTACCTCAAGGAGCTAACATTCTTTAAGGGGAGATAACAAATATGCATAAAAGTATATAAAATTAATACAAGGTAATTTGGGGAAGGAAGGACAGGTAGTTGTGGGGGAGGAAAATCAGGAAAGACCTCATGCAAAAGATGGCATTCAGCCCAGCCTTACCTGGGTAGGAATCCTCTCTGACATCCCTAACAAATGGTCATCCTTCCTTTGCTTGATGATCTCTGGTGATGAGAAACCCACTACCTGCCACAAGGCAAACCATTACACTTTTGACCAGTTCTGAGTATTGGGGAACCTTTTTATCAAATAGAGAGCTGCCTCCCTATAATTTCCTCCATTACTGAGCTTTTAAAGTATAGAAATTTCTATAGAATGTCAGGACACTTCAGAGGAGGTTCCTGTTTAAGCACAGAAAAAACTAGATGCCCTCCAAGGTCTCTTCCAATTCTGAGACGCCATGGTTCTCTGCTATACTATCAAAGATAGAACCATTTCATTCCAGCTTACCTTTTGCTATAATGTTAAAGAAAGTGCTGAACTATTCTTCAATCACACAATACTCATCATTTTTTTAAGCTAAGGAAAAAACCTGCTAAGCTGCAGAAAACCCACACATTAAGCTGGTGAATCACTGTTGGCACCAATGTTGCAAAGGACCCAAGGAAACTAATCATGAGAAAAGAATGTCAGTGGGCAGATATGTCTTCCCTTCCTCCATTTCAAACTACAGGATACACCATAGAGACCACATACTCCAAAGAATGAATGTCACTATCAGCTTTGAAACAGGAAGACACTATGAGGGAGGCTAAGGCCCTTGCTAACCCTCCTAAAAGCTCTTAGAAAGTCTTCTTCAAGTAGATAAAAGTGGACAAAGTTAAGATATGATAGGAGGACCTAGCAATTCAACCTATCAATATCTTCGTTTCTCTTTTTTAATATTTTATTTTTCTCCAATAACATGTAAAGACAATTTTTAACATTCAATTTGAAAAAAAAGTGGGAAATAGTACGCTTCAATATGCAATCAGATTCCATTAGCTCTTTCTCTGGGGGTAGACAGCATGTTGTATCATGAGTTGAAATTTTCTCGAATCACTGTATTGCTGAGAATAGCCTAATCATTCAGCTGATCACTGTACAATACCACTGTTACTGTATACAATGTTCTCCTGGTTCTGCTCACTTCACTTCATATCAGTTTATGTAGGTCTTTCCAGGTTTTTCTGAAATCATCCTGACCATTGTTTCTTATAGCACAATAGTAGTCTATTACAATCATATGCCATAACTTGTTCAGCCACTCCCCAGTTGGTGGGCATCCCCTCAATTTTCAATTCTTTGCCACCATAAAAATGGCTGCTATAAATATTTTTGTACAAAGAGATTCCTTTCCTCCTTTTTTTTTATCTCTTTGGGATATAGACCTAGTAATAGTACTGCTAGAATATCCTCATTTCTAAAACAGGCATTCACAGGAGTTTGATAAAGACCATGAGCATATGAATGCTCCTTAGTATCTTAAATTCCAGATATCTGATGGCTCTGGGTCTCCTTCAGAGTAGACCCTCTACTACTTCTTGCTCTCTCCCACCCAGATCTTTTTTTATTTCTGTAACCCAAGGAACAGCAAGAGATGAAAGGAGGGTAACACATGACTTTTTTAAGGAAGTCTTTTTCCAAGGACTCTGGAGCCAGAATGGACTTGATAGTAATCATTTTTCAGTAACAAAAAGTAGCCAAGATTTCTGAGCAAATCTCCTTCAGCTGAGATTAGAGTTGGTTCATTTTCATTCTTTCACTCTGTAGGGCCCTACGGAGGCTGACCTCATTAACTCCTGATTAAGAATACCAATGGTAATTCATCCCTGGAATTTCCTCCTCCTCTTTCCCTGGACTAGAACCAGGGGTAAGTGAGGGCCACATGTAGGTGAAGGAAAGGATAATCTCTCAGTTCTAATTTTTCTTCTCAACATTGGTTAGCAGATCTAACAGGAACAAACAGCCATGCCTAACAGGAACAAACAGCCATGCCTAACAGGAGTGATGAATAACATAGATATAAGCAGACTCTCTCTAAGCAATGAGACTCAGTAAATCTTAGAAAAGTCTCATCTCTTCACATCAACCACAGGAGCTTTGAAGTCACACATCTCACAGGATAGTCACTCAACCTCTGGCTCTAGCACCAACAAGAAAAATACTCCCGGGGCGGCTAGGTGGCACAGAGCACCAGCCCTGGAGTCAGGAGGACCCGAGTTCAAATCCAACCTCAGATACTAAACACTTACTAGCCATGTGACTTAATCCCAACAGCCCTGCCTTTCCCCCTCCAAAAAAAAAAAAGCAAAATACCCCCATGGGCAATTCATATGCTCAGATATATACCATAGGCAAAGCTCCTGCATAGTACTGACAAAGGCATCTTGAAGACTGTTTCGGTAGGACCCCACTACCACCAGCTCAAATAAATCAATCAATAAACGTTTATTAAGAACTTACTTTAGGCTAAGAACTGTGCTAGTACTGAAGAAACACAAAAGTGAAAAAAAGTCTTCATGGAGCTTATAACCTAAGGGAAGAGATAATATAAACATATAGATAATATATATTAAGTGCATATAAGTTAATTCAATGTCAAAGCCACTTACAGTACCTAAAACAAAATGAAGTATGTATGCTTTCTGATGGTACAAGAAAAGTACAATAAGTAAAACTCTCTCCTACTTGCACTAACTACTTTGATAACCAATCACCCAGTTCTACTTATAGCTGGGAGGATACCCAGTATATCTGATTCAACTGGATTGAATTAATGATTAGGTGCCTAAAACAAGGAAGTCAGAATTTACACTCATAAGACTTAATTCAGGTACACTGACCAATTTCCTCTGAACTGTATAGACTGATAGGAGAGTACCAAAGGTAGCCAGCTTAATTTTGAAGAAATGGGGAATGACACCCAGCATCATGGTAACTGTTTATGTTTTATTTGCCTAGTAAACTGTAAGTTCTTTGAGAGTAGGGCTGTGGTTTCCATCTCTATATCCCCAACATCTAGCACAACGCCTTACAGAAATAAGCTGCTTAACAGATGTTTGTTTAAATGAATTGCTTCAGTTTTCCTATCTTGAGAACAGGATTGCTTCTGAATTATGCAATACTGAATGGCACAATAGTAACAGCTAAGCAGCACTCTGCATAGTAGGTAGGAAAGGATAGGGAATGGACCTGTGATTTCATTGATAAAGGGATGTCCTGAATGAGAAAACATCCTCTATTAATGCAGATCATCACCTTCTCTACATCTTAAATAATCTCAGAGAATTGCTTAGGGTACTGCATAGTAGGTACAAAATTAAAATTAACACACTGTAAAGAATCCTAAGATCAAAAGATTGGCAAAGATCTTTACAGATCACATAATTCACACTTATAAAGTAGTTTTTAGAAAGCAGTTACAAACCCAAATACAAATTCAAATAAAATAATCAATAAAACATCCAGAAATCCATACACAACTGGCAGTCTGGGAAGGGTCCTCAAAGCCACAGATCCCGCAGAAGCACAAACCTGCCAATTTCCCTTGGGCTTCCCCTAAACAATGCATATGTAATTAAGAGAGGCTCTCCCTTCACTCCCTGACACCTACTCCCCATCCTAAATCCTTCCTCAGGGAGGCAGGATGTAGAGAAGGAAAAAGGTGAGACTGCCAACTTTGGTGCTAGACAATCAGCACCCTACTTCCACAATCTGCATTTCTACTCCCCATACCAGTCTGTCTTCCCTTCACATGCTAACTAAAGCCTTTTCTTCAGTCCTACACTCTGCCTTTTTCATCTAAAGGCACTTAACAATATCCCTGGGAAGAAAACCTGCTCAAGCTAAGGTCACCAGCTCTCTCAAAAAAGCTGATCCTTTACCAAACTACTGTAATGAAAATACTAAGTGGCTTTTTAAGGGGACACTAAATGCTTATTCCGATTCAAATCCTCTTAATAGTGAGTTATTAAAACTGGAGGGGGAAGGAGAAGAGGAGCAGAAGGGAATCCAATTTCTTAAACCTCTTGTGATAGTATTCTCCCAACTCAATGACCCTGAAAACTAACCAAAGCAACACACTATTTCTAATGAGCTCTGCTCTCAGATATTTATGTCCCTAGACACTCATCCTTGGTTCCTGCCTCCCTGAAGAAGACTACAGGAAAAGCAGGAACAGACAGACTGGTCCAAACTTAATCCTATGGCTTTGAAGTACTACATTTAATTCTAAATACCATACTTTAGGAAGGACACAGAAAAAATGGAGTGGGCTTAGGCAGGGGTGGGGAAGTTGTGGCCTTCTAGGTCCTTGGGAGGCAGCTTTTGAATGAGGCCAAGTTTTACCAAACAAATCCTTTTATTAAGGGGATTTGTTCCATGAAGTTTGGATTCAATCAAAGGGCTGCACTTGAGGATCTAGAGGGTGGCCTCAAAGCTGCAGGTTCCCCACCCCTGGCAAAGGTGAGGAATTAAGTTAGGTAGGGAAAAGACTGAAGACTATGACATATGAGGATTGGTTGAGAGAACTGGGAAGGAAGTTACAAAGAGTAAACTCATGTACTTTTGAAGTTCTAATTCAAAATGAACTCAAATGTGACCAAGTAGACATCTGTATAGCTTTGGACCAAAGAAAATCTTTTATGCACCCAGAGCCCATCATTCCCAGGTCCACCCTATCTCTGTATGTAGCTCCTATTTAGTCTTAAGAGTACTGTAGGGCAGTTAGGTGGTGCAGTGAATAGAGCACCAGCCCTGTAATCAGGAGGACCTGAGTTCAAATCCAGCCTCAGACACAACACACACGCCATGTGACCTTGGGCAAGACACTTAACCCCAATTGCCCTACCTTCCCCCTCCAAAAAGCAAAAAAAAAAAAAAAGAGTACCGTAGTTCCCCTTCCATTAAGCAGTTCCCTGGCCCCATTTCCTATCTGAACCTCAAGGATCTCCAACTTTGGCTTCAGGTCAGAAAACTGTTATTTGTAGATCACTACATAGTGTAATGGAACATGGGACTTAGAATTAGAAAAATCAAGTTCAACTGCTACCTCAATCACTTACTATCTATATGACCTAAAGCAGCCACTTTCCTCTCTGGGCCTCTTTCTTTATCTGTAAAACTAGAGAGCCAGATTAGATGATGGTTGAAGTTCTTTACAACTTGAAACTATATGATCCTAGGCATTTAAAAACACTATCCTTTTTCTTTTTTCAATCAGGAAAAATCTACCTGGTCCTCTCACTCCATTTCCACCCCCATCTCCAAATAAGAACACAGGAAAACTAAAACCTCCCCAAAAGACTAAAGATGGAAAATGCTATCCACATTCAGAGAAAGAACCATGGAATCTGAATGCAAATCAAAGCATACTATTTTTTCTTTTTTTGTTGTTATTGTCTTTGTTTCTCGTGGTTTTTCTCTTTGGTTCTGATTCTTCTTTACAACACAACTAATATGGAAATATGTTTAAGAAAACTGTACATGTATAGTCTATATAAGACTGCATGCCAGGAAGGGAGAGGAAAAAATTTAGAACTCAAAATCTTATAAAGGTGAATGTTAAAAACTAAAAATTAATTAATTTTAAAAAGAAATAAAAACAAAACCCCTGTTACAAACATGTACGGTCAAGCAAAACAAATTTCTGCATTGGACATGTCATACATGCATATATAAACACACATATATATATATATATACATACACATATAAGTGTATATGTGTGTATGTATGTATATTCTGTACTCTTAATCCTTCATCTCTCTATCAAAAGGTGGGTAGCATGTTCCATCATTATTCTCCCAGAATCTCCAATCTGGATGGGGACCTCCATGGGTTCTTACTCCTGGTCAGATGTAAAGAATATCTTTTAATAAATTTCCTTGCAACACTTAAGGCTTACGTACGAGTTTGATTTTCCCCTCTCTTAATTCACTCATTTGGAAAGGCATTTGGTGGTCAAAGAAAGGAATTACAATGGATTGAAGAAAACGATTATATTTCCTTGTTTGTTGGGGGGGGGGGCAATATTTTTTATTTTATTGATTTTTAATTAATTTAGTTATTTTTAGTTTTCAACATTCACTTTTATAAGATTTTGAGTTGTAAATTTTTCCCCTCCCTTCTCTCCAAGACAGCATTCAATCTGGCTATACACATACAATCCTATTAAATACATTTCCATATTAGTCACATTGTAAAAGAAGAATCAGAACAAGATGGAAAAACCACAAAGAAAGAAGAAAAAAAAAGAAAGAAAATAGTGTGTTTCGATCTGCATTCAGACTCCATTGTTCTTCCTCTGGACACAGATAGCATTTTCCATCATGAGTCTTTGAAATTGTCTCAGATCGCTGCTAAGAAGAGTTAGACTGGAGAAAGGGAGAGATAGAATAGGGTAAATTATCTCACATAAAAGAGGCAAGAGAAAGCTGTAACAATGGAAGGGAAGAGTAGGGAGGTGAGAAGAGCTAAGTCTATCAAAGTTGGTCACTGCACAATGTTGCTGTTACTATGTACAATGTTCTCCTGGTATTGCTCACTTCGTTCAGTATCAATTCATATAAGTCTTTCCAGGTTTTTCTGAAATCCACCTATTCATCATTTCTTACAGCACAACAGTATTCCATTACATTCATATACCACAACTTGTTCAGTAATTCCCCAATTGATGGGCATCACATTAATTTTGAATTCTTTGCCACCACAAAAACAGCTGCTATAAACATTTTTGTACATGTGGATCTTTTTCCCATTTTTATGATCTTTGATATCTCCTTGTTTTTAAACTCCTCAAACACGGAGGCCTCATTCCAATTACTGCAATAAAGACCTATTTTAATAATCTCTAAGAGTATTCCAACTGCCTACTTGACATATCCATCCCTTACCACCACCACCATGTCAAACCAGTTGTGAGATCTTTTGTATTCTACTTCCTCAATATCTTCCAAATCCATTCCCTTCTCTATTCTTACAACAAAACCACTTCAGTCCGAGACCTTATCACCTCTTAACCTGCACTACTGCAAAAACTATTCAATTGGTCTCCCTACATCCAGTCTCTTTCCTCTCTAATCTATCCTCTAAAAGTTGCCAAATCAATATTTCTAAATAACAATTATGACCATTTTGCTCCTCTGGCTCATCTATGGCTCCTGGCTTCCCTGACTTCCTTCAGGTCGCAGTTAAAATCTACCTCCTGCAAGAACCCATTTCTGATTCCCCTTAGTGATGGTACCTGCCTTCTAAGATTGTCTCTAACTTATCCTGTCTATATTTTGTTTGTACATAGTTGCTTGCATGTTGTCTTCTCCATTAGATAGATTGAAAGCTCCTTGAGAGCGGGGATTGTTTTTTGCATTTCTTTGTATCCCCAGGAAATAGTAGGTACTTAATAAATAAATACTTGTTGACTTGATTTGATTTAGCTCAAGAGATTTCAATGGCTCCCTATTGCCTCTGTGATAAATATAAACTTTTCTATTTGACACAATATCCTCCACAATCTGATTCCAGCCTATCTTTCCAAGCTGATAATTTGTTATTTTGTTACTGTGTTACAGCCAAACTTACCTACTTACGGTTCTCCAAATACAAAACTGCACCTCCTACCTCCATGTCTGAACAGGCTTTCTCCCAGGCCTGGAATGCTCTTCTCTGTCACCTCTAACACAAAACTCCAAGGCTCTTCAAACCTCTGCTTATGATCTCTGATACCTCCTTCAAGAGACCTTTTTTGATTTTCCCAGTTGTCTGGGCCCCACCCAATTACTCTGTGTTTGTTTTGTATATCTCTTATATTTACTCATGAAGTTCCTTACATCACTTTTGTATTTGTATCCTTAGCATGTAACAGTGCCTGACACATAGAAAGTAATTTACTTTTTTATTAAAATAAAAACTTTTTGATTGTTTCCTTCTAATTCTGAGATTCTGTGACTGTGAACCAAATCATTTTTCTGTACATGGAAATGGCATACTTACATAGAGGTGTGTTTAGATACTGAGGAATCTTCTTTAACCTGGGTATTTCTGTACTGTGTACTAACTCACTGGAAAGTAATGGGTATATAAGGAAAAGAACAGAGGATTGTGGTGTGTCTCTGCTAATCCCCTCCCCAACAAGTTATTTTGTATACTGTGGCTGTACATGGAACTCACCATGGAACAAGGGATCAAGTTACCAGGACAGTAAGTATGTAATGGTCATAAAATTCAGATACATATCTACAAATGTGAATGATCTGCAACTCCACATTATCATTCTAAAGGCCCAATTAGCTAATTCTGATCTCAGGTGAATTTAGGCTGATCTTCCTATTTTTAAATGAGTCTCTGGTCTGCACAAGTGGTAATGTTGTACAGAAGGTATACTCTTGTTATTGGGAGTATTTCTATATGATATATGTTCTCTAGACCAACCAGAGATAGTTTCCCCCCTATTTGTCAACTGTTCCATCCACCAAATTACCTTTCCTGTCATTGGGGATGCTATGCTGTAATGGGGAGGGGGGGAGTTTCTTCTGAAGGTTAGGCTGAACAAAATGTTCTTTGAGATCTCTCCCAGTTCTAAAATTCTATGATACCATGAATAACAGGCTCTGAGACCATGAAAAATAACTACTTCTTTGTTGTCTCCACCTCCTGGATCAAGTCCATAACCTTGATAGCTTCTTCCAGATGCCAGTCCCAAAACTATATCTGTAAATAATTCCCACGAGGTGAAGGAAGAGGCTATTTCATCACAAAAGTTTGGCATTTTCATTGGACTGAAGCACTCCTATGAAATTAAAAAAAAAAAAGGCACATTGAGCCCACTCATCCTTTTTCCCCCTTTTCTGAACCAACTGCCTAGGAAGGCTGTTTGAGGGAAAATAATTACACTAGCTCTACAGAAAGTTTCAATCCTATTAATAGCCAGAGTCACGTGGTCTCCTACACAGTGACAGTCTGTTGTTTGTAAATAGCAACCTAGGGCCCGAGGAAAGGCCCATCCAGTTGGAGGAGAAGGGGAAGGCTTGGGGTGATAAAGACAGATTAGGTGGAGAGGTAGCCTCTAGACTAACTGGAATGCACTCAGCAGGGGGGTCAACTGGAAGTTCTGTCCAACAGGGCAGGACTATTCTTTCAATCTTCCTTTGGAGCTATCTTTAGAGACTAACCTGTTCTACTGCTTCCTGTGTGACCTTAGAGAAGTCCTTCCCCTTCCCCTCCCCCTTACCCAAATTTGGGCTTCAATTTTATTCTCTCTAAAATGAGTGGCAAATCAGGGTTGGAAGGGGCTTCAGAAGACATCCACTCTACTCCTCACTTAAACAAAAATTCCTTCTACAACATCCAAGAGGTGGCATCCAATGTGGCTCTGATTCAAAACCTCTATGTAGTTCTTGTTTTTGGTCATTTCTGATTCTTTGTGACCCCGTTTCAGGTTTTCTTGACAGGGATACTGGAGTGGTATGCCATTTACTTCTCCAGCTCATTTTACACTTGAAGAAACTGAGGCAAAAAGGATTAAGTGACTTGCCCAGGGTCACACAGTTAGTGACTGAGGGCAGATTTGAACTCAGAGACAGACAGATGAGAATTCCTGACTCCAGGCCCAACTTTCTATCCACTGTGCTACCTAGCTGCCCAAAGGCCTATAGTAATGAAGAACCCACTTCTTCCCAAGACGGCCTACAACACTTGTGTCAGTTCTATGATCCAATCTAGAAAGTCCCTTCTAACTCTGACATTCAACCATACAATGATCCTTAACTTAGAGTCATACAGAGTTTGTAACTGTCCCTTCCAAAGCTACAAGTATCTCCCAGCATTAGTAAAAAACTAAATGACAGGCCCTTAAACCTGGTAGATCAGGGTCATCTCAAAGCCCAAGCCTCTAGATTATGTTAAAAGATATAAATGACTGAGGAAATAGGACTCATGAATCCGCTAGTACTCAGGGGGACGAGATCCTACAAGCTCTCTTCCCACAGGTTCAGACTTGATGTAGTGGCTTCTGGTGTGATAAATTCAATTAATACTGAACAAATTAGCTCAGGCTAGCATTTTGTCATAGTTTTGAGGAAGAAGGAGCTTAAGAAATGAGCTAATATAGCACCCTCATTTTACCAATAAGGAAACTGAGATGTTAAGTGACAGAGAAAAGATTTGAATTCAAATTCTCTGACTCCAAAGTCAGCATATTTTCCATCGTACCATGCTGTCTTTCAAGAGCAGCCCTAAAATTGATGCCTGTATAACTTCTAATTCAATCTTGCCTTAATTTTTTTAGAAAAGTAGGTGGGAGGGGCGGCTAGGTGGCGCAGTGAATAGAGCGCCGGCCCTGGAATCAGAAGGACCTGAGTTCGGAGCCAGCCTCCGACACTTAAACCACACAAACAAAAACCTAGCCATGTAACCCTGGGCAAGTTACTTAACCCCAATTGCCCTAAAGGGGAGGCTAGGTGGCGCAGTGAGTAAGAGCCCGGCCTCAGAGTTGGGATGACCCGAGATCAGATCCGGCCTCAGAAAATGAGCACCCACGCATAATGACTAGCCCTGTAACCTTGAGCAAGTTACTTAACCCCAATTGCTTTAAAAAAAAAAAAAAGAAAAGAAAAGTAGGTGGGGGAAGGAAATCAAGGGACTCAGAGCAGCTACACTTCCAACATCCCCCCACAGACCATAGTGGAGACACAGTTTATTTCTCAAGGTGGGTGTGATACTCTCCCTTCAGACTAGGGAAAAAGAAAAAGTAATAGCAAAAATGGCAAGGTTACTAACCTTGAGTGTTCTCTCCCTCCTACCCTCACCCAAAAGTCTTTCCGGGGTCCCCTTGTCTCTCTGTACTAACTGACCTTTCTTACACATCTGGTGACTTTTTTCCACTGCCTGCTCCCCATACCTGAAATGTTCTCTTTTATTACTTTTGATTCAGGGCTTCATTCACAAGCCTCAGTCTGGAGAAGGCCCTTGTGCCTTCTCAGTTCCCACCACTGCTAGTGCCTTCCCTCTGAGATTACTTTCCATTTGCACTAACAGCTTATATGATTTTGTGTTTGGAGTCTCCCTCATTATAATTTAAACTCCTTGAGAACAGAGAGAAACTGTGTTTTTGCCTTTCTTTTTAATCCCAGGTCTAAGAATACAGCCTACAACAAAGTATACAACTTTCAGTAGAAAATAGGCTGCCCAGCTCCACAAACCTACTTCAAACTACCAGATAGAGGAATGATCAAGAAATCCAATGAGGAACTAAAATAACTTACTTTTTCCAAAAAAAATTCTACAAAAAGTCAGCCAACAGCTGACAGGCAATAGGAAAAGGAGTTGCCAGCAAAGACAGCACCACCATATAGGCAAACAAGTCCATAGCTTCTAACTAAGATCAGGGAAAAGACAGAAACATGAGTAGTCTACAGGACTGTTTTTGGAGACAGTAAGAGAGGAGGGCCCCTAATAAAGACCCATTTTTGGTATTTTAAGTTAAAAATAAAAAATTAAATTGAAAAATCAAAAACATGCTACGCGTATTAACTGACATCCAGCATCAGGTCTCCTAGTTCCATTATCTTTCAGTTCAGATCTAAAACAGATGGTGGGAAGGGCAACCAGCCAAAAGGGAAGGTCTAAGCTGCCCTTCCCAACAAGAATGGACCCATAGTCAGGTGAATTTCTGACACCCAATCAGGGAGCCCAGGAGCAGAAGAGGCAGAAGGGGCAACAGAGCCTAAAGATTTCACAGAGGCACAAGTTCATGGTCAAGTTGGTGGAGAAGGGGAAGAACAAATATCATGGGGGATGGGATGAAGAGGAAAAGAAAAAGAGGGTTTGAAAAAGATAATGGGAGGGGCGGCTAGGTGGCGCAGTGAATAGAGCGCCGGCCCTGGAATCAGAAGGACCTGAGTTCGGAGCTGGCCTCCGACACTTAATCCGCACAAACAAAAACCTAGCCGTGTGACCTTGGGCAAGTTACTTAACCCCAATTGCTTTAAAAAAAAAAAAAAGTAAATAAAATGAAAAAGATAATGGGATAACAGAAAGATCCATATTACTATGGGAGGGAGGAAGAGTTTCAGTATTTAAATCCCATTTCTTTTGCCTAGGACTGAGTACTAAAGGAGGAGACCACTACAGTCAGGGCCTGGTCATTCCTGCTTCCCAGAAGCCCGACTTCTAGCCAGACGGGGCAAGGAAATCACTGACTGACAAAAAATTTCACTGAACTACCACTTCCCTCTAAGAAAAACACTTGGTAGTTAGGGAGTTTCATATGAAAAGCTGAGAGCCTAGCATCCCTGGAGCTAATGGATGTCCTCATCCTTAACATCCTCCCATAACTAATACAAACCACCCCCCCTACCCTGCTGAAATGTCTGGACATGGCATCTATCTCCCCTAAACAAAGGACCTACTATATCCTTTTTTTAGTTTTTCAACATTCATTTTTATAAGATTTTGAGATTCAAATTTTTTCTTCCTCCCTTTCCATTCCCCCCTCCCAAAACAGAAAGTAATCTCATATAGGTTATACATGTACAATCATACAAAACACATTTCTACATTAGTCATGTTGTGAAAGAAAGAGAACAATGGGAAAAACCATGAGAAAGAATTTTTTTTTTTAAGTGAAAATAGTATACTTTGATCTGCATTCAGACTCCATAGTTCTTTCTCTGGATATGGATAGCATTTTCCATCATAAGTCTTTTGGAATTGTCTTTATATACAATTGTCATTGCAGTGCTGAGAAGAGCCAAGTCTATCAAAGTTGATCATCATACAATGTTCCTGTTATTATGTACACTGTCTCCTGGTTCTGCTCACTTCACTTAGCATCAGTTCATGTAAATCTTTCCATGTTTTTTTTTTCTGTAATTGGCATGCTCATCATTTCTAACAGAACAATAGTGTTCTATTACATTCATATGCCACAACTTGTCCCACAATTTCCCAATTGATGGGTGATACCCTCAGTTTCCAATTCTTGGCCACTACAAAAAGAGCTGCTATAAATATTTTTGTACATGTGGGTCCTTTCCCCTTTTTTATGATCTCTTTGGGATACAGACCTAGTAGTAGTATTGCTGGATCAAAGTGTATGCACAATTTTATATCCCTTTGGGCTTAGTTCCAATTGCTCTGCAGAATGATTGGATCAGTTCACAACTCCACCAACAATGCAATTGTGTACCAGTTTTCCCACATCTTCTCCAACATATATCATTTTCCTCTTCCGTCATATTAGCCAATCTGATAGGTATGCGGTGGTACCATAGAATTGTTTTAATTTGCATTTCTCTAATCAATAGTGATTATTTTTTCATATGACTATGGATGGTTTTAATTTCTTCATCTAAAAAATAAACTGTTCATATTCTTTGACCGTTTATCAATTGGGGAATGACTTGAATTCTTACATATTTGAAACATTTAATGTTAAGACCTCGAATTTCAGATCCATTTCCTTCCTCCCTTGTCACCCATTCCCTCTGGGGAGATAAGTAATTCAGTATATGTTGTACATGTCTAGCTATGCAAAACATCATAGTAGATATATTGTACAAGGCTGCTTATAATTCCCTCCCACTCATCCCACCCCCCACCTGGTCCATTCCCTACATGATCCTGTCCCTCTTCTATAGTGGGTACTTCCAACCTCCCCTCCCCCCAAGGATGCCCTCCCATCCATCATCCCTCCTCTCATCCCCCTTCCCCCTATTCTGCTGTAGGCTGAGATATCCCATTTAGTATGTATGTCATTCTCTCCCTGAACCAAATTCAATGAGAATGTGGTTTTGCTTTTTTGCCTTCCTATTCTCCCCCTCCCTTGCAACCACTTCCCTTTGCTTCTTCTACATGAGAGAGTTTGCCCTACCCTGTCTCTCCCCATCTCCTCTTGCCACTTTCCTCTCTCACCTCATAATTTCACCCCTTGAGTATCCTCCCTTCCCAACAAATTCAACCTATGCCCTCTATCCATGTATAACTGTAAACATATACACACACATTCACTTATGTATTCATATGACCACACCTGGAACCTGGCTATAATATTCCTGGGAGTTTTCTTTTGGGGATCTTTTTCAGAAGGTGATCTGTGGATTCTTTCAACCTCTATTTTGTCCTCTGGGTCTAAAACATCAGGGCAATTTTCCTTGAGAATTTCTTGAAGGGTGATTTCTAGGTTCTTTCTTTGATCATGACTTTCAGGTAGTCCAATAATTTTTAAATTATCTCTCCTGGATCTATTTTCCAGGTCAGTGGTTTTTCCCATGAGATATTTCTTTTTTTTTTAAACAAATGCTTTATTAACTTCTGTTTTACATCATTCATTTCCACCAGATTTTGAGTTACAATCATTTCCCCCCCATTATTCCCCTACCCAACCTCCCAGAATAGCAGTCCCACAAGATATCGCTTCCTCCAATCTGCTCTCTCTCATACCTTCTCCCATACCCCCATCGACTTTTCCATTAGAGGAAGGTGAGTCTTTGCATCCCAATGCCTGCACATCTTATCTCCCTATTACAAGCAAAAGAGTATTAATAATAGTATTAATATATATTTGAAACATTTAATGTTACGACCTCAAATTTCAGATCCATTCCCTTCCTCCCTTGCCACCCATTCCCTCTTGGGAGATAAGTAATTCAGTATATGTTGTACATGTCTAGCTATGCAAAACATTATCATAGTAGATATATTGTACAAGGCTGCTTATAATTCCCTCCCACTCATCCCACCCCCCCACCTGATCCATTCCCTACATGATCCTGTCCCTCTTCTATAGTGGGTACTTCCAACCTCCCCTCCCCCCAAGGATGCCCTCCCATCCATCATCCCTCCTCCCATCCCCCTTCCCCCTATCCTGCTACAGGTTGAGATATCCCATTTAGTATGTATGTCATTTTCTCCCTGAACCAAATTCAAAGTGAATGTGGTTTTGCCTTTTTAGCCTTCCTTATTCTCCCCCTCCTTTGCAACCACTTCCCCTACATGAGATAGTTTACCCTACCATGTCTCTCCCCATCTCCTCTTGCCACTTTCCTCTCTCACCTCATAATTTCATCCCTTGAGTATTCTCCCTTCCCAACAAATTCAACCTATGCCCTCTATCCATATATAACTGTAACCATATACACACACATTCACATATGTATTCATATGACCACACACCCTTCTTCCATTATTTTCATAGTGAGAAAGATATCATCAGTCACAGTTATTGCTTTTCCATATAGGAATGTAAATAGTTCAACTTTGATAAGTTCCTTTTGATTTCTTTTCCCTGATTACCTTCTCAGGCATCTCTTCCTTCTTGTGTCTGGATGTCAAATTTTCTATTCAATTCTGGTTTTTTCCTCAAGAATGCTTGAAAGTCCTCTATTCCACTGAATGACCATATTTTCCCCTGAAACAAAATACTCAGTTTTGCTGGGTAGGTGACCCTTGGGTTCATTCCCAGTTCTTTTGCCCTCTGGAATATCATATTCCATGCCCTTCGATCCCTCAGTGTAGAAGCTGCCAGGTCCTGGGCTATTCTGATTGTGTTTCCACAATATTGAAATTGTTTCTTCCTGGCTTCTTGTAGTATTTTCTCCTTGATCTGGGGATTCTGGAACCTGGCTATAATATTCCTGGGAGTTTTCTTTTTGGGATCTTTTTCAGGAGGTGATCAGTGGATTCTTTCAACCTCTATTTTGCCCTCTGGATCTAAAACATCAGGGCAGTTTTCCTTGAGAATTTCTTGAAGGGTGATTTCTAGGTTCTTTCTTTGATCATGGCTTTCAGGTAGTCCAATAATTTTTAAATTGTCTCTCCTGGATCTATTTTCCAGGTCAGTGGTTTTTCCCATGAGATATTTCACATTGCCTTCTAATCTTTCATTTGTTTGGATCTGCTTAACAGCATCTTGATTTCTCATAAAGTCATTAGCTTCCATTTGCTCCAGTCTAACTCTGAAGGAATGAATCTCCTCACTGAACTTTTGAGATTCTTTTTCCATCTGACAAATTCGACTTTTTAAGGCATTCTTCTCCTCATTGCCCTTTTGGGCCTCCTTTGCCATTTGAGTTAGTCTGTTTTTTAAGGTGCTGTTTTCCTCAGTCAGGCTATTGACCCTCATTTCATACTTTTCCTGCATCCTTCTCATTTCTCTTTCCAATTTTTCCTCCACTTCTCTTATTTTATTTTTAAAGTCCTTCTTAAGGTCCTCTATGGCCTGCAACCCGCTCATGTTTTCCCCTGGGGCTTTTGGAGCAGGACTTCTGACCTCACAGTCCTTTTCCCACTCTATGCCCCCAGAATAGGAGTCTAGGGTTGCATTTTTCTGTTTCCTTTGCCTTGGCATGTTGCCACTTAATTACTTGACTTTTGGGCTTGTTGCCACACTATGGCTTTAAGGCCAGATAGAGGAATTTTCATCGCACACCCCCGTTTCTGGCAAGCTGTAAACCCACCCACGACTTCCACCCTAGATCACAATCCAGATCCAGGGAGGTTAAAGCAAGAGCGATTACTCCCCAAGACTGATTGCTGGATCTCCCTACAGTTCGCAGGCCAGGAGCTGGAGCTGCCTCTGAAAAACTACAAAATGGAGTGTCTCCTCAGCGGCTTCTAGCCCCCAGGGGAGGGAGCCGACGCATTCCCCAAATACTGGTCCCAAAGTCCATAGGGCACTAACCTCTTACTTTGTCCTAGGCATGTCTATGTTGATAATTCTGGAATCGCCACAGCTGCTGGTGTTCTGGGGTCTCTCCAGCTGGCTGCTGGCCCTGCTGCCCTGGGGCTAAAACCTCGGCTCATGGGGACCTGGGCTTGGCTAGGCTCGGCTCCCCGTGCTCTGCGTGCTACGCACTGCCGGCTCCCAGACCACTGTGCTGGTCCTTCCTGCAGGGCTGCTGGGCTGTCCTCAGTGGAAGGTTAGCTTCTCTGTGTCATTCTGTGGGTGCTGGGGCTCCAGAAGTTGTTCAGAGTCCCCTTTTACATAGTTTGGGGGGAATCTGGGGGCAGAGTGGCTTGGATGAGCTGTTTCTACTCCGCCATCTTGGCTCCTCCCCCATGACTTGTAGTCTTATAAATTTGACTCAGTTCTCTATATATTTTAGAAACAAGGCCTTTATCAGAAACACTGGCAGTAAAAGCTGTTTGCCAGCTTTCTGCTTTCTTTCTAATCTTAGTTGCATTGGTTTTGTTGTGCAAAACCTTTTTAATTTAATGTAATCAAAATTATCCATTTTGCATTTCATAAGGTTCTCTCCATCCTGTTTGGTCATAAATTCTTCCCTTCTCCATAGATCTGACAGGTAAACTATTCCTTGCTGTCCTAATTTGCTTATGATATTGATTACCCTTTATGTTTAAATCCTATACCCATTTTGACATTATCTTGGTATACAGTGTAAAATGTTGGACTTGCTATATTCCTAAGCATAAGTCTAGAGACAGAAAGGAAGAAACTGCACTACTTATCAAGAAAGGGGCCACAAGAAAGGTCAAACTCTTGGATCACAAGGGGAATCCTTCAATGCCTTCTATTATTGTTACCCACAGCCTTTACTACCACAATATCTACTTCAGGAGCCCTTGGTACTCTCTATTACCCCTCTATGCCTTCCTTCCCCTTCCCTACTGCACACAATTTAAAATGAGTTTTCAAGATTTCACTAGCAATAAAGGGAAAAGTCTTCCACAAATATCCTGTGATGTCTCATAAAGACACGTAGGTAAACTTGGATTCTCAAAGACTTTGCCAAGGGAATACAAGGTCTAGCAGGTCCTACCAAACTGAAAAGTCTTTAAAAGCTCCATGATAGACTGAAATGTCTTATTGCCCAAAGACCACCATTGCAAACCTCAGACAGGGGTCATGACCATCAGTTACTGCATAATTAGTGTTTCTCTAATCATGGTTTTTCTTAAGTATTAATAAAAGAAAAATATGGCGAATACTAAAAACCATGAAAGCCATATACTCATGTTAAAGAATCTAGGAATCTTTTCAAAAGTCCCTGTTCTGATCAAAGACTAAACAGTACAAGCTTCACAATTAAATCTAACATCATGTTGGATTAAAACCTAAGTCTGTATGTGTCCTCCCTCTCCTTCTGTTTCCAATCAATCATTCTTCTTCTTTCCAACAGTCTTTGCACTATTATTTTTCCCATCAACCTCTGGGGCCACAGCTTCCAGTGGCATAATTCTTCCACCTTAGCATAATTCTACCCACTATATATAATCTTGCCCACCATCTTCATTCAGGAGACAAAAAACAGAAAATTAAAGAGGTAATAGACCAAGCCCAATGTCACACAGCTAGTTATGTGAAAAGCTAAAACTGGAAAACAAACTTCCTAACTGCCAATCTAATAACACTTGCTTCCTTTACCTCCAACCCACTGGTCCAAAGGTCTGCCACTATAGCTGAAAAGCTCACCTTGAGCCTCTAAACTATTTACTATACCATGCACTTCTCTCCCTGGTTTGCTGTGAATTCCCAAAATAGAAAGGATCCCCCTCCTTGATCTGTAGGCATCCTTCCCATACAGTAAGCCTACTATGTATTGAAATATTTTATTCTCAGTTCAATAAACATTTACCCTCACATAAACCCTGAGATAGATAGTATACGTATTATAATTCCTGGTTATCAGATGATGGAATTGAAGCTCAAAGAAAGTCAGTATCTTGCCTTAAGTCACAAAGCAACTGTCACAGCCAGAACTTGAACCTGAGCTTTCTCACATTAAGCTCTCTCTTTCTTACAATAAGCTCTCTCTCCCCAGCACCCTTCATAGAGTAAGTGCTGAGTCAATGCTGCCTGATTCATTCATTCGCTCCCAAACTCTGGAAACCAATGCAGACCACTAAACTGACACCTCAGCTGCATGAAGCAGAACTCCTCACCCCATCTGACACTCTGGCAACAAGGCAAAAGAAGAATGAGCCAACTTGGCAGGGAATGATAGAAGAGGTTACAAACCCATGGGTGGGTACCACACTCTCCATCCAAAAATGTGCCTGCAATGCGCTGCCCTATAGCCCTCCCTGCTAATCAGCTAGGCTAGGGCAAGAAGAGGTACTAACCTAAACATGCATATGTCCTATCACTGAGATCCTTTCAAGCTCTATCAATCTTTGTTTTATATTCTAATGTCCCTTCCATTTTTGTATTTCTGATGTCTTATAACAGCTGATCTTTTTCAGTTCTAACCTTCTCTTAGTCTACTAGTTGGAGAACTGAGATGCATATGAAGTAATAAAGAATATTAAATGTACTAAGTAGTTACTGGAAACCCAGAGACCATGGATAAGGCTCTCCCAGGAATTTAGGAATGAATAATTTTGACAGTGGAAACGGTGGAAGAGCCAGAATTTAAGAGATTTCAGAGGAAAAAAAAATACAATGCCCAAAGAGAAACTATAAAGGAGATTCTAACCAGGGATAGATGATTGGACTAGAAGACTCTTAAAACCTCTTCCAGCTCTAACAGCATAAGATTCTCTAATGGGACTTGATGACAGACTAGATACAGGAGATGAAGAAGAGGACAGTCAAAAATAATGCCAAGGTTTGTAGCCTTATATGCCCTCACAGTACCTAACCCCCTTAAGTTAAGCATACAGCAACACTCAGTGACATGTCCCTGAAGCCACTGTGCTCTGAATCAATCACTGTGTTACTGCTGTTTCTGGCCACATCTCTCAACAAGTCAGTCATTGCAGCAGGCCTGAAACTCCAGGCTCTCAACTCCAGCTTTGGCCTCTATCCAGGCCCCATGATGGCACAGTGCCCAGCAGGCCCAATTTTACTCTCTCCAAAAAGTCCCTAGTGAGTGGGGCAGGAAGAGTGGGGCTGGCTCCAAGTGACCCCCAGGAATCCAAGAATGGGCACTGATGTATGCTGGCCCCAATCCCAGTGCTTGGCAGACATGTCAGATCTTTGGGAAGGGGTAGGTCCTGCCAGTACAGGCCAGACTTCAGCTCTGCATCGCTCAAGGTACCTAAGCTTTGGAGGTTGGCCATACCTCAGCTGAAGACACACCCAAACATCATGGCTCCTAGCTTTAACCAGAAAAGCAAACATTCCTGAGATCAGAATTCACTATAAGGCAGTAAACTTTATTCATTCCAACAGCTATTGAGTCCTTGGAATGTAAGCTGGGAAACAGTTCAACTTTTACCTTCACTGCACAATCTTGCTCAGAATTGACTGCCTTCTGGCACACTGAGCATTTACAAAATACTTGGAAGAATAACTCTAGCCCATCCCTCATAGAAACTAAGATAGTGCTAAGGAAATTCTACTGGCTAATGACATCAACAACCAAAAAAAGTTTGTATGTCTCTAGAATGGCTTGTATGTAGATCTAAGGCACATAAAAACTTAAACTCAATAAACAGTATCCAAATCCTTGCTATTTCCCAATCTTCACTAGGATAGGTTGAACCTCATTTTCCAAGCAACCCTAACAAGACAACAAATGCACCCTCTTACATAGATAAGCAAGAGAAAAGGGAGAAGGAATTGTGAAAATGACCATCCTGTCTGTGACCTAGCAGACCAGACAACTGAGCTCTACTGTGTACCAAAGGCAGGAGACTGAACTCAAAGGCAGTTTAGTCACGTCAAAAAACAGCACCATAAAATATAGCCAAAAGCAAATTTCAGTAAAGGAAAAGAAAAAACAGTAAACCTGAACTTTCCTGACTGTAACAGAGTGAAAACTGAAGGTTCTTAGTGAAACAATACCAATTATTACCTGTGAGGGATGGTAACTAAATAAGCACACCTCCCAACTCCTCTGAGCTCCTCTTGGCTCTTCTGTTACCCGCCCTGTGTCCCTGGTCTACTTTTAGGTCCCCCCACTCCCATATTCCCCACCTCCCTTGTTCTGGGACCTGGACCCATATACAGGTTTCCTTTCACTCTGAGTCCATCATTCTTTTTACTTCAGTACATTCCTTTGTATTTCTAAGGCACTGAAACATGCTATGCCATCAACTGACCAGCCTTTCTATTTCCAACGTTTACATAGGCAAGGCTTATTTACTGGCAAATCATTCCTATATTAACAAAATATCCTGACAAGCTTCCTTTCACTTCCAAATTTTGCCAGTAGTACCGTCCCTGGTGCTTTGCCTGTTCTGAACCTACCACCCAATATGGGGATTGGTCTAACCTCTTTGTTACCCCATACTTATAGGAACACCACTGAGGCTGCTAGAAAAATGTCAGTCCCAGAGGCCTTCTACAAACTGGGAAGGTTTATCAACATGTAAAATCTCTGCTCTCTTGTTCTCACGCCAACACTAAATAGACTACATATCCACTTAGCTCTTTGTGCTAATGACAAACAGTTGAGAAGCAAATATCTAAAAACAATGATTATGTCCCTCACAAGTCTTTTATGTTTGCAATCAATTAGCCTGGAGAAGAGAAGATATAGAAGACAAGGATGCGGCAAAATTGATTATTATATTCATGCACCTGAGTATTCTATCATGAGGAAAAGGCATTTGTTAGGCAGAGTGCCCAAAACCAAAGATGTTTGGGCAGAGCCAAGATGGCAGAGTAGAAACAGCTCATCCAAGCCACTCTGCCCCCAGATTCCCCCCAAACTATGTAAAAGAGGACTCTGAACAACTTCTGGAGCCCCAGCACCCACAGAATGACACAGAGAAGCTAACCTCCCGCTGAGGACAGCCCAGCAGCCCTGCAGGAAGGACCAGCGAAGAGCTCTGGGAGCCAGCAGCACACAGCACGCAGAACACGGGGAGCCGAGCTGAGCTGAGCTGAGGTCCCTGTGAGCCGAGGTTTTAGCCCCAGGGCGGCAGGGCCAGCAGCCAACTGGAGAGACCCCAGAGCACCAGCAGCTGTGGCGATTCCAGAATTATCAACATAGACATGCCTAGGACAAAGTGAGAGGTTAGTGCCCTATGGACTTTGGGATCAGTATTTGGGGAATGTGTCGGCTTCCTCCCCTGGGGGCTAGAAGCCACTGAGGAGACACACCATTCTGTAGTTTTCAGTGGCGGCTCCAGCTCCTGGCCTGCAAACTGTAGGGAGATCCAGTGATCAGTCTTGGGGGGTAATCGCTCTTGCTTTAACCTCCCTGGATCTGGATTATGATCTGGGGTGGAGGTCGTGGGTGGATTTCCAGCTTCCACAAACGGAAGCTGTCCCCCACACATTTGGGATGAAAATTCCGGTCTGGCAGCAGAGCCATAGTGTGGCAACAAGCCCAAAAGTCAAGTAATTAAGTGGCAACATGCCAAGGCAAAGGAAACAGAAAAATGCAACCCTAGACTCCTATTCTGGGGGCATAGAGTGGGAAAAGGACTGTGAGGTCAGAAGTCCTGCTCCAAAATCCCTAGGGGAAAACATGAGCGGGTTGCAGGCCATAGAGGACCTTAAGAAGGACTTTAAAAATAAAATAAGAGAAGTGGAGGAAAAATTGGAAAGAGAAATGAGAAGGATGCAGGAAAAGTATGAAATGAGGGTCAATAGCCTGACTGAGGAAAACAACACCTTAAAAAACAGACTAACTCATATGGCAAAGGAGGCCCAAAAGGGCAATGAGGAGAAGAATGCCTTAAAAAGTCGAATGTGTCAGATGGAAAAAGAATCTCAAAAGCTCACTGAGGAGATTCATTCCTTCAGAGTTAGACTGGAGCAAATGGAAACTAATGACTTTATGAGAAATCAAGATGCTGTTAAGCAGATCCAAACAAATGAAAGATTAGAAGGCAATGTGAAATATCTCATGGGAAAAACCACTGACCTGGAAAATAGATACAGGAGAGACAATTTAAAAATTATTGGACTACCTGAAAGCCATGATCAAAGAAAGAACCTAGAAATCACCCTTCAAGAAATTCTCAAGGAAAATTGCCATGATGTATTAGATCCAGAGGACAAAATAGAAGTTGAAAAAATCCACAGATCACCTCCTGAAAAAGATCCCCAAAAGAAAACTCCCAGGAATATTATAGCCAGGTTCCAGAATCCCCAGATCAAGGAGAAAATACTACAAGCAGCCAGGAAGAAACAATTTCAATATTGTGGAAACACAATCAGAATAGCCCAGGACCTGGCAGCTTCTACACTGAGGGATCGAAGGGCATGGAATATGATATTCCAGAGGGCAAAAGAACTGGGAATGAACCCAAGGGTCACCTACCCAGCAAAACTGAGTATTTTGTTTCAGGGGAAAATATGGTCATTCAGTGGAATAGAGGACTTTCAAGCATTCTTGAGGAAAAAACCAGAATTGAATAGAAAATCTGACATCCAGACACAAGCAGGAAGAGATGCCTGAGAAGGTAATCAGGGAAAAGAAATCAAAAGGAACTTATCAAAGTTGAACTATTTACATTCCTATATGGAAAAACAATAACTGTGACTGAGGAAACCTTTCTCAGTATGAGAATAATGGAAGAAGGGTGTGTGGTCATATGAATACATATGTGAATGTGTGTGTATATGGTTACAGTTATATATGGATAGAGGGCATAGGTTGAATTTGTTGGGAAGGGAGGATACTCAAGGGGTGAAATTATGAGGTGAGAGAGGAAAGTGGCAAGAGGAGATGGGGAGAGACAGGGTAGGGTAAACTATCTCATGAAGAAGAAGCAAGGGAAAGTGGTTGCAAGGGACGGGGAGAATAGGAAGGCAAAAAAGCAAAACCACATTCTCATTGAATTTGGTTCATGGAGAGAATGACATACATACTAAATGGGGTATCTCAACCTACAGCAGAATAGGGGGAAGGGAGATGAGAGGAGGGATGATGGATGGGAGGGCATCCTTGAGGGGAGGGGAGGTTGGAAGTACCCACTATAGAAGAGGGACAGGATCATGTAGGGAATGGACCAGGTGGGGGGTGGGATGAGTGGGAGGGAATTATAAGCAGCCTTGTACAATATATCTACTATGATAATGTTTTGCATAGCTAGACATGTACAACATATACTGAATTACTTATCTCCCCAGAGGGAATAGGTGACAAGGGAGGAAAGAAACGGATCTGAAATTCAAGGTCTTAAGATTAAATGTTTCAAATATATATAAATACTATTATTAATACTCTTTTGCTTGTAATTGGGAGATAAGATGTGCAGGCATTGGGACACAAAGATTCACCTTCCTCCAATGGAAAAGTCGAAGGGGGTATGGGAGAGAGCAGATTGGAGGAAGCGATATCTTGCAGGACTGCTATTCTGGGATGGTGGGTAGGGGAAAAACGGTGGGGGGGGAGATTATTGTAACTCAAAATCTGGAGGAAATTAATGATGTAAAACAGAAGAAGCATTTGTTTAAAGGAAAAAAAAACAAACCAAAGATGTTCTACCATCTTATGAGCTAAAGAAGCCTCACCTCCATTGGAGGCTGAATTTTAAGAGGGATGCTGACAAACTGGAGCATGTTCAAAGATGGGCAACCAGGATTGGGAAGAAACACTAAATCATCATATGCAAGAACTGAGTGAAGCAAATGGAAATGTTTAGCCGAAAGAAAAGAAGTTAACTTTCTTCAAATATCTGAAGGGCCACAACATCAAAAAAAAATGATATGTTAGTGTCAGGAGGAGGGAGGAGTTATAAGGAGACCAAGATAGATTTCAACTCAACATGAGTAAGAATTTCCTCACAATCAGAAATATCCAGCAATGGAATGAGGCGCTGTAATGGAAATGCAGATTTGAAGATCTTCCCTGCCCCTAGGCCCTTCGATTGGCTTAAAGAGACTTTGATTGACTTAAGTGACTCTGAGAACCTTCCTTGATTTGAAAATATACTCTGCCCCCTAATAGGCTGAATGTGGTCACATGGAGCCTGTGGTAGAAGGCTTGGATTTCAGGAATGACCACGCCTTGATGCTGTGTGATTGCGCAGTGGGTCTAGAGGGTGGTTACATTCTCTGAGCCAGGAGAAGATTATATAAGCCCTGATTTGAGGCTTTGCTTTGGGGCTCACTCTGAGAATTGTTGTGTGATTTGACCAGATGAGACTCTGAGAAGCCGTTGTTGAGAGCCCCTCGCCTTTGAAAACCCAGATGTTGATGCTTCCCTCTCTGGTAACTGTGATTTGGTATTGATGTAATGGTTGGACAGTTTGGAAGCCTGTCTGTTTCATCTGTCTGTATACTCTGAAGTTCAGGGTGCTGACCTTTTCCCCCTGAACTAGGTAATATATGTTTGTTTGATTAAAGTAAGCTTGTTAACCCATTTTGAGTTACTTTCCTTTTGAAAAGCAGATCTAAGAACCTGTGTTGGCAGTCACCCTGGGGATATTGGGGTGCTTGCTGCTACAGGCACCTTGTGAATTTGTAGGCTCCTTATTACTACAGGTATACAAGTAGAACCCAGCTGATCACTTACTTGCCAGAGATACCACAAAAAGGATATACTGGGTGTAGGGCTGAAGGAGATGAATTCTAAAATCCCCTCTACTTTGAGATTCCATTTTTGTAAAAAAAAAAAAAAAGTACAGCAAATTTAAAAGGAATATGCATACTGACCCCAATGAACCCTTCCAGACTTAACTCCTACATCCTCTTTAATCACAGGTGAGTTCTAGTCTTAGCTCTACCATTAAGTGTTATGCTTGTATTTATTCAAGTCAGATGATTCTCTTTGTACCTCAGAAGCCCCATCAATCAAAAAATAAAGTAAGGAATAACATTCCTCCTACTTCAGTGTTCTAAGTATTAAATGACATGAAAGCAATTTACAGTGTTAAAAACCAATAAATAAATGTGAAAGATGATCAATAGTATTTTCTGCCACCTACTTCCAGTTCAAGAAAACAATGCTCTTAACTAGAGTCAGTGCTCTGGGAGCAAGTTCTGGTGCAGATAAGCTGGCCTAAGGTCTAAGTAAGAAGAGGTTAAAGGGACACAATGTAGTTCATCCCTTTAGGATCCATAATTCAATCAAATCAAATCTATCACCCAGAAATAAAAAGGGTGACTTCGGTATTATAAATGCTCAATACAGGGGCCCTAACAGCCAGAATCTGCAGATCAAAGTACAAGGCCACAGGCCTTGGATCTAAATAAAGGCAGGATCCCAATACCTAGCAGCACAGAAGGCACCAAAGAGTGGACTTAACAAAGATATACTGAAACTTCACTGAGCCTAGAAGTCAGGCCTCCTCCATAAGGACAAGGAAGCAGTTACAGTGACAGCAAAGTAGAGAGCCAGCATCAAAACTAATGAAAATACTTTAAGGTTTACAAAACATTCTGCTTTATAGTAATACCAGCAGCTGACTTTATATAGTGTTTTCCTTAAGTTATCTCATAACATTTTATATTATCACATCTCTTACATATACTTCTCTTCTCTGACACTGAAATCACCCTAGTGTAGGTCCTCATCACTTCACTCCTGACCTATTTAGTTGCCTCAATTATGTCCCCATTCCAATCTATCCTTCACCCAACTGTCAAATTGATCCTCCTAAACTTCAAGTCTGACCATAGCATCTTCCTATTTAATAAACTATATAAAACATGTTTAGCATTTATATAGTTTATGTTAAAGCAGTTTACAACCTGACCCCTTCCTACTTTACAATCTTCTTTTACCTAACACTCCCCTTCCCTGCGTACTCTATGATCCAGTGATATCATTAGCATTGCTGTTTCTCAAAAAAAAACACTCCCGTCTCCCAAAACTAAGTATTTTCAGTGGCTGTTCCCCATGCCTGGAATGTTCAACTCTATATTTCTTCAAGTCTCAACTAAAGTCTCACTTTCTGCAAAAAGGCTTTCCTAGTCTTCCTTAATCTTAGTACCTTCCCCATGGGACTAGCTCCAATTTATCCTGTATATGTTTTGTTGGTACAGTTCTCTGTCGTCTCTCCCCTAAGACTGTGAACTCCTTGAGAACAGGGACTATCTTACTGGGTTTTTTGTATCCCCCATGCTTAGCACATAGCAGGCATTTAATAAGTGCTAGATGACTTGATGTGACATCTCATTTAAGTCTTGAAACAACTTTATGAAATAGGTACTAAAGGCACCTGTTTAGAAAGTGAAGACAGAGTGACAGGTCACATTCACAGAGCAAATGAGTGGTGGAGATAGGATTCAAACCCAAGTCCTTCTTTACTCCAACTTCAACAGCTTCCATGGGACTTATGTAACTCAAGTATTATCCTCTAATCTATAAAAATAGGGAAAATCAAGGTCACACAGCAAGTAAATGGAAAGGCTGGAACACACATTCAGGTATCCTAATTTCCAGTCAAGTACTCTTTACACTACACCATAGTGCTAAAATAACAACAGCTTGAATTCATACAATGCTTTGAAGGTTATAAAGTGCTTTCTTTACCACAGTTTTATGAGATAACATCCTAAGTTCTTTGCTCATCCCCCACCCTGGGCACCTATCCAGTAGCTAGGCTACTTCCTAGGAAAAATGAGTCTTATCCAACCCTTCCTACTAAAAGTGACCTCTCCCTTTCTCAAATTTCTGAGTATTTTATCTAGATCTTCCTCATGCCCATATTACATTCCACTTTGCATCATATTTACTCATATATATGGCATTCATTCAAGAAAAATTTATTTAATGCCTATTATGTATCAGTCAGTCAATTTTATTACGTGGCACCTACTACATGCCAGGAACTGTACTGAACATTTCAGGGTACAAAGTAAGGCAAAAGTCAGTCCCTGCTCTCAAGGAGCTCAAAGTCTAATGGGGAGACAACAAGCAAACAACTATTTACAATCTATAAATAAGAAAATATGAAATAATCAAGAGAGGTAAAATTAAGAGGGATTCAGAAAGACTTCCTGTAGAAGGTAGGATTTTAGCTGGGACTTGAAGAAAGACAGAGAAGCCAGAAAGCAAATACGAGGAAGGGAGAGTATCTCGGGCATGGAGTCAGACAGTAAAAAAGCACAGAATCTGAGAGATGGAGTGTCTTGTTCAAGTAACAGTAAGGAAGCCAATATCACTGGATCAGAGTTCAGGGAGTTGGGAGGAGGGGGAGGAAGTTATAAATGGTTCTGAATGTCAGAGGATTTCATATTTGATCCTGAAGGTGACTGAGAGCCACTGGAATTTATTGGTGGGGGAGGGAAGGAATGATGTGGTCAGAGGTGCACTTTAAGCAAATCACTTTGACAGTTTCATAGAGAATGAACTTGAGAGGGGAGAAACTTGTGGCAGGCTGACCAATCAGCAGGCTACTGTAATAATCCAGTCATGAGGAGATGAGGGCCTGTACCACGTTGGTAGCAGCATTAGAGCAAAGAATGAGGTGTTTTCAAGAGATGTTATTAAAGATGAAATCAACAAGACTTTGCAATAGACTGGATATGAGGGAGTGAGAAATAGTGAGGTGCCGAGGATGACACTTAGGTTGCAAGCCTGGAGGACTGGAAGGATGATGGCACCCATGGGGAAGTTTGGAAGCTGGGTTCTTTAGGGAGAAAAGATAATAAGGTTAGTTTTGGAAATATTGAGTTTAGTACTGCATTAAGTGCTAAAGATACAAAAACAAAATAAAGAAATTCCTGCCTCGACTACTACGTATTTTATTACTTATTACATATTTTTCCTGTGTATTAGACTGTAAGTTTCTTGAGAACAGGGACTAGTCAGTCAATAAGCATTTATTCATCACCTACCATGGGCCCAGTTCTATGATGAGGATTAGGGATACAAAGTTTAAGACAAAAAACAGTCCTTAATCTCCAGGAGCTCTCAGTCTAATAATGGGAGAAACAACATATAAACAACTATGTACAAACAAGATTATACAGGTTAAACTGGAGATGATCAATGGAGGCAAGTCACTAGAATCACAAGGGATCAGGAAAGGATAAAATGTTAAATTTTAACTAGGACTTGAAGGAAACTAGCATTACAGGTGATCGGGACAGTCAGTGAAAATTCCTGGAGTCAGGAGGTAAAGTACCTTGTTTAAGAAACAGCAAGGAGGCCAGTGGCACACTGGATTACAGTGTATGGGAGTACAGATATGTATGGGAGGGGTAGAATTTATAAGGTAAAAGAAAAATTTAAAAGTTGGGGGGGGGCAGATTATAAACGTGCTTTGAATGCCAGAAGAGTTTATATTTTATCTTACAAGTGATAGGAAGCCACCACTATACTTTAGTGAACAGAGGAGACAGCATGGTCCAACTTGCACTTTAGGAAGAGCATTTTGACAGTGGTGTAGAGAAATAAATCAGAGTAAAAAGAGACTTGTGACAGGAGAATAACAAGTAGTCTATTGTAATAGTTCAGGTGCAAAGTGATCAGGCCTTGTACCAGGGTAGTGGCACAGTTAGAGAAGAGAATGGGACACAGACAAGAGTTATTACCAAGGTAAACTTGATAGGCCTTGGCCAACAGATTAGATATGGAAGGTAAGAAAAAGTAAAGAGTTGAGGATGGCACCTTGATTATGAGTATGGGTGCCTGGGAGGATTGTGGTCCATCAATAGTAAAAGGGAAGTTATAAAGAGGTTTAGGATGAAAGATAATGAGTTCAATTTTAGACATAATGAGTTTAAGATGCCTACAGCATGTCCAATTCCAGATGTCCAATGGGCAGTTGTAGATGAAAGAAAGACTGAAGGTCAGCAGAAAGGCTGGGGCTGGAAAAGTAGATTTGAAAATCATTAGCATAGGGCGGCTAGGTGGCGCAGTGAGTAAGAGCGCCGGCCTCGGAGTTGGGATGACCCGAGAACAAATCCGGCCTCAGAAAATGAGCACCCACACATAAATCATGACTAGCCGTGTAACCTAAAGCAAGTTACTTAGCCCCAATTGCTTTATAAAAAAAAAAAAAATCATTAGCATAGAGATGATAATTGAATCCATGGGACCACATTGTTTTTCTCATTTTTATATCTGGGTCTAAGTTCCTGAACATTTATGTTCTTTTAATAAATGTTTATTGACATGAAGTGTCAGGAGCAGCCTGTGATCTCTACCTGCTGATCTCAGAGAGGTCAGGACAATGGCATCTGTTTGTTAGTGATAATCATTAAATATCAAATTTATCCAAAGTATGAATTAACCAAACAGACTGCTTTGCTTTGCTTTAAAATGCCCTTTCCTGTGTTCACAACTTGAAAGACTAGATAAGATCAGGAATAGATATTTCTCCCCACTTTGTGACAGGATGCTTAGAAATTCAGAAATTCTCATGGGGATATATTCCAGATAGGGAAGACAAAAACATCCTGAGAATATAGATCTCCACTATCTTGTCATTTGGGGCACAAACATCTTGGGATTATGCAAAAATATATAAAATCCTTGTTCAATCTCGTATTAGTCAGTCAGAACTTAAGGTCTGACTCCATGTACACATATCAGTTAACTTTAAGAGAATAAAATGAAATAACTGTGTATCTTAAGAGAATAAAATGAAATAACTGTGTATCACCTACTTTGTCTCCTTTAACCAGACTTTTCAGTTATAGTACTGTTCAGTTAGAACCGTTGAATGGGATGGACTGAACAGCACTTCACTCCATCAAAGCTAATGATCCAAGGTGCCTCCGGATCCATTTTTCCCTGGAATCTTAATCTTGACGGAGTTGGGTAAGTTCCTCTATTCTCAGCTTCCAAAGGATTCCCACTAGTTTGGCTGAAGTCTGAAATTCTCTTTAAAGCTTGTTCAGGGTGCAGAGATCAAATCTGCAGTAAAATGTTCTGCATAGAGATCCCTTGGAAGTACTGATCAATCTCAGGAAAATTAGCATAAGTAGTGCCAGAGTCAGTGGTAGTATTGTATTTGCCAGTGCTAGTGTTAGTCAACTAAAGACAGCCCAAAATTAGGTTGGCCACAATAGGGCTCTTTTGGACTGGTCAAAGTTACTTTATCTTAAAACCAAATTAAGTTTAAAGGCCAACAAAACATATAGAATAGCAAAATTCATGATGCGGATTTGTAACAAGTCTCTAATTTTCCCTCTTTAGTCATTAATTGTGGATTTTGTATTTGTACTGTCAATTTGTCTATCAATGTACATGTTTGTGTGTATGTGTGTGTGTGCGCGCACGTGTGTCTATGTGTCTGTATAGTGAGTGCTGTGAATGATTCTGTTATCTTATGAGATCTAAACTACAGGCAGCCACTAAGGATTGCAGGTAGGGAAACAAAATAATCTGTAAGACTCTTTTCCTTATGGCTTCCGGTCTGGCCAACCTGGAATTACAATGAAAAGTTAGATATAGCTAAAAACATCTTAGCAGATTCTGAAATTAATCATTAAGAAGCTGGAAATTGATTATGGTGGGATCTCTAGAGAGACTGTAGGTAGACAGTCACCATGCTTTAAATACCTACCCCCAATAGAGATCACTCAGCATTCTCCACTTCCTCCCCGGAGTTAAGAGAATATCTCAGTATGGGGATTGTTTGGGTTTTGTTGTTTTTTTTAACAGCCACAAGCTTTTAACTTCTCTCATCCCAGATCAGATAAGAGAAGAAAATGCAGGATAATTGTAGGGGTAACACTCACAGATTGGCAGTAGCTCTATCTGCCTGTGCCCATAGGGCCCTTGTAGCCCACCCTTCTACACAAAGCTTGGAAATATCACCCAGGTCCCATACATTCTGCCCACCCTGGCCTAGCAGCTGCAAACTGACCCAGGCTCAGTACATTTTGCAGGTGTGGGAAAGGGAGAGGCAGATGGATCAGACCAGTGGGGAATATTCCCTAAGCCCTGCCTCCAAGAATGATAACCACTGGGAAGCCAGCCTCTACTCCAGGTAAAGGGAGTTACCTGCACTTACTCCTGCACTTCTCTGCTCCAGTTGCAAAAATGTATCTTATCTCTATTTGACCTGTTTCCTGAATTTGTAAAGAGAAAAATAATAGTGGTTGTTATGAGATCAAAATGATACAATGTTTGTGAAATTTTAATATAATGATTGGAATATGTTGGATATAAGATATTATTTCTCTCTCTAATTTTGAAGTTGTTTTTGAATGTGAGGAGTGATAAGATCAATAATTTTATATGTGATGCAACTGATGTCATTTGAAATTCATTGTTGTGTTATTACTGTATTTCTAAAAAGTTCACTCAGCTTGTGAGATTTGAAAAATCATTATGAAGTAGAAATGGTGTTACAGCAATTTTTAATCTGAATTGTGTTGCATGTGAATTGGATTTTTATGTTATAAAATGTGAGTATTTAAAGCTGTTGTATTTGGATTATAAATAGGTATTAATAATACTGCTGATATTTACCATGATAATAGATTACCCATTTAAAATCTTGGCTATTATAAAAAATTTCTATTCAGTGGTTTAAAGTTATAGTTTCCACATTATTAATGATTAGACAAATGATTTTCTGTGCAGGGTGATTAAGAAACGCATTCACCGGGGGGCGGAGCCAAAGATGGCAGAGTAGAAACAGCATTTCCAATGTGCTCTGCCCCACACAAATTTCAAACAATGTGAAAGGGCTCTCCGAACAACTTCTGGAGCCACAGCACCCACGGAACGGCACAGAGAAGCTAACCTCCTGCTGAAAACAGCCCAGCAGCCCTGCAGGGAGAGGCCAGCGCAGCGCTCTGAGAACAGGCAGTACAGCGCACTTGGAACCGACAGGACAGCGTGCAGAGCTGAGCCCAGGTCCACGGTTTTAGCCCCAGGGTGGCCAGGCCTTCAGCCGGCTGGAGGGACCCAGAACACCAGCAATTGTGGCAATTCCAGAATTATCAGCACAGATATGCCTAGGACAAAGTGAAAGGTTAGTGCCCTATGGACTTTGGGACCAGTATTTGGGGATCATGTGGATTCCTCCTCTGGGGGCGAAAAGCTGCTGAAGAAACAGCAGCACAGAAGCCATTTTGCAGCATCAGTAGTGGCTCTAGCTCCTGGTCTGCGAACTGTAGGAAGATCCAGCAATCAGTCTGGGGGTTAATCGCTCTTGCTTTAAACTGCCTGGATCTGGATTGTGGTCAGGGGGGGAAGTTTGGGGTGGGCATCCAATTTGCCAGAGTGGGTGGAGGCTTTACAGAGGCCACCCAACTGGCGGAAGTTGTGAAGACCCCACGTTTGGGTGGAAGCTCCCCTGTCTGGTGGCAGAGTCCTACTGTGGCAACAAGCCCAAAAATCAAGTAATTAAGTGGCAACATGCCTAGGCAAAATGAAACAAAATAAACAGAAAAGTTCAACATTGGACTCCTATCTTAGGGGCAAAGAGGCTCAAAGCATGGAGGAGGACTGTGAGGTCAGAACTCCTGCACCAAAAGCCCCAAATGAAAATACAAGCTGGCTACAGGCCATAGAGGACCTTAAGAAGCAGATAAGAGAAGTGGGGGAAAATTTGGGAAGAGAAATGAAAAAGATGCAAGAAAAGTATGAGGGGCGGCTAGGTGGAGCAGTGAGTAGAGCGCTGGCCCTGGAGTCAGAAGGACCTGAGTTCGGATACGGCCTCAGACTCTTAACCCACACAAACAAAAACCTAGCCGTGTGACCTTGGGCAAGTTACTTAACCCCAATTGCCCTAAAAGGGGTGGCTAGGTGGCGCCAATGAAACACCGGCCTCGAGAGTTGAGATGACCAGATCAAATCCGGCCTCAGAAAATGAGCACCACACACAAAAATGACTAGCCATGTAACCTTGAGCAGTTACTTAACTAATTGCTAAAAAAAAAAAAAAAAAAGAAAAGTATGAAATGACAGTCAACAGCCTAAGGAAAACACCACCTTAAAAAATAGACTAACTCAAATGGCAAAAGAGGCTCAGAAAGGCAATGAGGAAAAGAATGCCTTAAAAAGTCGAATTTGTCAGATGGAAAAAGAATCTCAAAAGCTCACTGAGGAGATTCATTCCTTCAGAGTTAGACTGGAGCAAATGGAAGCTAATGACTTTATGAGAAATCAAGATGCTGTTAAACAGATCCAAACAAATGAAAGAATAGAAGGCAATGTGAAATATCTCATGGGAAAAACCACTGACCTGGAAAATAGATCCAGGAGAGACAATTTAAAAATTATTGGACTACCTGAAAGCCATGATCAAAGAAAGAACCTAGAAATCACCCTTCAAGAAATTCTCAAGGAAAATTGCCCTGATGTTTTAGATCCAGAGGGCAAAATAGAGGTTGAAAGAATCCACCGATCACCTCCTGAAAAAGATCCCAAAAAGAAAACTCCCAGGAATATTATAGCCAGGTTCCAGAATCCCCAGATCAAGGAGAAAATACTACAAGCAGCCAGGAAGAAACAATTTCAATATTGTGGAAACACAATCAGATTAGCCCAGGACCTGGCAGCTTCTACACTGAGGGATTGAAGAGCATGGAATATGATATTCCAGAGGGCAAAAGAGCTGGGAATGAACCCAAGGGTCACCTACCCAGCAAAACTAAGTATCTTGTTTCAGGAGAAAATATGGTCATTCAGTGGAATAGAGGGCTTTCAAGCATTCTTGATGAAAAAACCAGAGTTGAATAGAAAATTTGACATTCAGACACAAGAAGCAAGAGATGCTTAAGAAGGTAATCAAGGAAAAGAAATCAAAAGGAACTTATCAAAGTTGGACTATTTACATTCCTACATGGAAAAACAATAACTATGTTTGATGAAACCTTTCCCATTATGAAAATAATGGAAGAAGGGCACATGGAATATGTTCACAGGTATACATGGATGGAGAGCACAGGTTGAATTTGATGGGAAGGGATGATTCTTTTTTTTTTTTTTTTGGAGGGCAATTGGGGTTGGGTGACTTGCCCGGGGTCGCGTGGCTGGGTTTTTGTTTGTGTGTTGGGTGTCTGGGGCCAGATCCGGGCTCGGGTCCTTCTGGCTCCGGGGCCGGTGCTCTGCTCACTGCGCCACCTAGCCGCCCCAAGGAAGGAATGATTCTTAAGGGGTGAAGTCAAGAGGTGAGAGAAGAAAGTGGCAAGAGGAGATGGAGAGAGACAGGGTAGGGTAAACTATCTCATGTAGAAGAGGCAAGGGGAAGTAGTTGCAGGGGAGGGGAAGAACAGGAAGGCAAAAAGGCAAAAGCATATTCTCATTGAAGTTGGCTCAAGGAGAGAATCACATACAGACTAAATGGATTATCTTACCCTCACTCACTCTCCTGAGTAGGGGAAAGGGGGATGAGAGGGGGGATGATGGAGGGGAGGGCATTCTGGGGAGAGGGGAGGTTAGAAGTACCCACTATCAAAGAGGGACAGGATCAAAGTAGGGAATGGACCAGGTGGGAGGTGAGACAGGTGGGAGGGAAATATAAGCAGTCTTTTACAATATATCTACTATGGTAATGTTTTGCATAGCTATACATGTACAACACATACTGAATTGCTTATCTTCTCAGAGGGAGTGGGTGACAAGGGAGGAAGGGAATGGATCTGAAAATAGAAGTTTTAAAATTAAATGTTTCATAAGATGTCCAGGCATTGGGGCTCAGAGATTCACCTTGCCCTAATGGCAAAGTCGAAGGGGATATGGGAGAAGATATGGGAGAGAGCAGATTGGGTGAGGGGATATCTAGTGGGACTGCTATTCTGGGGTGGTGGGTAGGGAAAAATGGGGGGAAAATGTAACTCATAACCTGGTGGAAATGAATGGTGTAAACCAGAAGTTAATAAAGCATTTGTTTAATTAAAAAAAAAAAAAGAAACGCATTCACCTAAGGTTCTTTAAACTCTGTGCAGAAGTTTCCCTGTTGTAGAATTCTTATTGAGCAAATGAGAAACCTTGAAAAAAAAATAGAGGTATGGTTTTCAAGCCTGCTTCATCTAAGGATGTATTTATATTAATTTGAAGGTTTATGGACCACCACATTCACTATTATGTGAGATTCCTGAATATAATTGATTTCTAGTGATATATTTAAAGAAAAAAGAAAGAAAAGATACTGAGTAAATTCTTAAAGGTCTGGTAAACTATACTATTGTGATAAGACTAATCTAATTATGTATGTTCTTGGCTTATGAAAAACAGTCTCTCCATTACAAACACCTTTTTGACTAAGGGACTTTGTGATCTAGGAATTCTATATAATACCTTAGGAATTCATGTTACTTAAAGACATTTTACACTAACTTAGTTTAATGAATTCCAATTTTAAAGGTTTTGGGTTTTTTTTTTGCTTTAAGGAGGAAGAAAATTATATCATTTAAAACTTTCCAACTAATTTTCTTTATAAAAGTTTAGTGATGATTTCTCTTAATATCAGGATAAATTTAAACTGTTTTTAAAGAAAGGGAAACACTTTTAGAAGAAATATTTTGAAAAATCTCTTGTGATTTTTTTGAAAGCCTACTAAATTTTCAAGATGAGTTATTGTTAAATTAATGTGATAAGCTGTAAAGCAGAAAAGATCTTGCTGTTTTCATCTGAATTTGTAATCACTCCATGGCCCAAGAAAAAAGTTAAAATTTGTATTTGAACATATATGCAAAAGATTTAAGTTCCTGAAGTATCTCATTCTTCCAGACTGAGTATAAATAGGGAAGAATAAACCAGGACTCTTGTCAGTCTGTGGGGTTACTCATTAACCTCTTTGTTTTGTTTAAGCTGGGATTACACTACAGTTATGTTAGTAAAAGAATAATGATTTATAAGCTATCTTGTTTTATGGTTAAAAATGTAAAGGCAAGCTGAATAATCTGGATAATGGGTTTGAGAGATCTGAAAAGATAAAAGTTTGATGTATGGAAGGCAGATAAGAAGGTTTGGGGACAAATAGGGGCTATCCAAGCCCCTCCGGTTTCTAGATAGTTGCTCTGGGTATCTCTAATATGTGTCAGTTTCTAGATCTGACACATCTCTGATGTATCTCTGATGTGTCAGTTTCAGATGGTTTAAGTATGTTGAGGGAGTGTGAGGAAGTATTTTAAGAAGGCAGAAAGATTATGTAACATGATTTTATAATTAATAGCCAAATAAAATTTCAGATGGCCCTATCTGAAGGACATCAGTCTATATTTATTTGCTATTTAAGACTTTTGAGGACTGCAATTTACTACTGTTTTAAGCTTTGATTACAGGAATAGTTATCATAAAGCCAACTTTACTACACAAAGACTGTATAAGGTAGTAATAAAAGTGAAATTATTTTTTTTCTTCATTAGAGTATCTGTCTGATAATTTTAAAAGGTAGATGAACTCATTTTATGGCTAGATCCTCACATTTTGAAGGATTCTTATACCAGGTATAGGATTTAGGTTAAGGACAGAAACAACAAATGATATATGTACTGAAAACTCTCTGAAGTTTCAAAAACATGGAACCAAATTTAAGTGATAGTACTAATTTATATTAAGTCAGAATTGTCTAGCAACTTCTAGATCTTAACCAGAGAATCAGAATTCCCTTTTTTTTTAAAACTGTGTAACTACATGAGGCATCTGCAATTCAAAAAGTGCTGTTTAAATGGATATTGGGAATAGGTCACTGGGATACAAGGAATTTGATGTTAATTAACATTGATAATAATGATTCTGTTGATTTGTATGGTTCATATGTAAGTTTTCTTGGTTATCCTGGTGACATGTAAATCCCCCTTCCCAAAACTAGTATATTGTGAGCCACCTAAATAGTTTAATCTGTACATGACTTAATGTAATTATTCAATTTTGTAAAATTGTGAGGAAAACTTTACTGTACTGTTTGAACCTAGCCCTACATGGCCAAGGAACTGAACGGTCTCTATGTGCCAAATCATATGTTCTCTGGAAGCCTCGTCAGGTCTGTCTGACTACTCCCAAAGCTGCCAACTTGTAGATATGAACTTTTGGATCCATCTGTCACATCTAAAGATTGCCCCTGTTCCTGAAGTGGACATCTGAGCAAAGGGACCTGAAAAAGATGACATCAGACACAGGCAGCTTTCCCAAGGTTCTAGATCAGGCCTACATGAAAAACCGCTCCCTCCCTGGACTCCCTTACTTACCCAAGACTGGTTCTTTATCTCTTTTTGTAGCTTTAACTTATTTCTACTTGGTTGCTCTGTATTCCCATTGTGCTCCCTACCTTGATCCCCCTTGCATCCTGCTCTTTTTGCTTGTTTCCATTTGCCTTGCAGTGGCTGCCCATCTCTGGGGATGTCCAACCATTCGACCATTACTTTTAGTGCCCCCTATTTCAGGAAGCAATAGGGAAAAACCTGAATTCACCTAGATAAGGATTTTGAAAAACTCCCCCAAGAAGAGAGGTTTGGTTTTTTTTCTATACCTTCTTTGGTCTGTAAACAAAATCTTAATAGATTTGTTTGTAACCAAAACGAGGAAATGACAATCATTAAATATCAAGTTTATCCAAAGTCTGAATTAATCAAACAGGCTGCTTTGCTTTGCTTTAAAATGCCCTTTCCTGTGTCTGTGACTTGAAAGACCAGATAAGATCAGGAATAAGTATTTCTCCCTCTCCCCCTCTCTCCCCCCCATGACAGAATGCTTGGAAAGTCAGAAATTCTCTTGGGGATATATTCCAGATAAGGAAGACAGAGACATCCTGAGAATGTAGATCTCCACCGTCTTGTCATTTGTCCTGTATTCACATGGATATCATAAATCTGAGGGACACAAACATCTTGGGGTTATGCAAAAAACCTATAAAATCCTTGTTAAATCTTGTATTAGTCAGAACTTAAGATCTGACTCTGTATACATGTATCAGCTAACTTTAAGGGGATAAAATGAAATAACTGTATATCACCTAGTTTGTCTGTCTCCTTTAGCCAAACTTTTCAGGTTAACACTAGCCTGACCAATCCAAGAGAAGCAAATTGACCTCAATTGCAGCCAGATACCTGCAGCTCAAGAGATTTACACTTGTCTATAAGGCTAACACTAGGGTTGCTAGGCACTTTAGCCAGGTCTGTACCTTAGGGAAATGTAGAGTCCTAGACAAATCACTTTGTGTAACCCAGTTTCTCAACACGTTCATCCAGATGAAATCAGTTTGCAATGAACAATGGGCACTGAAGGGAGAGACTTCAACAGATGGATCTGAGGGATGGAGGAGAGAGCAGCATCAACGGGGAATCCAATTAGACAAAGTCAGGGAGTGGTTCTATTGTGTTTTGATGATCTAAGAAAAGAATGGAATCAGAGGAGAAGAAAAATATAGTAAGGGGAAGGAAAGAATAATACATAATCAGGCTGAGCTAGTAAACATCTATACAAACAAGGAGGAGGCTGTAGGGATGGGGAGTGGCTAACACTTGAACCTCATTCTCATCTGATCTGGTCAAAAGAAGGAAGAATACACACATACACACAACTGGGTACAGAAATACATTTCACTAGATAGGGATACAAGTCAGAAGAGGGAGAAGGGGGAGGAGGAACTAAAGGAAGGGCAGACTAAGGGCGGGATTAGTCTTAAGGAAAAAAACTTTAAGGATATACAAAAATGTTTATAGCAATTCTTTTTGAGGTGGTGAAGGATGGGAATCTGGAGGGAGGCACAAGTTGAGGGTGAACCAGTAATAACATGATGGAATACTATTGTGCTGAATTTTTATCAGTGTAATGACCAACCACCATTCCAGAGGACTAATGAAACGTCACCCACTTCCTGAAAGGCTCAGAATGAAGAATGAGACAAAAAAAAAATTTTACATGGTTAATGTGAAAGTTCATTTTGACTGACTATACATGTTTGTAATAGATTTTGTTCTTCTTGTGGTCTCAATTGGAGGAAGGGAAGATGGGGGGATAGGAAGGCAATGACAAGGCAGATTAGAACCCATTAAAACAATTTTTTTTTTTTTTAAAGAAAGCTAAGAGGCGGCTAGGTGGCGCAGTGAGTAAGAGCGCCGGCCTTGGAGTTGGGATGACCCGGGATCGAATCTGGCCTCAGAAAATGAGCACCTACACATAAATAATGACTGGCCCTATAACCTTGAGCAAGTTACTTAACCCCAATTGCTTTAAAAAAAAAAAAGGCTAAAGAAAAGAAGAAGCGTAATAGCCTATTAGAAAGAGCACTGGATTTGGAGTCAGAGAGCATAGCTCTGCTAATTATTACCTCTGTGACCTTGGGCAAGTCACTTCCTCTCTCAAGTCTTAGTTTCTCCCTACTTGAAGAAGAAAGCAATTCAATCTCCTTCCACAGCTAAAGAAGTAAGTCCAGACAGACTGAGGATTAACCCTCAAATTAGAGGATTTACCTGACATTGCCACATGGAGGCCTCTGATACCCTTTTGCTATTATACTTTAGGAATAATCTTACTGGTTCTGCTCATTCAGTTAAGAAAACTGTACATCAGACCTCCCATACTTCAGAAAACACTATATTTACAGACCATCACACATCAACTCTATGCGTCCACAGGCAGAAAATCTACAAGATTTAGGAAGCTGAAGGGTCCTCAAGAGGCCAAACAGAACACAGCAGCCTCTAGAAGTGGCCTGTGTCCCATACTTTCAGTAAAGGGACCTCAAAGCTCCCTGAAACCTCTTGCTTACAGTACATATATCCCAGCCTATAGTGGAAGGATACCAACTTGCTGACAGATGTTAGAGATATTTTATAGGCAATATGGCAGAGGCGATTCTTTTTTCAGATTTAAATTATACTAAGTGGCTTCTAAGAGAGCATCCAACTCATTTCTGGAGGTTTAGAAGTCTCTATTAACTTTCTGCAATTATTCTTTCTTGAACTAGCTCCTACACAACATTCCTTTGATTTCCTGGTTGGCCACTCGGGACCCAACTTATGTCTACAGCTCTGTGAAGCAGACTTTTCCTGGCTAAGGAAGAACAGGATATAGATAACAGTGGATACTGGAAGTTGCAAAGAAGAAAGACCTACCAGAGGTATTATGAAAAGAACACTGGAGTAGGAGTGAGAAGAACTGAGTTCAAGACTCACCTCTATCATTTAAAAGCTGAATGACTTGAAGCATATCTCTTCCCCTCCCTAGACCTCAGTTTCCTCCTCTATAAAAACTGGCAAAGTTGAGCTAGGGGTGAGAAAGAGTTGTATTAGAGACTCTCTATGGCCCCTTCCTGCTTTTGCATTCTCAGATTGTGTGGTTCTATGAATCACCTTGAGAATTCATCTTGCTTAGGTTGCCAAAATGAACTGAGAACAAAAAGATCCTTCAAACTGAGGAAGTATGGGAATGAATGGTAGGTTTTGGTGGATTTTATATTTACAGATCAGTGTAATCAGCAAATGTAAAAGAACAAATGGCTAAGTAACAGACTGAATTCTCTGCTGTACCAACAAGGAAAACCTCCATATCTAATGGAAAAAAAAAGCACAGGAAAGCCAGTTCAGAACCCTGGGATTGGAAGCATAGACAACAACCAACAACATCAGAGATGGCCCACCTAGCCCTGTCCTCAGCCCATGAAGAATGAGGGATTAGATCTACTCAGCATGGACACAGAAGGCACAACCAGGAGAAAGGAAAGGGAAGTGGCAGGCTTGAGGCAAAAGAGCCAGCCTGCACTCAACAGAAGGTAGAATACTTCTTATAGTGGTCAAGAGCTGAAGAAATGTGCAATGGGCCACCTCAGGAGACAATGGATTATCCATCCCTAGAACTCTTCAAGCAAGGCTGGATGACCACAGGTAAGGAATATCATAGGTAGAAGGGCCTCTTCTCCAGATGGAAGCAAAAGATCTTAAATCTGGAAAGAATTTTTAGTAATAGATTTTTAATTAACCCTTTAGGCAAGTGAAGTGATATGACGATAACAGAGAAAGAAATATTTGGTACCCTTTTAATAGAACTTTAAAGTTTACAAAGAATAGAGGACCACAGATTTTGAGCTGAAAGTGACCTTAAAGTTTATTTAATCCAACCTCTTCATTTTACAGATGAAGAACCAAGGCTGGGAGAAGGGAAGTGATTCTTACAATGTCACAAAAGTAGCAAAACCAGAGCAAGAATCAGAACTCTGATTCTAAATCCAGTGTCTTCCTACTATACAACCAGACTTCATTTTGTTATGATTCATAGATATTGGTTTTTTTACACACTGAAGGTTTGTGGCAACCCTGCATCACAAAAGTCTATCGGTGCTATTTTTTCAACAGCATGTGCTCATATCGCTTCTCTGTGTCACATTTTGGTAATTCTTGCAATATTTCAGATGTTTTCATTACTATATCTGTTATAGTGATTGGTGATCAGTGATCTTTGATGTTACTATTTTAATTGTTTTAAGGTGCCACAAACTATGTCCATATAAGACAGGAAATTTAATTGATAAATGTTGTGTGTGTGTTCTGATTGCTCTACTACCCTGCCCTTTCCCTGCGACACAATATTGAAATTAGGCCAATTAATTACCTTACTGTAGCCTCTAAGTGTCCAAATGAAAGGAAGAGTCAATCAATGTAACTAACAACTCTGTCATCTTATTTTTTTAATTGCCACAGCCACCCCAATCTTTAGCAACCACCACCCTGATCAGTCAATAGCCATCAACACTGAGGCAAGATCATCCACCAGCCAAAAGATGACTCATTGAAGGCTCAAATGATGGCCAGCATTTTTAGCAATAAAGTATATTTTTAATTAAGGTATGTACATTTTAAAAGACATAATACTATTGTACACTTAACAGACTACAGTATAGTACAGACATAATTTTTACATGCACTAGGAAACCAAAAATTCGTATGACTCATTTTATTGTGATGATCACTTTATTGCAGAGGTCTGAGAACCAACCCACATATTTCCAAGGTATGCTTATACAATGCTGTTTCTTACAAAGCACTTTATTCAAAAGAGCTCTAATGTAGGGAATGTTAATATTATTCTCCCTAATTTGTAAATATTGAAACCAAGGCCCAGAGAGATGAAATGACTTGTACAGAACCACATCTAGTAGATGTCCAAGCTAGAACTCAAACTCTGGCCTTCTAATTCCAGTGCCAATACATTTTCTATTATACTGTATTACCTGATTCCCATTTTACCAAGAAAGTAACAGAAACCTAGAGAAGTTAAATGGTTTGCCCAAGATTCCACAACTCCTGTGTGAGGACTTTTCTGCTCACCCCAAATACTAAACTGCTCATTCCCTCTCAAAATCATCTCTTATTTGTCTTACATGTGTTTTGTACATATCTATAAGTTTACATGTTGTTTTCCCTTTTAGAATATAAGGTTCTTGTAGCCAAGAACTGTTTTTGCTTTTCTCTTTACATCCCTAGGGCCTCATATAGCGCTTATACAATAGAAGTAGAAGGAATAACAGAGCATCTACTGTCAACAAATTTACAATCTAAATGGAAATTGAAGACTTAGGCACATTAAATGGTTAATGACAAAACAAAACAGTGGATGATAGAGATTCAAATATAGTCAGTAAATTTATAAGAGTTCAGAAGAAGAAAAAATCATCATAAAGTTGAAACATTTATTCTGGGGGTCTGGATACTTATTCACTCTGGAAATGTTTGAGTTTTTTTTCAATGTCAGAGACTAAAAAAATGGTCCTATGGCCCCTCTAATCCCTATATTTATAAGGCCCTGGCCAACAAACAGCAATCCAAACTCTGCAGGCCAAGGTGACCACTAAAGGACCCAGGATCAATAGAGAATGCAGTAAAAAGAATGATCCAAGCAAAAAAAGTATTCACAGATGGACCTGAGTCTTCTTCCTCTTAATGATTTTTAACCTCAACCCCTAGAAATACCCAGTGCTGGGGCAGACAGCCTTTTGTTTTAGCTGCCACCTAGACTCTCCTATCTTTCCTGGTTTAGCCTCCTAGCTGCCAGGTATATGAAGACAACACCCTCCCTAAAATCTCATGTAGAAATTCATCCTTCTACTATTCTAATATTATAAATTAAAATTATGTCTGTGTGTGTACTCAGCAATATACTCTGTCTTTTGGGGGAGGTGGGAGGGAGAAGAGGAATGGAATGAAAGTTGAGGAAAGAACTGAGCTGAACCTGTGAGGCAGCTAAGTGGCTTAGTAGATAGAGCACTGAGCCCAAAGTAACAAAGACCGAATTCAAACCCAGCTTCAAATACTAACTAGCTGCAAAACTCTTAGGAAATCACTTAACTGCTTCCTGCTTCAGTTTCCTCATCTGGAAAATGGGAATAATAGCACCATGCCTCTTAAAGTTGATTAAGACGATAAAATGAAATAATACTTACAAAGCATTTTGCAAACTTTAAAGTGCTATATAAACATTATTTATTCATTCATTTATTCATTCACTTATTCATTATCCATGTGGAGAATTCTGGTGTGGAAATCTCATCTACCACCAAGGTAGATTTCCAATTCATCTATTACTTAAGGGTTTAGGGAGTTGCCAGAAGAACTGAGAGATCAGGTGATGTTTTAAGCAGAACCACTAGTGTTGCAGAGGCAGAATTTGAACCCAAGTCTTCTTAGCTTCAAGATGAGGCCTCAATATACCACTATACTTGTATAAGCACTATACAAGTGCTTAATAAATGTCAACTGAATGAAAATAGCATTTCACTCCCTCTCCCCCACCCCCAAAAAAGGCACAAAGCCGTAATGGTAAAAGTCACATAAGGGGAGGGAGGGAGGGTTTTTTATTTTAACTCTCTCTAACTTATTTGCCAGCAAGTCCAGTTAACTTCTCCCAGTCTTTTCTTTATACTCCCCAAAAGAAGAAAAGGTAAAGAGAAGGCAGCAGGAATTCTCATCTATATACCTGCAGATGGGACAAAGGAGTCTTTAAGTTACCAATGGGCAAATCGAGTCAGCTTGGATAGCTCAATGTGACCCCTTCCAAAGGTCCACTGTACATCAAATAGTCTGCCACAGATAAGCCATGTCATTAGTGTAGCCATGTAAATTACTCCCAAGCTAGGGGTCTGAGAGCTCAAACAGAAATTTCATAAAATAATCCTCTCCTTTCCCCTCCTACCTCCAGCCTGAGCTTCTGTTTTCCTAAGTACTTTGCCAAGAAGAACTGTATGGTTTGGTTGCATTTCCAATGTCACTGAACTAAAATAAACATTAGGGAAGAAAAGGTGCATGGAAATTATAAGAACCAAAGCACAACTATGAGCCATTGGGAGAGGAAGGAACAATTAGCAAGCATTTATTAAGCAGGTCTGCTATGTGCCTGGTGCTGAGAAGACAGTCATAAATGAAACAGGTACCTAACCTAAAAAGAGTTTGCATTCTACTGGAGAGACATGTATAAAATAGTCTTCGTTTTCCCTACAATTAAGATAGCAACAAGGCATGGAATCATAGCTCAGGACACCTAGAAAAGACTTCACAGAATCACAGAATCTCAGAGCTAAATAAGACTTCAGAAAAGACCAATATGTAACTGAACAAGGATTTTCCTCCCCCAACCCCACCTCTGAGCATTTTGTCATCCGATTTCCACCTGAAGATCTCTAATGATTAAATATAATCCAATCTATTCTAAAGAAGAGGAAACTGAGGCCCAGGAAGAAATGATTTACCCAAGGTCCCACATTTAGACGCATGGCTAAAATTAGCACCAAGGATCACCTGATTCCCAGATCTATGCTCTGCCAATTAAACCCCACTGCTCTAGTTTTCTATAAGATGGAAAGATGTTAGCAGTGTGGGTCAAAAGAAGTTTTGTAAGCCAATGCAACCAAAATTAGGACGGAAGCAGAAAACTGGGAAAGAATTTTTACAACTAGTACCTCTGATAAAGGCTTCATTTCTAAAATATATAAAGAACTGATTTAAATTTACAAGAATACAAGTCATTCCCCAATTGATAAATGGTCAAAGGATATGAATAGACAGTTTTCAAAGGGAGAAATTAAAGCTATCTATAGTCATATGAAAAAATGCTCTGTATCACTATTAATTAGAGAGATGCAAATCAAAACAACTCTGAGGTACCACATCTCACCTGTCAGATTGGATAACATGACAAAACAGGAAAATGACAAATGCTAGAGAAGATATGGGAAAATTAGAACACTAATGCATTGCTGGTGGAGTTGTAAACTGATCCAACCATTCTAGAAAGCAATTTGGAACTATGCCCAAAGGGCTATAAAAATGTGCATACCCATTGACCCAGCATTACCACTTCTAGGGCTGTAGTCCAAAGAGATCATAAAAATGGGAAAAGGACCCAAATGTACAAAAATATTTACAGCAGCTCTTTTTGTGGTGGCCAAGAACAAGAAATTGAGGGGATGCTCATCAACTGGGGAATGGCTGAACAAGCTGTAGTATATAAATGTAATGGAACACTATTGTGGTATAAGAAATGATGAACAGGTGGACTTCAGAAGAACCTGGAAAGACTTATATGAACTGATGCTAAGTGAAGTGAGCAGAACCAGGAGAACACTGTACACATAACAACCACAGTGTTAGATGACTGACTTTGATAAACTTAGCCCTTCTCAGAAATGCAAGGTCCTAAAACAATTCCAAAAGACTCATAATGGAAAATACCATCCACATCCAGAGAAAGAACTATGGAGTTGAATGCAGAGCGAAGCAAACTATTTTCTTTTTTCGTTTTGTTTTGTTTTTTTTCTTTCTCATGGTTCCTCCCAGTCATTCTAATTTTTCTATACAACATGACTAATGTGAAAATATGTTTAATAGGAATGTATATGTAGAACCTATATCAGATTGCATGCCATCTTGGGGGGGGGGGAGGAAGAGAAGAAGGGAAGAAAATTTAAAACTTATGAAAGTGAATGTTTAGAATGAAAACTACATAAATTAACTTAAAAAAATAAAACTTGGTAACCAAGCCAAAAAAAAAAAAAAAAAAGAAGCAGCTTTGTAGTACTTAGATGCTTAGAGAAGGAAAAAGTAAAACTTGCACCCTAGACAACTACAAAGAAACTTCTGGGCTAGGCCATTGGGATTACTATTCAATTATAAGATCAAAGAGGGTCCAGGATCCCAGAGTACCTTATCAGATACCAGCTACTGCTTTAATATTATTCCTAACAGATGCCAGTAGTTCATCTTATTAAAAAAAAAAAAGACCTTCCTACCCTCACCACATGTGGCCTTGAAGCTGAAGGTTCCCCATCCCTGGACTAGTCTCTCTTTTCTCATTCACAGGCTTATCTTGCTTGAACTCAGAGAACATTATGGAAGAAGATCTGGTGATGTCACTCCTTGGCTCAAAAATCAGTAATCCTCTACTGCCAAGTGAATAAAGCTCAACTCCTCTGCTTGACATTCAAGGCCCTCTACAACCTGACACCACCTTACCTTTCCAATTTTATCTCATACTAAGTGCCTACATATATTGTATGTTCCAACAAAATGAACTACTTTCTGTTCCCCTGTTCTCTCTCTCTCTCTTCCCCATGCTTTTGTTATCCTGTTTCCTATGACTCCCTCAATTTTGCTTGAAGTCTAATTCAAATGCCACCTCATCCATGCAACTTTCCCTGGTTCTCTGGTCCTCACTTTACATTTTGTTTTGAACCTCTCTCATGTACTAAACCATGTATAATTGCATTGTATATATTTACATATAAATTATATATATATATTTACATATAATTAGAAGGATATGAACACCATGAGGACAGGGACAATCGCCTATAAAAGGATTTATAATCACTGTCACAAGTAGGAACAAGCAACAAGAAAAAAAAAAGTCTCACTACTCCTGATAGGAGAATAAAGGGAGGGTTCTTAGAACAGAAATTCTGAAGCCCAAATGAAAGCTCAGATCCTGGTGGGAAATGGGGATACATGGAAGGGAAATCTGCCTGCTTCCTCACAGATACAAGGTGGCACACTTGTCCTTCGTCCTCACAGCATGGGCACAGGCTCTAGGAAAATATAGCCAACATGTCATCTTGTTGGGATCTAAGGCTGAAAATAGACCCCAGATGAAAAACAAACCTTGTGGACAACTTATCCTGGCTTTACTAAAAAAGCAAATCAAGCTGATATATGTAGCCCTCTGGAGGCAGGAGGGCCAGAATGCTCTGGGACTAAACAGGCTCAAAGCAGACCTAGCACAGTTGGAAACCTCTATGGTGTTCCCACACATGCTATCCTAGTGAAACAAATACAGGCGAGAGGACAGGAGGCAGGTTGCTAACAGCTGGTAAAGAGGGATAGGGATAGGATATCCCCCAGAAGGACAGAAGGTCCAGACCTGGAAGATAAGCCACTACTTTCTTGAAAGAATCCAAACTTACCACCTCAAAGACTGACTACAGACAACCAGCTAGCGGCATAGTAGAGCGCCAGGCCTGAGGTCAGGAACACTCATCTTTCTCAGTTCAAATCTGGCCTCAGACATTTAGTAGATGTGACACTTAACCCTGTTTGCCTCAGTTTCCTCATCTGTCAAATGAGCTAGAGAAGAAAAATGGCAAACCACTATAGTATCTTTGCCAAGAAAACCCCAAATATGGTCATAAAGAGTCAGACACCACCAAAAACAACTCAATAAGGAAACAAACACACCTTAAGACATAAAGAATGGCTGCTTTTAGAAACAGTCCTCCCCAAGAAAACTTCATTATAATTAGGGTTAGCTTCCCCAAAACTAGGAAGACTGAACATCAAAGAAATAGCAGCATTCACTGCTACATGACCCAGTGCCCAGCATAGGGTTTTGCACATGGTAAGTAGCTTGTGTGTGCTAGAATGTCCTACCGGCCACTGACATCTACTTCTCCAAACCCTACCCATTCCCCCAGGCCGATGTCAAAGTGTCAAAGGACACCTGCTCTAGTAAGTTTTTTTTCCTGCTTTTTTTTTTTGAGGGGGAAGGCAGGGCAATTGGGGTTAAGTGACTTGCCCAAGGTCACACAGCTAGTAAGTGTTAAGTGTCTAAGGTCACATTTGAACTCAGGTCTTCCTGACTCCAGGGCCAGTGCTCTATTCACTGTGCCACCTAGCCACCCCTCTAGTAAGCTTTTGCTGACAAGGGAAGCCTAAAATTCTACAGCACTTCTGGTCTAAAAAAAACACTAGAACTACAAACAGAAAGCTAAGCTGAGAGGGCCAGCTCAATGACCTTAGGCTACTAGCTTCTCCAAGTCCATTTCCTGGAATAATAATATCTGCATTACTATCACTTAAGAAAATTTGGAGGATCAAATATGATAACAGATGGGAAACTACTTTAACACTGTCCATTTACTCAACAAATATAATATAAAATATCAGTTATTTTCATTATTATCTGTTATTTAACAAATATTAATATACTACTGTTTGATTTTTAAAATCTCATGAATATGTCTTCAATGCTAAGCTAGAATTAGTTCCAGAAGGGGAAATCCCTATGCTTCTCTTTATCCTCCAAGTAGTCTAGAGGAGGGATGGGACATAGCCCTGCATATGCAGAGAACAGAAGATAACTCAATAATTCTTAAGTAAATAAACTCAATCCCTTTCAAGCCTTCCCTGAACCTCAACTAATCATTGGTGAGTCTTCTCTCCCAATAAAGTTGTAAGCTCCTAGGGCTCTGTCATCTCTTCTAGACCTATCATCCTCCCTATGCCTAAACTCCCCAAGACCCAAATCTGATTGGTGACAGACCTTCCAACCCCCTCCTCCTCCTCCTGTTCTAGTGTTCAGGGATTTCTCCAGAAAGGGAAGAGGCCAAAATGGTTCACCCACCTATATTTGGTTTGTAGCACTGCAATGCCCAAGATGTCATTTGAGTAGGGATGACAGAGCGTCCTTCCTTCAAAGGGTGAGTCAGTGAGTCATTTGTGCTGCAAAAATGCCTTGGCACTACAACAAGGGGGGGGGAGGGGAAGGGGAAAGAGGATGGAGACTGAATCCTTTCCTAACTCTTGGGAGAAGATAAAGCAACCCTCCTGCCCCCCAACCAGTACCAATCTAAGGGACAGAGGCCAGAGTTTTATAAACCATATATACTCCCCAGCATGAACTCTCATAAAAGGTTAAATTTTTAAGACAGCCGGAAAATCCAGTATTTATGTATTAGAGTTTGTGGGCCCTGATTTCACTATATCCAAAAGAAACTGGACAACTGTTTTCAAATCCCCAAATACAAAAAATATCAATGCTCAATGTAACCATTCTTCTCCCAGGTCTGCAAAATTCTTCATAATCTGGGCTATTTTACCTATATGATCAACCTACCTGGATCTGGGCCCTGGCATTAACTCACTGTGTGACTTCAGGTAAGTAACTTTCTTGTTCTGGACTTCATCTGCAAAATGAGTGGCTTGGGCTAGATAATCATTTTGTTAAGGTTCCTTCTAGCTTGCAAAATCCAAGATTCTGTGAGTTATCATCCAAGATGAATCTATTTTCCCACTCATATCTTCCCCTGAGTTCTAGGTCCCATATTTCTAACTGCCTTCTGGACATATCTATCTGAAGAACTCATCAACATCTTCATACCCAAATTTGCCTCTCCTAAATTCCTGATTTCTGTTGATTCTTTCTAATAACTACTCTCCCAGTCACCCAGACTTAAAACCTCAGTCATCTTTGACCATCCATGCTACATTCTTCTCCCCAGCTATCCCTGAACAGATACCTCATACACAGACACACTTTTCTGTTGCCTTTTATGTGTTGTCTTCCCTCTGTAAAGTATAAGCTCTTTGAGGGCAGGAACTGTTGTTGTTTTTTTTTAACTTGTATCTGTATCCCAGCATTTAGAACCATGCCAGACACACTATGCTTCCTAAATGCTTGTGGACTGACTGACATTCAAGAATCTGTACAATCTGCTGCATCCATTACTGGATGTCTTTAAGTGGAAATTAGATGACAACTTGTAGGGAGTGTTGTAAAACAGATTCCTGCTCAAGTATAGGTTGGACTAGATGATCTAATAATATCCCTTCTACCTAAAGCATTCTATGATTCTGGTTGGAGTGGTTTTGTTTGACAGTCATAGCTCCATCAAAAAAAAAACTTTCAAAGATAACCCCCTGCTGAAAATCTTATTACCCCCATTATAATGTCAGAGCAGAACACCAGTTCCTGAACCATGCTCCCTCCCTCTTTCCCCTGCTTTCCATCTTCATTCACAGGGCATTCCCCCATTTCTCAGGGCCTCACCCAGTGACTAAGGCAACCCTTCCCTCAAACCCATGTGAAAGGACTGTGGAAGCTGCTTATGGGCAAGAGGGCTAAGATTTCACACTTCCTTTCATCAGCCTAGGTACTATCCTAAAACACTATGCAGATAAAGCTTAGCAATGGATGATACTATAAAAGGCACTTTCCCCCTCCAAGTCTTAGTTTCCTCCTGTATAAAATGGGGATAATAAATTCACACTAATACATTCACACTAACCATCTCACAGGGCTCTTAAAGGGAAAGCATTTTATAAACTTCCCAGCGCTCCAGAAACAAGAATATAAGCTATCTGAAAAAGGCTTCTCAGAAAGAGGAATTTGACCCACTCTCCTCAGCCGAAGGTTAAATAAAAGTAGCTTTGCTCCCACAGGGCTTGTTAATCCCCAGTTCACCGTGCTATGGGCTTGACCACACAGGAGTAAATGCTCCTGCTCTACTTGTCCTCTTTGCTACATCTTGCTGAACAGAAAGATAAGATTTGGCTGGGTTTGTAAGGAACTATCTTTAAAAAATGAGTCTTGAAATTACTTTCTAGTGGGGTGGCTAGGTGGTGCAGTGAATAGAGCACCAGCCCCGGAGTCAGGAGGACCTGAGTTCAAATCCAACCTCAGACACTTAACATAAAAACTAGTCGTGTGATCTTGGGCAAGTCACTTAACCCCAATTGCCCTCCAAAAAGCAAAAAAAAAAAAATTACTTTCTAAATGTGAGGAGGTAGCCAGTGTCTGACATCCTAGGCCAGAAAGCCACTTCCAAATAGGTGGGGGCTCCTTCCTTATCTTGGAGAGGTAAGGCAAAGGCCTACCAGAGAAGCAAAGTAGGGAAAGCAGACAAAGGAGTCTAAAGAGTTTTCCCTAATAATTGAATCAAATGAGTTTTCCCCTGGATCATGTCTTCCCCCTCTCCCATCTCTACCACACATTTGATATACAGGTAAGCACTTGCTTCTTTGTTATTCAACTTTTCCTGCACAAGAGGAGACTCAGGAAGCAGGAAAGCAAGGCGCCGCTGCAATCACCAATATTTACCAACTGTGTGACCAGGGGCCTCCCCACTTCTTTCAGTTTGTCTCCTCTAGAAAGTGAAAATGATATTCCTTGCACTACCTCAGTTCAAAGCTACTTTATATATCTTAAACACCTGCTGTGTGTATAATATTGTAGTAAGAAATGGGAATATAAGAATACAAAAAAATGATCTCTGCCCTCAAGGAGCTTATGTTCTACTAGAACTCACACTCCCTCACTTCAATTCACTTGTATGTCTTGGCACACCTCCCTGATGTCCTCTTAGAGATGAAGGACTTACACTTAACATGACCTCCAGGGATATCATCTGGAAAGTGCTTTGTAAACTTTTCAGACCTCTAGCTAGGAGAGTAGTTATTGGAAGGCAAGAACACACCCACAATGGAACACCATGCAGGCAAGATTTTTTAATCTAATTTTTTTGGGGGAAAGGCAGGGATATAGATGTCAGGAACAACTTTTGGTACGATATCTAATAAGAGATATAACATGTGACCCCAAAACTAGGCCCTTTCTTTTGGTCAATCTGACAAGAAAATATCAACTTTTTTTTTTACATGAACACTGAACTCCCTAATGACAACAATTCTATCTGTCACTTCTGGGACTGTTCTTCTTAGGCTGAAGGATGAGTAAAAGGAGAATATTTCACCAAAGGATTTGGTCTCCACCTTTGGGGCCCGGCTCTCAGAAGCAAGTGAGCTTCAAGCAACAAATGAGAGAGAGAAAGAAAGGGACTGAGAATCCTAGTTCTTATAGTGATGGTGCTCTTTTACATCAGGCTATGGAGAGGAGAAGGCATCACCTGGTGGCTACACTTCTAGTGACAAGCCTCTCAGAGCGAAGTTAAATTAGGAATGATAAAACATACACAGTCTACTTGAACTCATATTTGCATAAGGTTTACAGAGCACTTTCCTCATAACCACCCCTAAAAGGGAAGTTGGTTATTGTGCCCATTTAACAGATGAATAAAGTACGGTACAATATAATAAAGTAGTAGCTAATAATAGCTAACATTTACATAGAGTTTATTATGTGCTGAGCACTGTCCTAAGCACTTCCAAATTATCTCATTCATCCTTGCAACAGCCCTGGGAGGAAGTCATTATTGCTGTCCCCATTTTACAGATGAGAAAACTGAGGCTAGCAGGGTTAAGTGACTTGGCCAACGTTATACACCCGGTAAATATCTGAGGCCATATTTGAACTCAAGTCTTCCTGACTCCAAACCTGGTACTCAACCTACTACATCACCTAGTGTCCCCAAAGTAACTTCACATAGCTAATGTCAGAGATCTCCTGATTCCCAGTCCCAGGGTTTATCTTGCTCTCAATCATCTTCAAGGAGGAAATGCTTTAACATTTTAAAGAAATGGCTGTCCTTTCAAGAAGTCAGAATACTGACTGCCATGGAGATATAGATCCATCCTCCAGATGCCAATAGTGACATCTGAGGCAATTCCACAGAAAGGTTGCTGAACTCAATTGAATGTGAAACACTTTGTGGATGACAGATTCTCAGATCATTGCATTAGAAGAGGTCTTCTCGTTTTGCCATCTTGGTCACCTGATCTGTCTCATTTAGGTTTTTTTTCCTTGTTTGGTCATATCAAAACTGTCAATGCATGCATCAAAATCTCATTCTTTAGATGACCTTCAGCTATAATTATATGCCTGGATCAAATTTTCTATCTTCAGGCAAGTAAGGTATCTGCATTTTAAGCCCTCTGCTTAAAACTTCATCAAAGCATAGAAGGTTCTCTCAGTCCTCAAAGGCTATCTCAGCTAGGTGAAAGAATTTCATCACTGAAGTTTGATTACAAGGTGAAAAATTCTCCTAGCCACTCATTAAGTCCATGTTCAAAAATGCAAAATATACAAAATCTGCATCAGTATCAAGTAGCCACACTAATGAAATATTTTTTTCAAAAACTTTTTTTTTGAACTTTTGAAGAAATACTAATGATGCAATAAAGACTGAGAGGTGCTAACTTGATCTGCAGCACACAGCACAGTTTCTCATGCAGATAGTCAACTGAATATACTGTATAGGCCTAGCCCTGAACAGGGATTGTAGGGGGTGAAAAAGTATCAAGAAAACAAAGCTGGGGGCAACTAGGTGGCGCAGTGAGTAGAGTGCCGGCCCCGGAGTCAGAAGGACCTGAGTTCGGACCCAGCCTCAGACACTTAACACACACAAACAAAAACCTAGCCATGTGACCTTGGGCAAGTTACTTAACCCCAATTGCCCTCCAAAAAGAAAAAAAAAAAAAAAAAAAAAGAAAACAAAGCTTCTTTCCTCAATAGGCTTATGACTTGCCTGGTAAGGCCAAAACACCCAAAACAAAACAAAAAAACCACAAACTATATCCCATAATTCTTTGCGCAATTTTAAGCTTTGACAACTTGAGTATAAATGCTACAAATTTACAAAAACAAATTCTTAGAGGTTTATTATTTAAAATGTTAAAATATTGATGTTTCTCATTAAAATTCAACCTACCATCTTATGTTTTATATCACACTAGACAATTTTCAAATTTAATAAAAACTTTCATGGGCTACTACTCAATAACTGAAAGAATTTCACTTATCATGAAATTATAATTATAGCTGAAATGTCATTCAAAGAATGAGATTTTGATGCATACGTGACAGTTCTGACATGACCACATAAGAAAAAAATCTAAGTGAGACAGATCAAGATGTCCAAGGACAAGAAGACCTCTTCTAATCCAATGGTCTAAGAAACTGTTATCCACAACTGTCACACACTCAATGCATAATGACAAAGTGCTCCATCTTGTAAAAAGTTTAAAATTTTTTATTCAAAATTCATAAAACTAAATAAATGTAATGGAAAGTTCTTTCAAATAACGTATTTTAAAGTTTGTAGCATTTCTACTTTTGAAGTTATTAAAGCTTAAAACTGCACTAAGACTTTTTGGAATATTTCTAAATACTATATGGTTTTACTAGAATTCTCTATTTCTTAAAAGTCAAAGGCTATCATTTTTCACCTCTGTATTCCCCCACCACTGAACACAGTGCTTGACACATAATATGTACTTAATATTAACAGACTGATTTAAAGTTAAATGGAGTAGAAGTTCAGAGAAAACAAATTAGTGAGGGGCGTAATAATCAGAGAAGGCCATATTAAGAGAAGGGACTTAAAATATGGGTAGAATAGTGGTTTATCATTCATAGAATCATAATAGATCATAATGGAGCTTTTTCCATTGAACCACTTCTTCCTCTGGATCATGGGAGCAACACACACAAAAATAGGATGGGAAGGACAAATATCTTTAAGAGCCCAACAGGCTGAAGTGAAACTCAGGTGAAATCAGAAAGCCTAATAGTAGACTATATCTGGCCACTATTCTTTAGATCTACTGGCAAAAATGACAATAGCTAACACTTATATAAGACTTAGGTTTATAAAAGTTTTATAAAGTATTCTCTCTCTCTCTCTCTCTCTCTCTCTCTCTCTCTCTATATATATATATATATATATATATATATATAAAATCACATTTGATCAACTCTATGCGGTAAATGTTAGTAGTATTATACCCATTTTAAGGATAAAGAAACTAAAGCTCAGAGAATTAAATGATTTGCCCATAGTATAACAGGTAGAGTTCAAAACAAGGTACCACCAATAAATAATATATACTGCCCCAACAGAAGCACTCATGGATAAAAGCAGGATTATTCTAGCTACACCTCATGACAAGACCAAGAACATCTCCCAAGATAGCTAGACAGGAAGTGGGCCAAGTCTAATTCTGGTGAGTCACACACTATATCCCCCCAACCTCCAACCAACTCCACCTTGCCCAATGTTTGGCCACTTGAATCCGGAAACATTTGACAACTCCCTTCCTCCCTCATGGCTGAAATTTGCCACAGACTATTCAAATACAACAGTCACCCAAATTAAGAGTTTTTGGGGTATTGTTCAATCAAGAATCTAAAATAACGAAGCCAAAGGAGTAAAGTGGGAAGGTCCCAAACAAATCAATTCACTTACTCATGGAATGGATCAGTGTACTGAAAATCTGCATGAAGTCAACTAAATGCAATGCTGAATGCTCTAAATCAATGGTGTCAAACTCAAAAAAGATTCCCAAAAGCCCCACATAGACCAAAAAAAAAAAAAAAAAACCCCACACATTAACATTCTCTATGTTGCAAAATATTTGTTTATTTTCCTAAATATTTCCCGACTAACATTTTAATCTTGTTCAGGATACACTGAGGTTTGACACCTCTAATCCAAATGACCTCCTTTGCCAGGCCTGCACAACATATGGTCCACAGGCCATCCACCAAAGGATTTTGGGTTACCCGAGGAAAATAGAGATGTAAAAGAAAGTAAAGATGTAACAAATGCTTTATCCATATCCTGTTTAACCCACCTTCCATTAGTCACTATTGTGCCTGTCACATAACTTGCAGGTAGGTTGCCACCGTTCCCACTCTCCTGTTTGTCACATGACCCACAGCAACCATCATCAATCTGTCTCTATGTCATTACAGGCATAGAACAGCAACAAAGTGAGTGCAGATTTTTTTAACATTAATGTGATTCCATGATAAATAAAAATCTTAAGTAATAAGTGTAATTAGTTGATATTAACTGAAGTTTCCCCTTCTTTTAATATGGTTTATTTGCAAAATAGTCTAATCATTAATTATACCTTTACTTGTAAAGTGAGCTACTAAAAACCTGAAGAAATTTGGTCTATTTTAATTTTGGTCTCTACCTCAATGCCAAGTTGTACAGGTCTGTTCTAGTCCCTCTTCTTTAATAAATACACACACACACACACACACACACACACACACACACACACACACACACACACACACACACACGATAGACCCAACATCTTCCTAAAGCTTGGCTCAAATCTCTTCTCTCCCTGCTCCAAGAAACTTCAGTGGGGCGGCTGGGTGGCGCAGTGAATAGAGCGCCGGCCCTGGAATCAGAAGAACCTGAGTTCGGAGCCAGCCTCGACACCTAATCCGCACAAACAAAAACCTAGCCCTGTAACCTTGGGCAGTTACTTAACCCCAATTGCCCTAAAGGGGCGGCTAGGTGGCGCAGTGAGTAGAGCGCCGGCCTCGGAGTTTGGATGACCCGAGATCAAATCCGGCCTCAGAAAATGAGCACCCACACATAAATAATGACTAGCCGTGTAACCTTGAGCAAGTTACTTAACCCCAATTGCTTTTAAAAAAAAAAAAAAGAAAGAAACTTCAGTGACTCCATGCTACCTAAGAGATAAAAACTACATAGTCTGGTTGATATTCAAGGCCCTCCTTAACAGACTTATCTCACACCACATACTTTCACAAACCCTATCATCTAGGGAAGTTGGGCCATTCCTAGGATATTGGGATTTCAAGGTAAAAATATCTATAGATCCAATTCAACCTCCTCATTTTAAAGTTACAGAATCACAGCCTCAGAACTAGAAGACATATTCCAGACAACCTCTTCATTTTTCAGAGGAGAAAGATGAGGCCCAGACAGGTTAATTAACCTATTCATGCTTGCTAGTACTCTCTCTCTTTTTCTCATTCTCTCTCTCATCTCTCTTATCTCTCTCTCTCTCTCTCTCTCTCTCTCTCTCTCTCTCTCTCTCTCTCTCTCACACACACACACACACACACACACACACACACACACAGAGTGCTAAGTGGGCATTTCAACTCATTATAGATTTCATATTGCCCTCTCTTTTACTGCCATCCCTTTTACTCAGATCTTCCATACCAGAAATAGACATTTCCTATACCCCTCAATATCTGTGCTTACTGAAACTCTTCCCTCAAAGCCAAATCAGATGGTACCTTCCCTGATCCTCATAGCTAGAAATGGTCTCTCCCTCCTTAAATATACCAAAGTACTAGGGCCTTCTCCTATGCTATTCTTTTCTAATGTGTATCACAGCGATTGGTTTGCAGACTTTATTTTCCCTAGAAACTTCTTAAGGAAGGGGCTATATAGTTTTTCATCTATACATTCCTCACCCTACACCCCTGCTCTTAGCACAGGGCCTCAAACCCAGTAGGTACCAAAAATGTTGTTTTAATTGAATTAAACTAGCAGAATTTCAAAGGCTTCCAAGGACAGGAATCTAGCTACCCTACAGGGTAACCCTGCAAATGAGGTATTTAGCCTTCAGAAATCACTCAGGCATGAGTGAAAAACCAGGCTTTAACTAGTAAAGGCCACCTCATAAATACCTCATTAACAATATACAAACACACGCTGACCCCAGGGTCTCCCATAAGAATGCTCAACTGACCCAGAACAAGAGTGAAACTGAGTATATGTTGTAAATGACCATGAATTCTCCTGAAGGGACAATCACAAGCTAGAGAAACCTGCCACCTGAATTGTTTAAGCCCAGTCCCTCCCAGGATGGTAACAAAAAGAACCACAGAATCCTACTAGGTTCCCTTCTTCACCAGGGTTACTGAGACCAAAGGGATAAGAAATAGCTCAAGACATTTATCCATCATAGGAGATGCCAAGAAGCAGAACAAGGTTGTCTCAGGCCCCTCCTTATGCATTCAGCATGTGAAATTTTATCTCCATGTTAATCTGATAGCCAAGACCCATAACTGGAGTCCAGAAACCTTTCCCACCATTTCCCCTTGTGATCAGTTACTCAGAATGAATTTGCTGTTTGTTTACTGTTTCTGTATCTCCTCATTTCCTCCTATAAGAAATGGTCTATAAGATATACTCTAGCCCTTTCTAAAAACCATTAGCTCCCATCAAGTGAGAATACTACCTATTTTCCAGCTACAGAAACCCTAAAATCTTAGGACTTAAGAAGGAGCTTGTAGATCATCCAGGCAAACCATATCATTGTACAAATGATGAAACGGAAGTCCAGAGGAAATATACCCAAAAAGTTACCAAACTGCACGTGCATACTCTGTGACCCAATGTTACTAATTCTAGGCCTATACTCCAAAATGATCAAAGAAAAAGGGAAAGGATCCAGAAGTGCAAAAATAGCAACTCTTTCTATGGTGGAAAAGAACTGGAAACTAAGGGGTTGCCCATCAATTGGGGAATGACTAAACAAAATATGGTATATTAAAATAATGGAATACTAATGTGCAACAAAGGGGAATGACTTCAGAGGAACTCTGGAAAGGCTTTCTGATGCAGAGTGAAGTGAAGAAAATCAGGAGAAAAATTTATACAATGATAACAGTGTAAAGAAAAACAATTTGGAAAGATTTAAGAACTCTGATCAATGAAATAACCACCCATAATCCCAAAGGTTAGAAGACTGCTATCTACCTCCTGTCTGAGAGGTGATGGACTTAGAGTGAATAAGACATTATTCAAACATGGCCAATGGTGGAATTTGTTTTGTTTGCCATAATGTTCCAATGATTTTGTTTCTCTTCTTTTTTTTTAGAAGGTAGAGGCAAGAAAAGAATGTATTTCTGCATATGAAACAAGATGTCAAATTCAGGAAATGTAAAGTAGATCAGTTTGGTTAGAATGGAGAATGCATGAAGAGGAACAACATGAAATGAGTCTGTAAAGGCAGGCTCAAGCCAGATTATCAAGGACTTTAAATACCAAAACGAAAAAATTTTATTTTCATCCTATGTGTTGTACCACTCCAGTAAAATGCACAATCCCTGAAGCCAGGAGCTGTTTTTCCTTTTGGTCCTTGTGTCTCTGTGCTCAATATAAAGTAGGTACCTTAACAGAGGCAGGATATACAGCATGACAATAGAGAGCACTAGATGGTGCTCTATCCCAGAGTCTATAATCAGAAAGACCTGAGTTCAAATTTGTCCTCAGACACTTACTAACTGTATGACCCTTGGCAAATCATTTAACCTTTGTTTGCTTCAGTTTCTTCTTCTGTAAAATGGGGTTAAAAATAGCAGTTTCTTCCCAGAGCTGCTGGGAGAATCAAATGAGATAATAATAATTCTGAAGTGTTTATCATAGTTACTGACATATAGCAATACATAAATGTTAGCTATTATTAATAATACATGCTTATTTTACTGGACTGGATTTATCCAGAGGCAAAAGGAAGCCACTGAAAGTACTTAAAGAGGGGATTAACATGATCAGATTTTTATTTCAGAAACATTATTTTTACAGCTATGTGCAGGACAGATGGGAGTGAGGAGAAACTGAAAACAAAGAAGAAATGTCAATTAGAAGGTTATAAGCCAAGCAAGAGGTGATGTAAGCCTGCCTGAATGAAGGTAGTGGATGTATTATTAGAGAGAAGAGGCTGGATACAAAGGTACCTTGGAGGTACCTCTGACAAGGTTGTACCTGGCAACAGTTCTAATTATTATCAACATCCTTATTATTTTAATTAAAAGTGATAATATCAACAAGTCATTTTACATGGTACCTACAAGATTATGGAATATGTTCCTCATAAAAACCCTATAAGGCCATGTGACCTTGGGCAAGTCACTTAACCCCAACTGCCCTCCAAAAAGCAAAAAAACAAAAAACAAAAAAAAAAAACCCTATGAGGCAGGCAGGGTAAGTGTATTTATCCATACGCTATAGATAAAGAAACTGACGTGTAGAGATAATCAAGAACCTCAGAATCAAAAGAAATCCTAGAGGTTAATATAGTCCAACCCACACCTAAATATGAATCCTGCTGAAAGGCCCCTGATCAGAGCATCCAGATTCTACATATAGATTTCCAGTAATGGGAAACCCACCAATTCACAAGGAAATTCATTATACTTTTGGACAATTGACTATTAGGTCATTTTCTTGTTACAGCTAACTGAAATCTGCCACTCAGATTCTTGAAACCAGCTCTTCTCCTCACCTGAAAATTTATCTCTTCTCTAAACTAAAAACAGCTAGAGTACATAATCGCCTTGTGTTCTGTTTAGTATGTGATTCTAAGGTCAGACTAGAGAAGTTACTTAGGTTCAAAGGATGTGTGACACATACAACATAAGTTCAATTGGTTTTTATAGGGGATTTCCCCAGGGCCATGTCCACTCTCCAAAGAGATTTGGCAGCATTGCACTGATGAGTTAGCAGTGCCTCTCTACACATAATGCAAGATTTAGGATTAGAGGGACCTTGGAGATCATCTACTTTGTGTCAGCCAAAAAAAGCCACTCTGAAGTATACAGAAGGAATAATATTTTGTAATTTGGATTGGGGAGAAGTCATAGAAAAAAAATCACTGAAATGAAGAAAATGCAGTGTAGTGGCAAATGCAGATAAGAGGCTGATGCTCTTCATGAAATGTAGGAAAAGGAGACACGGGAGTAAGGGTGAGTCAGAGCACATCCAGCACTTCAAAGGGCAAATCTGATCAACCAATTTCAAGTCCCAAGTGTGAATGGAAGGCAGGTACTAAAGAAGAGGAAAGAGGCAAGGATCAGTCTGATTGTTTCTGGGATTCTGGAAGGGTTTGGATTCTGCCAAGTGGCAGCACTGTGAGAAGCTCCATGAGGAGCAGGACAGCAATCATGATTCAGTACTTAGAGGACCTACACTTCATCAGTGTTGGTGACGAAGCCCCCAACAGCACAAATCACAACCATACCTCAACAGATAAGGGTCTTCATGAGTTTCTGAAGCCAAAAAAAAAAAAAAAAGTATGACCCAAATTTCTGGGGAAGAACCTTGATGGACTTAGGGGCAGGCTAGTCCTCAGGTAATAGACACATGGCTTACACTAGGGCATATAATTAAAGCCTTTCCAGCTTGATAAAATTTGTCAGAACCTATTTTCTACAGGCATAGGCTTAGAAGACTCAGGCTCACCTCCATATCACAATTAAGAAGGATTTTCATTCTATAATAGCTGGGAATTATAGAACTCTTATGGATAAAAATGTTTTATAAATATGTCAACTATGACCTCAGTTTCCTCATCTATAAAATGGAGTTACTATTTGTTCTTAAACTTACAATCCACCAACAAGCATTTATCAAGCATCTACTATGTCAGGCACTATGTATGACATTGGAGATACAAATATGAAAGTTTCAAGTTTACATCCTTCTAAAAGCTACTTCGAAGTTCCAATGAAACGAAGCGACTTGCTCACGGTCACAAAGCAAGCAAACTGCAAAGCCCCAACGAGGAAGTACCTTTCACTGCCTCTATTACCCTCCTCACAAAGGCTCTGGTTTATATCACACCTACATTTCACAATGCATATTAATAACCTAGTATCCTAGAAAAAGTCAGTCAATCACAACATTGATCAGAAAATCTGGTCCTAGAACATAAGCCCCTCTGTGCAAACTCATAAAAGGGAGTTAAGTGAAGCTACAAAGCTAAGTTCTAGCATCTAAGTATTTAATGATGGTATCAAGTCCTGCTACCCTGGTGAGGCTTAGCTTAACCACATCCAAGAGATCACATGGAGGCCAGCGTCATGCCACAGAGTTTCCAGAGTTTGAGCTTAGAAGTAGAGCTGCAAGAGTGACAGCTATACTACTAGCAGTTTGGCTCCTCACCCTTCATGGCTGAAGACCTGAAGGAGTAGGTTACCAAGTATGGGAGAGAGATAAAGAACTAGAAACCATCCTATGAAACAAGGAGGTAGAAAAGACTAGGAAGAAAGAGAAGAACTGGGAAAGTCATATAAAGGTCTCAGACTTGGAACAGGGGGCCTGTAAATATGGGCAAGGTACTTCAGGTTCACCATCTGTAAAACGGAGATAATACCTGTGCTGGCTAACTCACAGGGATATTGTAAGGAAAGTGCTTGTAAACTTTGGATGCTACAGAAAATAAAGCTATTGGTAACAGCAACAGCACTCAACTCAGAAGAAAAGAGATAACAGGAACAAATCTTTTTCATTTTTAATAGGGTTTTGTACGTCCCAAAGCCTTTTCAAATACATTTTTCTCATCTGATCCTCATAATATCACTGTAAAAGTAGAGAGGGCTGGTGCTTTTCTAACTGATAGAAGGGGAGAAAATGAAGTATCTTGCTTGTGGTTGCACAGTTAACAGCAGATCAAACATGAAAATTTAGGGCTCCAGATTCCAAAGAGAGTGTTCTTTGAACTAAAACAGGCTTTACAGAAAGAAAATTGGAGAAATAAAGACCTTGAAAAGCACAACTTTTCAGACACCTTGAAATGAATGTCCAGTAGATATCTTAAGCTCAGTATTTCCAATACAGAACTCATTATCCTTCTGCCTAAACCCTCCCTTCTCTCCTCCTAACATCCTTATTACTGTAAAAAGCAACACCATCATCTGCCCAGCTCCTCAAGATTGCAACCTAGTCCTCCAAAAAAAAAAGCAAAAAGGGATGGCTAGGTGGCCCTGGAGTCAGAAGGACCTGAGTTCATATCGGACCTCAGACACTTAACATAAAACTAGCTGTGTGACTTGGGCAAGTCACTTAACCCCAATTGCCCTCCCTTCTCCCCTCCAAAAAAAGATTGCAACCTAGGAGTTCTTGACCTCCTATCATCTCTCACTCCCCCTTATCCAAACTGTTGCCAAAGCCCATCAATTTCACCTTGGCAACATCTCTCAAATAAGCCCCCTTATCTCCTCTGACACAGCCACTATTCTAAAACAATTGTTCATCATGCTTTAATTACTTCAATAGCCTGTTGATGGATTGGCCTGCCTCAAGTCTCTTCCTACTCCAAGCCAGTCTCCATTCAGCCACCTAAGTGATCTTCCCAAAATGTAAATGCAACCAAGTTATTCCCTCTACTCGATAAACTCCAGTGGCTCCCTGTTACCTACAGGATCTAATACAAAATCTTCCATTTGGCATCCAAAATCCTTCACAACCTGGACTCCTCCTACCCTTCCAGACTTCTGATACCTTAGTCCCTCCTATGTATTTTTCAATCCAGTGACACTGCCTCCTGGCTTTTCCATAAATAAGATTCTCCATCTCTTCCTTCTAAGCATTTTCTCTGGCTGTCCCCCCATGCCTGGAACATTCCCCATCCTATGCTCTGACTACTGACCTCACTGGCTTACATTAAGTCCCAACTAAACTCCTATCATCTAAAGGAAGCCTTCCCAAACCCCTCTTAATTGCAATGCATTCCCTCCTTTAATTATTTCCTATGTATCCTGTATATAGTTTGCCTGAATATGCTTGTCTGTTAACTCCATTAGATTGTGAGCTCGTTGAGGGCAGGGACTCTCTTTTTGCCTCTTTTTGTATCCCTAGCACTTAATACAGTGCCTGGCAGACAGTAGACACTTAATAAATGTTTATTGAATGAATGAATGTATGAATGAAAAAGAAGAGGAAAAAGAAAGGAGGAAAGCTTCCCAAGACATAAAATGCAGGGAGATAGGCATGGGAAGAAAATATTTGGCAGGAGAAGCTGAAACAACTTCAACTATTACTTTAATGGTCATAAAACCGTCTCATATCCTGTCCAGCCATCCATTTCAGTCCAAAGTAATTACCAGGTGTCTGGCCGGACACTAAAAGAAACAGGCATTTTCAAGACTGCTCAGTGGAAACAGAGAACAGAGCTTTCCAGAGAAACTCCAAAGAGCTCACTCCCCTACCTCAGCAGCCTTCTCCTCCATACCCAGGAGCAGCTGCAGGGACAGAGAAAGAGCTCCATAAGACTATATGAAAAACTCAGGATTCCTGTTTGATACACCAGTGGGTGCTCTAGATAACACTGCCACCCTCATCACCCTAAACTAGCATGAGGTCTTACTTTCCTTTCTCTTAGGAGAACTCTTACCCAACCCCAGTAACTAGAACGATGAGAAAGGAAAGCATGGTATCCACCTCAAAGCTCCCTTCCACAATGATTTCATCAACACCCAGCAATATAGCAATATATTTCATTTTAATAATATTTTATTTAATATCATTATTTAATTAAATAAATATCATATTTAATAATATTTCAATAAATTCACATTTATATAGCCCACTATAGTCCACAAAAACACTTTGCAACAACAGCAGTAAGGGAAACAAGCTTATAGAGATGAAATTATTCCCTTAAGATCTCACAGCAAATAAATCACTGAGAAGGATTATGAACCCTTAAGATTCAGTTTAGTGTCATTTCTATTCTACTGTCACTGCCTCTCTACTCTTCAGAATCTTGATGCCAGTGATCTTCATGGACTCTGGAAACAAGGATAAGGAGGGCAAAGTAGGCCATAGGTGTGCATCTATTGGGAGAAAGATTTAAGAAGTCTGCTTGAGAAGAGAGAAATCTTACAGAGAGATGTGGGAAGCCTGGAAAAAACATCTTTCTCAATACTGCTAATCCCTTGTCTACACAGTCTTTTAAGATCTCTCCAGGGGCAGCTAGGTGGCGCAATGAGTAAGAGCGCCAGCCTCGGAATTGGGATGACCCGGGATTGAATCTGGCCTCAGAAAATGAGCACCCACACATAAATAATGACTAGCTATGTAACCTTGAGCAAGTTACTTAACCCCAATTGCTTTAAAAAAAATTTTTTTAATTAAAAAAAGATCTCTCCAGTGATGTTTTCCCCACTATCTCCCCCTTCACTTCAGTCTTACAAGAGGGTACCAATTTCATTCAAAAACAAACACTTCCACATACACCCTTGATCCTATTCTACCCCCCATTTTCTCCAACAGAATGCCACCTATACCATACCCATACTCTCACTAAACTGCCATCTTTCCCTGTCTATTACTGGCTGCTGCCCTGCTGCCTACAAACATGCCCATGTCTCTCTCCCTCAACCATAGAAACCCTCACTTGATCCAAGAATTCCCCAAGAGTTATTATCCTATATCTTTCCTTCTTCTTGTAGCTAAACTTCTTTAAAAAGTTATCTAAACTCTAATCAACAAAATGACCAATGATTATAGAAGACTGATGATGAAGCATGCTCCCCACCCTTCAGAGTGAAGGACTCAAGGTGCAGATTGAGACATTTTTTGGACATAGTCAATGCAAAATCTGTTTTGTTTAACCATGTATATTTGTTTTTAGGGGATAAGGAAGGGAAGAGGAAGTGATAAGGAGAAAAAAATTAATTTTTTGCTAATTGAAAAACATTAAATTAAATTTTTAAAAAAGGGAAGTCATCTACATAGCTGCCTCTGATGGGGTCCTTGTGATGTATATATGTCTGTAGTATCAATCTGTAACATCAGTTTGTAAGTGGGGTGCTTTGGGATCTATGTCTGTAAAATCAATTTGTAAAACCAGTCTGTAAGATCATATTTCCACCCCCCCAGCCTCAGAGCATTGACTCTTCCCCTTCCCCCTTCCAGCACTCTGCCCAGCAACAACTCATGACCTGTTTATCTATGCTTGAAACAATAAGTTATGTAAATGTTATCTCCCTTAGTTAGAGTGGCCAGCCCCACCATAAATTCTTCAATACCTTATCTATAGGGTAACTCCTTAGTCAATTATATACCCACACTGTCTCTGATGACCTTGGTGGGTGGCAGACTGGGCACTCTTTAGGCCCAAAACCACACCTCCAGCTAGCCCCCCCCTTGAGTTATTTCCCAGTGAATCATGGGCAATACACCCGCGCAGTTGATATTAAAAGTGTATGGTCCTTTGAGCACTGACCACTCCTTAACTCCTCCCTGATCCCACCCTTACTCACCTAGTTAGCATAATTGACACCTTAAAACTATGCCTGTGACCCCTGGAATTTTGCAGGTTCCATAAGAATCTAGCCCCCTGTCCTCGCACAGCGTAACAATAAACTTTACAACTTTGGCTTCAAAGTTTGCTTGAGCCTGGTGAATTCCTTCCAGACTGGATGCCAGGGTGCATCCCTGGCAGAACCACTTACCCTCCCCGCCCCTTATCACCCTTCCCTCTTCACCTCCACTTCCTCTTCTCTCATTAATTTCTAAACCCTCTGAAGTCTGATTTTTTACCTCATCATTCAATTCAAACTTCCCTCTCCGAAGTCACCAGAGACCTCTTAATTACTAAATCTAATAGGCTTTTCTCAGTCTTCATCCTTCTTCCCTACTGTGTAGTCTTTGAACTGTTGATCACCTTCTTCTCCTAGATACTCTCTCCTCTCTAGCATTTCATGAGACTGTTCTCTCCTGGTTCTCCTCCTACCTGTTTGACCATGCCTTCTCAGGCTCCTTTGCTAGATCATTATCCAAGTCACACCCACTAATCCTGGATATTCCTCCAAGGCTTTGTTCTGGGCATCTTCTCTTTTCCCTCTATACTTATCTTGCTTTGTGATTCCATCAGCTCCCATAAGTTCACTTATCATCTCAATGCAAATGATTTCCAAATCTATATATGCAGCTCTCACCTGTCTCTTGAGTTCCAGTCTTGCATCATCAGTTGCCTCTTGGATATCTTGAAGGAATGTTCCATAGATATCTCAAACTCAACATGCCTAAAAGATCATTATATCCCTGGGGAGGCTAGGTGGCACAGTGAGTAGAGCGTCGGCCCTAGAGTCAGAAGGACCTGAGTTTGGATCCAGCCTCAGACACTTAACACACACACACACACACATATATATAAAACCTAGCTGTGTAACCTTGGGCAAGTTACTTAGCCCCAATTGCCCTCCAAAAAGATTTAAAAAAAAAAAATCATTATATCCCTCCCTCCAAGAAAACTCTCCTTTCTCACTTTCTATACAGGGTACCACCATTCCCCTAGTCAGTCAACCAGGCTCATAACTTCAGGGCCACCTCACTCATATTCACCCACAAATTTCCAAATCTGTTGCCAAGTCTTGTAATTTCTATATTCACAGAATTTCTTGTAATAATTTGTCCCCTTCTTTCTACTCACACACTCCTCACCTTGGTACAAGCCCTCATCATCCCTCACTTGAACTACTAAAATAGCCCTCTAGTTGTTCTCCTTTCCTCAGGTCTCTCCCAACTCCAATCTATCCTCCCTCCACTCAGCTGCCAAAGTTTTTTTTTCTTAAATTTTAAGTTTGACCATGTCATTTCTCATACTCAATAAACTTCAATATCAATATAAAATGCTCCATGTGACATTTAAATCCCTTCACAATTTGGCCCCTTCCTTCTTTTCTAGTCTTCTTACAAAATATAATTAGACTGGAAAGGTAGCAGATTATGGCCTCCTTGCTGTTCCTCAAACATTATACTCCACTTCCTGACTCCTTGTCTTTTTATTGGCTGTCCTCCAATCTGAAATGTTCCCCTTCCCCACCTTCACCTCCTGGATTCCTACACAATTAAGTTCAAATCTTACACTGCTAGGTCCTTCCCTCTAAAACGGCTTTCCATTTATACTGTATATATCTTGTATCTACAACTTTTTGCATGTTGTTTTCCCCATAAGAATGTGAGCTCCTTGAGGGCAGGAACTTTGCTTTTGTTTTCTTCATATTCCCAGTGCTTAGCATTGTGCACATATAAAATGCTTAATAAATTTGTGCTAAATGACTGATCCAAACCATTTTAAAAGAAAAGTTCCCCCGGAAATAAATTCTATTTTATTACATATTGACTTCCATATAATGGGGAAAAAAATCAGACTGAGAGTTAGAAGTCCTAGGTCCCAACTCTGTCATAAATTTGCTATAAGATCTTGGAAAAGTCATTTCATTTCTTGAGCCTCGGTTTTCTCCTTTGTATAATTAAGGTAGGACCTCTACTTTCTCAGCAGAGAGGCAAAAGAGTACCCGGGCAGAATGCTATATATTATATACTATCTTATAAGGTTACCATATCAGGTACTTCTCTTTGTTACAAGAAAGGATTCAAGGTGAGAAGGAAAAGAAAAGAGAAATCAGAAGTAGTATTTCTAGAAATGAGGTTTTAAAAAAGCATCAATAAAACTTTTAATTTTTTTTTCAATTTAAGAATAAATAAATAAGGGCATGATTACTTCCACCAGATTTATGGACCCAACACAGGATATAATTCAACAAACATTTACTAAACACTATGGGCAGGGCCGTGTGCTCGGTACAACAGATACAAAGATAAAAAATAACAGGGTGGGGAATAATGAACAAAGACGATCCCTTCCCGTAAGGCTTGCCTCAAAACCTGTTCTTCCAGACTCCTTTCACTAGCTGACATAGATTGAATACATACATGTATCTACAGCTCTGGGTATATAAGAAAAGCCTCATTAATTCTTCCAGCAACCATTCAAAATTCAAAATAAATACGAATACTGTCCATTCATTCCCTGCCCCACCCCAACTGCCTGGGCCCATAAGTTAATAGGATATAGTATAGTACAAAGGATCTAGAGCTCAGAAACTATACGTAAAGTTTTAAAAGTAAAATCTTTCACGGCATTTCTCCTATACTTTAGACCTTTTCATTAATCCATACAAATGTCACCATTTGATTACAAATTAAGAAGGCAGGATAGTAAAGTTGAAAAACATCAGACTAGGATTCAGGATACCTAGGTTAGAGTCCTGCCTGATTTTGCCAATGTATGTTCTTAGCCAAGTCATTTCCATTCTCAAGGACTCAATTTCTTCCTCTGAAAAAGGAGGAAGTTATACTAGATCACCTCCAAGATCCCTTACAGCTCTAACACCTACATCTGCCATCTGCATTATATCAAGCTCTGGGATATTAATGCATAAGAATGTGTCCAAAGTGTAACCAGAAGGGACTGGAGATCATGCCACAAAGGGTCAGTTGAAAGAAATAGTGATATTAAGCCTGGATAAGAATAAAGAGGAACATGATGATTTTCTTCAAGTACATAAATAATTAACATTTATAAAGCACCTTAAAATTTGCAAAGCACTTGATATATATTTTTATCACATTTCCAAAACAACCCTGTGAGGTAGGGGCTATTAGCCTCATCTTATAGATAAAGAAACTGAGGCTGAGAGTAGTTAAGTGACTTGCCCGGGATCATACAGTTAGTATATTTTTGAGGCAAGATTCAAATTAGATACAGTCTGAATAAAGATTGAAGCAAACTACTTGCTCTGTCTCTTTTTGTTTTATTTCATTCCTTCTTTCTCATTGTTTACTCCATTGGTCATAATTCCTCTTTACAAACTGACTAATGTTTAATGTGAAGGTATTTGTAGATCATACATCAGATTGCATGCTGCCATGGAGTGGGGAGAAGAGGTAGGGGGAGAAAATTTGCTACTCAAGGGATTGTGAAACTGAATGTTGTAAACTAAAAGTAAATAATTTTTTTAAAGATTCAAATTTGAATTTTTCTGATCCCAAGTCCAGTAAAGTACTGACCATGCCACCTAGAGATTAGACTTGTTCTGCTTAGTCCCAGAGAATGAAAGTGGGACCTGTGGGAGGAAGCCAAAAGCAGACTAAGGTGTAATGTAAAGAAAAACTTCTAAAGAATTAGAGCTATACAGCACTGGAAAGGACAGTGAATCCCCCATCTAAGTGCTGCCAAATGAGACAACGTGGCACAATGCAAAGAACATAGACTCTATAGTCAGAGGATCTGGATTAAAAATCCTCTGCCTCTGATACTTACTACCTGTGTGATCTTGGGCAAGTTATTTTTTTTTTTAGTCTCCCTTTGCCACAGTTTCCTCAAATTGTTTTATTTTTTTTTTTTTAAAAGGGAAGCTAGTTTAGATGGTCCCTTCTAGGGATCTTCTTTAGGATCTTTGATCCTATGTTTAAACAGTTGGAGGAAGGGAAGAGGAGGAAAGAGTGGGAGGGTGCCTTCAAGGGAATGACCACTAATCAGAAACACTTTAGAGGGGATTTCTGTTCAGGTACAAATTGAACAAGATGCCCCTTTCAGGTTCGCGTGAACTTGGAGATACATTCTAAGATTCTATGAAATAAGAGGTATCTCCCTGTGTTTGGTTATTTATCCTTCAGGCTTCAACTATGGGTGGGACTGATTAATTTCTAATTAAATCTCCTCCAATTCTATAATTCTAAAACTCTGTGTGTGTTTATGAATATATGTATTTATGTGTGTACATATACACATGGCTATTTGAAGGGCTGGATTGTGAGGCCAGCATATTCTAAAAGGGGGTTTAAGATGTATGTGTGCTACAGTTAGAGGCAGTAACCCCACTTAATGTTAGCCACCTGATTCTACAAACTGAATGGGAAAGAAATGGCAAAGAATAAGGCTGTCGTCCCACAAACTGAAGTGCTGAGTACTCCAAGAGGCCTGAGAGCTTTCTGAAAGTGCTGAGATAACCCAGAAACACTTAGACAGTAGTTATAAAACTTGGACCTGCTGGAGAGACAGAGAGGAGATGTAATAGGTCGACTGTGGGGCTCTAAGCAGGACTTGGCAAAGTGCCATTACTCAATAAACTTTGTCCATTGACCAACTAGCAGGAAGTTGTGATGTTCCCACAGCCCAACTGACATTTTTATTCCTCTGTCTCCCTCATACACTCCCTCCCTAGAAAGCCCTCTTCTTCCATTTAGGCTGGAGAACATCCCTAGTTCTGAAGTCAAGAAAGACCTTGCAGGACCTAATGATTCCAAGACCTTGGGCTAGGTGCTGAGAGTTCCACAACAGTTGCAAGTCAGAAGCCTCCACCGCCTGCAAAGTGGCAGAGTACCTTGCCATCCTGAAGGGTCTTTCATAGCAGGCTGGTGAACAAAGAATCCCAGATAACTACAAAAACCACCTACTGTAATCCAGAACAGGAATTTTTTTTAACAAAGCATCCCCAATAAATAGTCATCTAGTATCTACTACAAAATTTCTAGGAAAGAAGGACTCACTACCAATCAAACACAAACCAAACTTACTTAGTAACTACTTAAATTTAAATTAATTTAAACATGAGGCATCACAATTTTTCAGTTACTCCTCTAAGTCTTCATCAGGATTTTTACTTTGTACATTTATTTTCATTCATTTTTCCTCTCACATGGTCATACATAATCAGTGTGTTTTTAACTAGTTAACTAGTGCTTTTGGCTTTTTGTTTATTTGTTTTCCATTACTTCACAAAAATATTTCCAGATTTCTTTACACTGTTCATACTTAATTATTCTTAACTATACTAAAGTATTTCATTAATGTACCATGAAATCACCACTCACTTTTCATTCGACATTTAGGTTGCTTCTAATTTTTCCTGATTATATATAATGCTACTACTAAATCATGTCACTAATAGATCACAAAAAGATTCTGCCACAGTTAACTCTGTAAGAGATGCTGTATCATTTTACAGATACGAAAACTGATAATCAGAAAAGTGAAGAGACTTATCCATGCTCACAAAGCTAATACATTTGAGAGTTAGAACTAGAACTCAGAAATAAGATATACAGGCACTGAGGTACAGAAATCCATCTTGCCCTAATAGAAAGTTAGGGGAGGAATGGGGAAGGATATAAGAGAGAGCAGATTGGGTGAAGGGGTACTCAGTAGGCTCACTATCTTGGGGCAGGGATAGGGGAAAGACAGGGAGAAAATTTGTAACTCAAAATCTTATGGAAATGAATGTTGAAAACTAAAAATAAATAAATAAAAGATTAATTTTTTAAAGGAAGAACTAGAACTCAAATTTTCTGACTACAAAAACAGTGCTTTATTTGTTACTAGATAACATAATCCTCATATTATAAAGCCTAGTCCTCTTATTCTGAAAAACACATAACATGGAAAGAAAGGAGAATTTTCCTAAGCAAATAAGCACTCACCCATCTACCTAGCATTCAGCCTGGCCACAGTTCAAGCCTCAGGAGAAATCTTCCTGCATAGTGAGAGCTGGTATACTCCTGGTATCTCTCGTCATTCAAAATTAGTACCACTTCTGACCCCTCCTACCAATGTCCAAAAGCAAAATTTCTCACAGCCCTAATGCCACCACAGTAGCAAGGTTCCATTCAAAGAAGTATGGAATTCCAGAGTAAAAAGGACTTCTTTTTTTGGTCTGGACCTTAAGTTGAGTGGAGGCTTTTGTCCATTGTCACAGAGCCAATAGGAGGAAGAGCCGAGCACTAGAACCCAGGGTTTCTGACTTCAAGTCTAATGTTCCTAGGAGTTAAGTGAGGTCAGTGAAAATGAGTAGCAGAATTGGGCCTTAAGCTGGCTTTAAAGAAGAGGTGGGATTACAACAGGTGAAAGGTACTGGGGAAAATTCCTGGTGGAAGAAACAAATATAGTTGAAGTATCAAGCCTGGCAAGTTCAAGGAAAAGAAAAAGCTGAATATATTCAAGTAGCAGGGAACAGAGGAGGGAGAGACACTGGCAAATGCAGTCCAGCAGAGCTCATCCAGAAAGGTTAAAAGACTCTTCTAACTCTACCCCCTTCCCCTGAGGGCAAAGAGGTTGTTGTTGCACACTCACTTTCAGTGTCCTTCTAAAAAAAATAAATCCTCACTCCTCTAATAATATTGACAAGGACAATGGTGTCACAGTCCTGGTAGATACCAGCTAGATCCAAAGTTGTATCAACAAAATCAAAGCTTTGTCAACTTCACTGCCTCTGGGGATGTTCTCTTTGGAACTCTCCACACAATCTAGAATGAAACCACAAGGCTTAACAGGGTCACAGTAACTTTTCACTGGACAGAACAATGCTATAAAATCAAACAGCTTCATGGTCCTCTCACCCCAAACCTTCCCTGATGATCCCAGGCCACAATGATCTCTCCTTCCTTAAGATTCCTATAATCCTCCTGATCTACACTGATCATCTTCTCCTTGGGATATATCACTCATTGGCCTTAACTGATCATTTAATACTAGAATGAGGAAACTTGACTGGTATTAGAAAGGTAACAATATTTGGATCTTATTTCTCCAAGTAGAGTGTGAGCTCCTAGAGAGTTGTGTCACACTTCTCTGTGCCCCTAGAGCACCTAGAATAGCAGTGTTGGACTAAAAATCACATGACTTGAGTTCAAGTCAAGGCTCTGCTGCTGCGCACACAACAAATGCTTAGTAAATACTGTTTACTACAGAATTATAGGATTGGAAGATCTCAAAGGGCATCTTGTCCAACTAATTCACCTGTCCACCATTCCTTCTGAATGGGTCCTAGCCTTTCTGTTAACACAAATTAGGCAGTTTTACCTCCATAAGTATAAGGCCCAAGAGTAAGGACTGATGGAGTGAACAAAGAACCTCTAATAAATGGGTTAACATATTAAATCTAAGCTCTAGATGCAATGTGAGTGACAAAATATGAGACCACAGATACAGGTCAGGGAATGGGACCTAAAGTGCTGAAGACAAGAATGAACTAGTTTGGGGGCGGCTAGGTGGAGCAGTGAATAGAGCGCCGGCCCTGGAATCAGAAGGACCTGAGTTCAGAGCCAGCCTCCGACACCTAATCCGCACAAACAAAAACCTAGCCGTGTAACCTTGGGTAAGTTACTTAACCCCAATTGCCCTAAAGGGGCGGCTAGGTGGCGCAGTGAGTAAGAGTGCCGGCCTCGGAGTTTGGATGACCCGAGATCAGATCCGGCCTCAGAAAATAAGCACCCACGCATAAATCAAATGACTAGCCGTGTAACCTTGAGCAAGTTACTTAACCCCAATTGCTTTAAAAAAAAAAAATTAAAAAAAAAAAAAGAATGGACTAGTTTGAAGAAGGTACCTGTCAAAGTCAAATCTTTATCAAAAGACTGATGAAATGCCCCAATGTCAGAGCATATACCCACACTGGCTGTTAAGTGCTGGTGCTAGGACCAGAAGTCAGATCTGCTGGCTCCAATGTCCTGACTTTCAGCCCATGCTGTGTTTATCATTGAAGAATCAGCACCATTGATATGAAGAACGTCAATTTGGAGTTATACTGCACAGATTCTTTGACCCAGCAATACCACTACTAGGTTGTATTCCAAAAAGATAAAAGAAAAAGAAACAGGACTTAAATGTGCAAAAAATATTTATAATAGTAATTTCTGTGGCAGCAAAGAACTGGAAATTGAAGGGATGTCCACCAATTTGGGGAATGGCTGTTAAAAAGTATAGTATATGACTATGAAGGAATACTACTGTGCTATAAGAAAGTATGAGGGGTAAGGGTTAAGAAAAACCTGAAAGACTTATCTGAACTGATGCAAAGTGAACTGAGAAGAACCAGAACAGTATACCCGATAAAAGCAATATTGTAATGATGATCAACTATGAAAAACAGCTTCTCCAATAAGTACAAAGATCTAAAACAATTCCAAAGGACTCATGATTAAAAATGCTATCCACCTACAGAGAGAGAATTGAACTCTGAGTGCAGACTGAAGCATACTTTTTTCTTACTTGGTGTGGAGGTAGAGCCAAGACAGCAAAATACAACCCAGGACCCAGATGAACTTTCCCAATATTCCCCTCCAAACAACTTTAAAATAATGCCTTAAATCAAACTTTGAAGTGGCAGAACCAAGAAAAAGTTGGGAAACATTTATCCAGCCTAAGACAACTTAGGAGGCCCACAGAAGAAGTCTGTAACACTGGGGTGGGTATAGTCCAGTAGCACAGTAAGAGCACCAGCAACAGGTCTTAGAGGCTACAGCAGCAACAGCCAGCAGCAACTATAGGAGCTCTCAGTCCAGAAAAGGTAAATGGGTTGGAAAACTGGTCTGAAAGCAATTACAAGAAACCACTTGCTGGCACTGGGTGCAGCTAGTGCCAACTGGCAATTCTACTGCCCATATGCAGTTCTGGGTTGCAGTTCCAGGGCAGAAAGGAGTGCTTGTGATCAGTCACAAGGGAGCAGAGGACCTGGCTTGGCTATAGTTCCAGTGCCAAGAAGAACACTAGTACTTGTGGCCACAGAGGAACAAGTGCCTTTCCTGAGTGAAAACCAGAGCAGAAAAGCAGTGACCACACCTCTCTCAGGATAACATCACCTTGGAAGTATAAAAAACTTTCAGATCCCCAGAACTAGCTCTGAAAACAGCTGCACCAAAAAAAAAAGGTAAAGCTTGTCACAGTGCCTTCCCATCCCCAGATGAGCAGAGCCCAACATAAAGTTCAAAGTGAAGAAATAGGCTAGAAAAATGAGCAAACAACAAAAAAGGAACTTGAGCATAAAAAGCTACTATGGTGGCAGGAAAGACCAAGACATAAACTTGGAATACAACAATGTCAAAACAGCTACTTCAAAGACTCAATAGAAAAAAAACATGTTAATTGGACCCAAGGACAGCAAGAATTCCTGGAAAAGTTAAAGAAAAAGGTTAAGAGTGGTAGAAAAAAAAGGCAGGAAAGAGATGAGAATGCTGCAAGAAAATTATGAACATAGAATTAACAGGTTGGCTTTTTTAAAAAAGACACAAAAATACTGAAGAAAATGACAATTTAAAAAAGAGAATTGTCCTAAAGGTAAAAGATGCACACAAATTCACTGAAGAAAAGAACTTAAAAAAGCAGAATTGGTCAAACAGAAAAAAGGTACAAAAGTTGACTGATGAAAATAATTCTTTAAAAATTGGAATTGAGCAAGCAGATGGCACAGTGGATAGAATGCTGGCCCTGCAGTCAGGAAGACCTGAGTTCAAATCCAGCCTGAGATACTTACTAGCTTTGTGACCCTAGACAAGTGACTTAACCTTATTCGTCTCAGCTCCTCATCTCTAAAATGAGTTAGAGAAGGAAATGGCAGACCACTCTAGCATCTTTGCCAAGAAAACCCCAGCTGGAGTCATGAAGAGTCAGACATGACTAACTAAACAACATACATATACACAGACACACACACACATATATATGTATATACATACATATACACACAGAAGATTTTCACTTGAATTCACATCCTCTTAAAAAAAAAAAAAACTTGTCTCTCCCAAATACAAACAGAGAGAGAAGTTTTGGAGGGCAGTTAGGTGACCCAGTGGAAAGAGCACTGGGTTTATAATGAAGACTGATCTTCATGAGTTCAAATCTAGCCTCAGACAGTTACCAGCTTTGTGACCATGGGCAAGTCACTTAATCTTGTCTGCTTCCGTTCTTCATCTATAAAATAAGCTAGAGAAGGCAAACCGCTCCAGTATCTTTTCCTAAAATGGGGTCAGAGAGATTCGGACATGACTGAACAACAACAACAAAGTGGCAGCCAAATCCCATGAGACATGAAGAAATAATGAAACAAAATCAAAAGAATGAAAAAACAGGGGGAAAAGTGAAATATAAACCAGAATCCAACAATATATTGTATACAAGAGACACACTTAAAATAGAAAGACACAGAGTTGAAATAAAGGCCTAGAGCAGAATCCATTATGCTGAACTAAAAACTCGAGAGTAGTAATCATGAGTCAAAAAAAGCAAAAGCAGATCTAATTAAAAGAGATAATCAGGGAAACTACATTTTCCTAAAAGGTAATATAAATGAATAGCAAAAAGAAATTTACATGAAGTTTCTCTGATAAAGGTCTCATTTCTCAAATATATACAGAACTGAGTTAAATTTGTAAAAATAAGACTCATTCCCCAACTAATAAATGGTCAAGGGATGTGAACAGACAATCTTCAAAAGAAGAAATCAAAGTTATCTACAGGTACATGAAAAATGCTCTAAATCACTTCTGATTAAAGAAAGGTAAGTTAAAACTCTGAGGTACCAACTCACACCTATTGGAAATGACAAATACTGGAGGGGATGAAGGAAAATGGTATATTAATGAACTGCTAATAGAGTAGGGAAATGGTCCAACCATTCTAGAGGATAATTTGAAACTATGCTCAAAAAGCTATAGAACTGTGTATACCCTTTCATTTGACAATACCACTGCTGGGTCTATATCTCAAAGACATTCAACAAGAGAGGAAAGGACCTATATATAAAAAAATATTTATAGCAGCTCTTTTTGTGGTGGCAAAGAATTGGAAATTGAGGGTATGCTCATTAATTGGGGAATGACTAAACAAGTTGCAGTATACGACTATAATAGAGTACTCTTGTATTATAAGAATAATGAAGGGGGTGGTTTCAGAAAAACTTGGCAAGGTATATAATGGTAACGAAATTTAAAGATCCCTTTATATTGGAAAGCCAAGAGGTACTCAGCACCTAGTTCAAATTAGGCCTCTGTTAAAGAAACAGAAGGTATGAACTCCTGTTGTTGACATAACAGGAAAGGGCTGAACAGGGAGGAGCAATACCATATATAAAGAAAAGCCCCAGAGAGGGAGAGTCAGAACTCCTTGGGATAAGCTTCATGGGAGTCAGAAGCAGCTGCTGCACAGGAGGCTGAAGAGGAAAGGCCCAGGCTGGAGAGAATGATTTTGGGAACCTGGGTGAAGTGATTTTGATTCTGGGAACAAGCTGGAGCTTCCGCTGGGGAGCTACCAGCTTCTCCTGGGAGCTGCTGAAGACTGAGGAAGCATGACTGTGATATTGATACTTTGTATCAACCTGTTTGTGGCTTTGTTGAGCCTTGACTTTCTGGAAACAGAGACTGTGAAGGATTTAAGGTGGACTGGACACTGTGAACTTCAGCATGGAACAGGAACACCACAGAGAACTGGACAAGGAACTGAGGGCTGTCTGCCTTTGAACCAAGATGACAGTTTGGTGAATCCAGGTAGGAGCTGGGACCATGGAAGGGGATCCAGGGAATCTGAGAGACTACCTTGAGTCAAGCTGAAAGAAGACTTTACTTGGATACTGTGTACTGACTGAGAAGATTGTGACTTATTTGTGACTGAGGGGTGGATGGTCTGTGTATTTTACACTACCCCTTAAGAGAGTGCTGAGTAGTAACTGATATTGTAACTTAGTGTGCCCCATGAGTGGAGAACTTTGACTATTGTATACTTTGACTATTGTATTTTGTGACCCTTTAAGCCTCCTTAAGGATGACTGAATGACTGAGTTGATTGAATGACTGAGTTACTAAGTGACTGACTGACTAAATGATTATACTTTGTTCAAAAATGTGTGACTGCTGTGGTGAAAACTATGTGGCCATTTTCTGTGATAAGTTGTTGTGAATGTTGTATTTTGATTATCTGTGATAAGCTGTAACATTGTGAATGCTGTACCTTGATTTACTGTGAATGTTTTGCTCTGATTTGTTATTGGATAAATAGTGTTCACTATACTATGTAATCAGAACCTCAAAAGCTGTTCACAGTAGCATTCTTCTGGAAAGCTGCTTGTACTTGGCTTTACACAAGGCCTATATGATCTAATGAAAAAATGAAGTGAGAAGAATAGGAAGATCATTGTGCACAGTAATAGCAATAATGTAATGATGACCAACTGTGAAAGACTTGACTATTCTGATCAATACAACAATCCAAGACAATTCCAAAGGACTCATAATTAAAAAGTGCTCTCCACCTCAGAGAGAGAACTAATGAACTCTGAGTGCAAACAGAAGTATAATGTTCTCACTTTTTTTTGGCTTTGTTTTACAATATGGCTAAAATGGAAATGTTTTGCATGATTTCACATGTATAATTAATATTACATTATTTGCCTTCTCAATGGGTCAGAGGGGGTAGAAAGGAGAAAGAGAATCCAAAACTCAAAATTTAAAGAGAAAAAATGTTAAAAATAAATTTTTAAAGAATATTTCCTTCCTTTTTTCTTTTCTTTTGCAACATTGCTAATATGTATAATTGCTATCATATTGCTTGCCTTCTCGATGGGTTGAGAAGTTAGAGGGAGGCAGAGAATTTGGAACTCAGAATTTTTTAAAAGAATGCAAAAAATAAAGAGAAATATTTCTTAGAGGAAAAATAAATAATATAGAGTTGCAGAACTGGTAATTATTCCCTATGTAAACTTGAGCAAATTGACTTCCCTCCCTAGGACTCTATTTTCTCCCCTATTAAATAAAGTGAGATGAGATCATCTCTAATATTTCAGCTCCAAGCTCCATGATCTTCAAAATGTTGGCACAGAATCAGACAACCTAAATCTCTTGGCCTAAATTTCCTCATCTGTAAAAATGGGAATAACAATAGCTGTCTTACACAGATATGGTACTGATACCTAAACCAGGAAGAAGCAAAACAGAGAAAGTAAATTATAGACCAATTTCCCTAATGAATATTGATGCAAAAAATTTAAATAAAATACTAGCAAAGAGACAACAATATATCACAGGGTCTGTATATTATGACCAGATAGGATTTACACCAGGAATGCAGGGCTGGTTCAATATTAGGAAAACTATCAGCATAAATGATCACATCAATAACAAAACCAAATGATTATCTCAATAGGTGCAGAAAAAGTTTCTGACAAAATATAGCACCCATTCCCATTAAAAACACTAGAGAGCATAGGAATTAAGGGAGCTTATCTTAAAATGATAAGTAATATTTATCTTAAACTATCGGCAAGCATTGTCTATAATGGGGATTAGGAAGGCTTCTAATTTGAAGCCTTCCTAATACAATCAGGGATGAAGCAAGGATGCTCATTATCACCTCTATTATTTAATATTGTACTAGAAATGTTAGCTATAGTAATAAGAGAAGAAAAAGAAATTAAAAGAATTAGAATAGGAAACAAGGAAACAAAACTATTACTCTTTTACAGATAATATGTTATATTTAGAAAATCCTAGGGGGCGGTTAGGTGGCGCAGTGAGTAAAGCACCGGCCCTGGAGTCAGAAGGACCTGAGTTCGGATCTGGCCTCAGACACTTACCACAAACAAACAAAAAAACCTAGCTGTGTGACCTTGGGCAAGTTACTTAACCCCAATTGCCCTCCAAAAAAAAAAAAAAGCAAAAAAAAGAAAAGAAATTCCTAGCAAATCAACTAAAAAAACTACTTGAAATTGTTAATAATTTTAGCAAAGTTGCAGGATACAAAATGAACCCACACAAACCATCAGCATTTCTATATATTACCAATAAAGTCCAGCAACAAGAGATAGAAAGAGAAATTCTCTTTAAAATAACTGTAGACAATATAAAATATTTGGGAGTCTACCTGCCAAGAAAAGCCCAGGAATTATATGAACACAATTACAAAATACTTTTCACACAAATAAAGATAGATCTAAACAACTGGAAAAATATTAATTGTTCATGGGAAGGCCAAGCCAATATAATGAAAATGACAGTTCTACTTAATCAATTTTTTCAGTGCCATACCAAACTATCAAAAATTATTTTATAGAGCTAGAAAAAAAATGAAATGCATCTGGAAGAACAAAAGTTCCAAGGATATAAAAGGGAATCAATGAAAAAAAAAAAGCAAAAGAAGTGGTCTAACTGTACCAGATCTCAAACTCTATTATAAAACAGTAATTATCAAAATAATCTAGTACTAAGGAATAGAGTAGTGGATCAGTGGAATAGAGTAGATACAAATTACATTATAGTAAATGACCATGGGAATCTAGTATATGATAAACCCAAAGATTCAAGCTTTTGGAACAAAAATTCATTATTTGACAAAAACTTCTAGGAAAACTGGAAAGCAGTATGGCAGAAACTAGGTATAGACCAACATCTCACACTGTATACCAAGATAAGGTCAAAATGAGTATATGATTTTACATAAAAGCTGATAATATAAGCAAATTAAGGGAGCATGGAATAGTTTATCTCTCAGATTTATGGATAAGGGAAGAATTTGGGACCAAAGAAGATAGAGAGTATTACAAAATGTAAAACAGATTATTCTGATTATATAAAATTAAAAAGTTTTTGTCCAAACAAAACCAATGCAACCAAAATTATAAGGAAAGCAGAAAGCTGAGGGGGAGGGGATTTTGCAACAAGTATCTCTGATAAAGGCTTCATTCCTCGAATAGATAGAGAACTGAGTCAAATTTATAAAAATACAAGTCATTCCCTAGTTGATAAATGGTCAAAGGATATGAACAGTTTTCAGATGAAGAAATCAAAGCTATCAATAATCATATGAAAAAATGCTCTAAATCACTATTGATTAGAGAAATGTAAATTAAAAGAACTCTGAGATACCACATCACATCTCTCAGATTGTCTAATATGACAAAAAAAAAAGGGGGAAATGTTGGATGTTGAAGGGGATGTGGGAAAACTAGGACACTAACGCACTGTTGGTAGAGTTGTGAAATGATCCAGCCATTCTGGAGAGCAATTTGGAACTATGCCCAAAGGGCTATAAAACTGTGCATACCCTTTGATCCAGCAATACCAACTGCTAGGTCTATATCCCAAAAACATCCAACAAAAGGGGAAAGTACGTATTTGTACAAAAATATTTAAAGCAGCTCTTTATGTAGTGGCTAAGAATTGGAAACTGAAGGAATGCCCAGCAATTGGGGAATGGCTAAAGAAACTATGGTAGATGACTGTAATGGAATATTATTGTGCTATAAAAAACAACAAGCAGGATGATTTCAGAAAAACATGGAAAGATTTATAAGAACTGATGCATAATGAAGTAAACAAAACCAGGAGGATGTTATACACCGTAACAGCAATATTGTTCAATAAAGAACTGTGAATGACTTAGCTATTCTCAGCACTACAATGATCCAAGCTAATCCCAAAGGACATGATGAAGCACACTATCCGCCTCCAGAGAAAGAGCTGATATTGTTTGAATACAGACTGAAGCATGCTATTTTTCACTTTCTTATTTTTCTTTTATTAGAAATGTACAAAATTACTAATATGGAAATGTTTTACATAATTGCACATGTATAACCTATGTCTCATTGCTCACCATCTCGGGGAGGGGGACAGGGAAGAAGGAAGGGACAGAATTTGGAACTCAAAACTTTAAATAAAAATGTTAAGATAAAAAAATTTAAAACAATACCTATCTCTCACCAATGTCACAGCAATGTTGTGAGAATCAAACAAAAGCATAATAGACGGGAAAGTGCTTTGAAAACAGCTGAGGGTAAGATACAAATAGAAGAGATTACAATTACCTAAAACAGTTAAAAGTCTAAATAAGCTGTGGCTTTGAGTCCAAAGGGAGGCTAATACAAAATGACTCTTGGGTGGATAACACCTCCCAGGCTAGGAGAAGGCAGTTATTTCTCCGGAAGACTGAAAAGTTAGACTAAGGAGAAGATAAATAACTAGATTTAGGCCCTGACTCCATTAATTTAGTGAGGCCAATATGTCAGCTTTCCTGTGGAATCATTTCCCACAGGAAGCATCAGTGGCAGCCAAACTTAGCAACCTACTAACTAATATGAAATACCACTTTGCCTAAGAGAAGTTCAGACTGAGACTGGAGGAAGCTTAGAACATAGAATACTGAAGACCTTAAAGCTATCTAGTCTAACACTGCAGGACAGAAATACCCTTGTAACATCCCAGCTAAGTGTAGGCTGAGTAATCACTTGAAGATCTGCAGTAATGGAGAATTCATTACCCCCAGGGCAAACATTCCACTCTGAGTAAGGAATGGTAATTTTTTCTTTAAATCAAGCCTAAATCTATCTCCCTATTACTTCTACCCACTGGACCTAGTTTTGCCCTCCAGGAGCAAGATGAACAAGTCATATCCTTCTTCCAAATAACAATATGTCAAACAAAGACTACTTTGAAATCAAATGAGATATTAGATACAAAAACACTCTGAAAACAGTACTATGCTCTAAATATAAATGTGAGATATTATGAAGGAATGGAAAGAGTCTGGACAACAGGGTTCTGGATAAGGGCAGACCCTGCTCGAGTCAGGCTCATCAATATTCCCCACCTCCCAAGAATGCTATACATCATCCCACAAGCCTAGTATGTCCTTCCTTCTATCCTCTGTTTAAATCCTACTATCCATCCTTTGGGGCCCAGCTCAAGCCTCATCTCCTCCGAAAAAAACCTTCCCAGATGAGTCCAGACTGCTCGATCTTTAATCCTACTCTCTTGATATAGTCTGCAAACCACATCTATTCAGAATTCTCTTCTCTGCTTGTATGCCATAACTTCATACTATTCTACTCTATAGACTACTCTCTAAAGCAGCCATTCCCATATACAACCTTGGTTAAGTGCTTCATATGTACTCATCTTCACTCCATAATCCAGGAGTAAACCTAGTAAACTGAGACCATGTTTTCTTACAGCACTTCATTCTCAGCAAACAGAAGGCACTCATTACAAAGGTTAGTCTGAATTACAGGCCAGGACTCCTCTTCAGTTATTTAGTGTGGCACCCAGAACTAAACACAATATTCTAGCTGTGTTCTGACCACAGTTGAGGATAGCAGGACCTCTCTGGCAGGACCTAGACAACTATACTATGTTTGTCTTTAAGCAACCTAAAATCCCATTAGCTTTTAAAATGCAATATCACGCCAGTGACTCTTAATGAACTTGTATTCCACTAAAGCCCCCAGACCTTTGTCAGATAAACTTCTATCTAGCCACTTCACCCAAACACTTGTGGAATATGTTTATTTTTTAATCTAAGGGTAGAGCTTTACATTTATCCCTATTAAATTTCATCCAACTAGATTTGGCTCAACATTATAACAGCTTATCTCAAAATCCTTTTCGTTATAATTATCTTCTAATTTATTAGTTGTCCCTCACAGCTTTTTGTCATCTACAAATTCAATAAGCATGTCATCTCTACCTTTATCTTATCCAAGTTAGTAATAAAAGTCTCAGACAACACAAGGTCAAGCAGAGAGACCCAGAGCCCTTTGTTAGAGACAGCACTCCAAGTTGATATGACCCCATTAGTGAATAAGTTTTGGAACAAGGCATTAATTAAACCAGTTTCATATCTTTATAACCTTACTATCATTTTGCTAACTTTTTTCCATCTGGTCCACAAAGATAATATGACAGATTTTGACAAATGCTTTACTAAAAATCTAGGCAGACTATATAGCATTCTCTTTATCTATCAGTCTAACAAGCCTGTTAATCCAACTTCTCCCATTTTATAAATTAGGTTTTACTTCCATATCCACCCAACCTATGATTCTATAAACCTGCCACCTAGTGTCCCCTGCCATAAAGGCTATAAGAGTTTAAAGAAAAAAGACAAAGAAAGGCTGAATAGTTAAAGCAGGCTTCTTGAAAGTGGTAGGCTCCTCCTAGCTAGCAAATAACTAAATGCTCAAGCTCCCCTAGGTGCCTAGCCACCTCCTCGGAAGTATCAACCTTTAAGCTAAAGCCTAGGCCAGTGAACCATAACAGCAATAGAACAGCAAGCCTAGTCAGACTGGCCTGGTCTATCTCCAGGCTCTGCCCCTCTCCCTCCAACTCTACCCACCTGCCCTTACCCTTGGCCCCAGCCCAGTTCCGGGAGCCACCCAGAGCTAAAAACAGCACAGCCCCCAAGATGGCAAAGCCATTTATAGTGCTGGAGGCGTCAGCAATGGGCTGGGCTGCCAGGAACTTGCTTCACTGAGGCCCCAAAGTAAGAGTCCAGCCTGCCTTTCAGCACAATTTCATATGCAAAGAATCACAGAGTTAGAGCTAGAAGAGACTTTGGAGATTCTCAAGTTCGAATCCCTCATTTTCCAGATGAGAAAACAGGCCCAAAGTAAGGAGAGCACTTACCCAAAGCTATACAAGTAGTAAGCTATATAAAGCCAAAACAAAAGACAAGGATTCATTTCCCTTTCTTTGTATCCCCAACACTTAGTACAGTGCCTGGTACTTAGCAAATGCTACTAAGTTAACTTACTGATTTTTCACCACACCACGCTGCTTTTATTGTGCTCTATAAATATATGTTCCTCTCCCCAGGAGGCCCTTTCTCAAGAGTCTTGGACAAGGTTATATGTACAGCAACTCTTGGCCTCAACCAAATTCAAAGCTAGAGGGCTATAAATTGGAATTAGAACCACTGCTCCAACCTACTTCTAATGCCCAGATTTCCCAAACTTGGTCACTAATACTCTGACACTTCACATTCAAGCCCTATAATTTTCTGGGAACCCAAAGACATGCTCAGCCCAAATGGCAGGCAAGCCCAGAGCCTGGCCTGCTGAAAGCACCAGGTTCCAACAAATTTTAAGGACTAGGGACTAGCTGAGTAAAGCACAATGAAAGGCTGGCCTTATCTCATTAATGCCTGTACTGGGACAACATTTGTACCCACCCATCTCCTCATGAGGGTGTATCTTTCTGTGCCTCAAATGTCAGTTAAATAAAAGAGTTGGGGGTTTTTTTTAACTAAACTCTACAAAAACCATTATCTTGAAACACACACACACACACACACACACACACACACACACACACACACGACTAGACGTGAAAAGTTTAAGGCTGAGAAAGCAAACCTATATCTCTAGTCACTTCCTAGTCTTACCATCTTGATAGATGAGAAAGGCAGGACTTATAGCGCTAAAAGGAACAAGAAGGACTGGGATCATTTTCAGAGCAGAAGATGAGATCCCTGGTTCCCTCACACTGTCATTTCTCCAACTGGCACCACCTGCATACAAAAAGCTCCAAGACTTATTCTAATCAGGAAAACACCAACTTCTCCAGATCAAGCCAAGTTCACACAGGCCACACAAGGTCATCCCCATCCACAGATTCATCTGCCTAAGGTAGGTCCAATAAGAGAAAGAGGTACTGCAAAACAGACAGCAAATTATTCCCAAAACAGATTCCCTAACTGACATGGAACTCTGAGAAGTACAGTTGCCTCCCTGGCATTCTGAGGGGCACAGAGAAAAACTAAAGTAATCTTCCCTCCCAAGCTACTTCAAGTAGTTCTGCAACTAGCAACTCCCCCAGATACCTTTGTATGACTGTTCAATCAATCAATCAATACACATTTATTAAGAGCCTACTATATGCCAGGCACTGTGCTAAGTGTTGGGATATAAAAAGAGATAAAAGACAGTCCCTGCCCTCCAAGAGCTTATAATCTAATGGGGAGGAGAGGTAGACAACATGCAAAGAAACATATATAAAACAAGCTATATACAGGATAAACAGGAAATAATTAACAGAGGGAAGGCACTGGAATTAAGAGAGGTTGGGGAAGCTTTCCTGTAGGACATAGTTAATTGCTTCCCCTCTCCCCAGGAAAAAACTAGAGTCAGATATTCAATATAAATAACCACCACCTCACATTTATGAAATAACAGATCTATTGAAGTATATTAAGATTTATATAGTACTTTCTTCACAACTCTATGAAGAAAGTAGTGCAAGTTTTAATTACCCTCACTTTAGAGAGAAACAAGGGTAGCTAGGTGCCCCAATGGAGTGCCAAGCCTGGAGTCAAGAAGACTCATCTTCCTGAATTCAAATCTGATCTGATACTTAATGTGTGACCCTGGGCAAGTCACTTAAACCATTTTGCTTCTGTCTCTCTAAAATAAGCTGGAGAAGAAAATGGCAAACCACTCCCAATATCTTTGCCAAAAAAACCCAAAATGGGGTCACAAAGAGCCAGAAATGACTGAACAACAAATTATGAAGAAGGAAACAAAAAAGTTAAGAGAGGCTAGATGAGGTGTCCATGTTCCCATAGCTAGTAAGCATAAGGGCTAGGATTCAAACTTAGTATCCTCACTCCAAATCTAGTACTTTTCCCCATTCTACCAGCCTGAGCCCCAGCTCCTAGATAAGGCTATATCTATCTATCTATCTATCTATCTATCTATCTATCTATATATATATATATATAAAAGAACAATAGTAATCTGTGCACCCAGTACTGTATAATTAGTACCTGCAGTTTACAACAACCTGGCTGGGGGGGAGGGAGGCAGTGTCACAATAATTTAAGACCAAAAATGAAAGTTTTAGACTCAGACATAGAAAACGTCAAAGTTCATTTATGAAGCTGTAAAGAACACTAAAAGGTCTGTAGGTAGGGTGGGCTAGGGTCTAGCAGAACGAGTTATAAGCCAAGTAGAATAAGCTGCAGCCTCTAAAATATTATTTTAAGCAATGTTTACCCCACTGCCTCTCAGAAAGGGGGAAAAAAACTACTGCTTCTGCCTTCAACAGCACTTCATTAGATTAAGGCTCTGATCCCTGATGGTTTACCATTTGCCTACTTCATAATCTTACCTCTGCAGGCTACTGATCACCCAACAGCTCTGAGTGAGAAACACTATGCAGGAGAAGTAGGGGTCTGTAGCATAGACCCATAGGTATTATATACATTAAGAGCCTATTTATAAAACAATTATCAACTACAAGTGGAGGGACTGACCTCAAGGGCCTATCTGTCCAAATCAGAGAAGCCTTTTTCATAAGGTGCACTCCATTTGGAAACTAGATAGACACTCCTACTCTTGGGGGAGAGTCTTGAATCCTATTCTAGCATGAAAAGTTCAGAGAGCCACAGGACAAAATAAGAGCTAAATCCCACTCCTCCATATGACAGCAGTTCTGCAGCTCTCATGAAACCATAAGCTACATTCCTTTTTCATACTGCTAACAGAGGGGGCCCAGACACCCTAAAGATCACCATCAAACCGAGCCCATGCACTCTCCCAGCTCTGAGAGTTCAATGCCTATACAGAGTGACAGATTTGAATGTCCCAGGCCAGTTGGGGCCATGGCTCTAAGAGAACCCATGTGGCAGTGGGAAGAAGGAAGGAGAATTATTTTTTCACCTCCTGAACTCACAGTAAAATCAACTAAATTAAATGAATGTTCTTTGCAACAGCATTAGTACTGCTCCCAGACAAAGACCTGTAAGCCTAGAAAAGAAAACCAGGACTCATAAACAACCCAGAATTGTAATGCTCTCCAATAAAGCAGTGAGAGGAAGCTCTAAGCTCTTCCTTACACCAACCCCCTCACCATGAATCTCACTTTCAGGTTGCTCTCAGGGTTGGCTAACTGCTTGCATGACAAAGTCAAGGGAAACCACAGAACTTAAGAGAGAACGGGTTCTGTAGAGGATGTCAAGGAAGAAAGCCCTCACATTAAAAGAGGTGGCCTTCCTGGGAGAGATGGGACATGATCCCTCTGAGCTGGTTTCTTTAACCATAAAGCAGACTATTCCTCAATGCTGGTAGTGCTTAAACCTATTGCAGATGGCTATTCTAGCTACTAGTCTTTCATATAAATCATTTCTCCTTGACACTGCATACTAGGGAAGGGGTCTTGAAGTCACTGAGACAAGGGGGGTACCTTTAACACCAAATACAAAGCATTCTGTAGACCATTAAAAGATGATTCTTAACAGAGGTTAGGCATTTCTGGGCCCCTGAAAAAGTAGCAGAGGCCAGAAGGTCATTTCTCTACGAATTTCAGATGAGAGACTTTAAGGCCAACTACCCCACCACCAAACCAACGGCAGCCTCCATTTCTCAGCCCACCCCCCCCCCCACCCCCCGTGCCTTACCTGCCACTGCTGATTCCTCGGGGCTGGTTCCTGGAGGCTTCTCTCCTTGGCCGTGGTGCAGAAGGAGCGCCCATAAGAGCCAAACTGCCAGGCAGGGGGTCACATCCATGGCTGAAGGCTACGCGGCCGGTAAGGGGAGCCTGGACGCCCTCTCCTTCAGCATTCGGCCTAGCCCGGCCCTCAGCCCACGCCGCTGCTCCCGCTCTCAGCCTCCCAAGGCACCTCCGCAGCCCCAAGCTGGGCAGGAAGAGGGCAAGAAGGTGAAAGTCAAGTATTGGGGTTCCTCGTACCCCAAGCCCGCAGATGATCCCCTGCTAGCTCCGGGCACGCCTCAACGTCCTGGGGCTTCGCAGCTTCCCCTCGAGTCCCAGAACACTGTCAGTGTGTCTGTCCTGCCAGCGGCAGCTATCGGTAAAGGTCAGGCTCTCCGAGCCGGGGGTGGGGGTATCCAGAGCCAGGCCCCCGTCTCGGTCAGCCTAATTCTGCCCGCAGCGAGCGGCAGCGACGGCCTGGGCGCTCCAACTCCTCGCAGCTGCTTTACAACCCCCTCCCCCCTCCCAAAGCACTTGCCGCTTCCGGAGAGTTTAAGGAGGGAGGGAGGGAGCCTTTGGAGGCCGTGTCGGCCGAGTCGCCGCCCGCAACAACAGCCCCCCACCTCCCCACCTGGAAAGCCACGGGGTTCACACGCTAGCAAGCTTAATGCAGCGCCTGGGCACTGGAAGATACGGGACAAGAGGAACCACTGCTCTCGACGGACCCTAGCCCCCAAAGAGATTCCGGGATGCTCTCCTAGCCAGAAGGGACGGGACCTAAAGTTCAGGGTGTTCGATCCCTGAAACCGGTTCTGGCTCAGGCCTCCCAAGGAACGCACTGACCTACGGGGCAAGCTGGTCAGAGAACTGGGCTAAGTGCCCCCCCCCCCCACCATGTATGTCTGGCTTAGCGCCCACCACGAAGGGCAGCAGCAGCCTCAGCTTGCAGCCCGCCCCAGGCTTTTGTACAGTCCCAGCCCCTTCAGCCCCGCTGAGCACAGCACGGACCCGCCCGGCCCTAGACGGGGTAGGTAGGCTAGGGCAGAACAGCTCCCGGATCCCAAAGCCCTCCCCGAATTGAGCACAGGCAGGGCGGGGGAGAGGGGGCGGGGCTCCAGTTCCTTCCCCTCCGCCCCCTCCTGCAAGGCCGGCCTATCCTGGGATGACCTAGCACACAAGCGCCGCCCCTTGTCCGCCTAACCGAGCCACTCTCCCCAGATAACCCAGCTGTGGCCAGCCTCCTCCTGGGTGGCCCCCAGTACTGCAGGCCTCTGCTGGGACAGGCCCTTTTCTGGGTTGCTACGGTTGTACCCTTGTCCAAGCCCCAGTTGCTCCTTCCTTGCACTAGAGCCTTTACTCTACTGGGGGGGTGCTTCAGAAATTCCTCTGCCCCACCACCACCTACGCACAATGGTCTCTTCCCCCTCCCACCTGCTCCTCACAATGAGCCGTTCCGGGAGCCCTCCCCTCCTCCCACAGTGAATGGGCTCTCCCGCGATAACCGCTTCGCCGTGGGGCGGGAAACCGAGAGTTTGCTTCAGCCGATGACCCCGCCCCCACGGCGGGGCTCAGGAAATTGAATATGACACGATGGGACCGGGACTAGGGCCTCTTCCTCCCTCCCCGATACCGTCTAGGCCACCACCCAGATGGCAGAGGCGACAACCGTCCGGCCCAGCGCGCGACCGTCGCGCGCTCCCGCCCGCCCGCCGGCCGGTTCCTCAAAGCCTCGCCCACTCCTCCGCACCCCGTAACCAATAAGAGCACGTTTCCTCTTCACGATCGGCCTCGGGGATCCACCCACCGTCGGACCTTCCTAACCAATCGGATCCCATCTCGTTCGCACGGCGGCGCCTTGCGCCAGCGCCCCCTAGTGGACGAGTGGAGGGTCTTCAAGGCCACGCACGTGCCCGAGCTTGTAACGGGGTTCAACCAAAGACAATCCCTTGACTCAACCAAAGACAATCCCTTGATTATTATCGAGGTTTTCTAGGGTAAATATTACCAGTTGCTAAATGGGAAAAGTATCTTTTCCCTATTGGAGAGGACATGTGCATTTTTAATTTTCTTCCAATGTGGTAGGCTGAATTCTGCTATGAGCCAACCATAGCTTTCTCTTTTCTGATGTCAAGCAATAAGCATTTATTAAGAGCTTACTATTTTGTCAGGTACATAGGTAAACGCTGAGGAAGCAAAGAAAAATAAAAACACTGTCTCTACCCTCACATTCTAATGATGGAGGCCTCTGTGGTCAGACACTTGCCATCTTTCTGTCGAAGCCGGACCCAACAATTTGCTAATGAATACATGAGGCCAGGGTGAGACAATATCCCATTGAAGCCTTCAAAGAACATTATTTTAAACACCTACACAGTGCAAGGCCTGGTACTAGTCTCTAGTGATGCAAAGACTTGCCTCAAAATAAAACTGTCCAGGTCCTGGGTAACTTACAGATAAGAAAACATGACGTAACTTGGAGCCTGGGACAGATAACAGTTTAATAAGTCTTGCTCCCTGCCCTCAGTCTTGCAATCTAGTAAAAGGAGAATAACACCTGAGCCGCCTTCCTAAAAGGAAGTAATAGATTAGGAAAATGCTTTGAAAACTGATAAAAGTAAAATTCTTTGTTATAAAGGAAATCCAGATGATATCAATAAAATATTTTTAAAATATTAAAAGAAAAACTGATAAAGCACTTCGCAGACATGAAGGGATACTATGATTACCAACCAGTTCTAATGCTGAAGGATATAGACGTAACGTTCCATTCAACAAGCATTTATTTACTAAGTTCTCACTATATTCAAGGCACTGGGTTAGGTTCGAGGAAAACAAAGCCAAACTTGAAGCAGCTCCTGCCTTTGAGGAGCTTACATTCTTCTAGTTGACGGGACATAAATGGGGATAGTGGAAGAAGCAGTTGTAGTTTAATAGAGTACACTGGCTTTAGAGAGTCTTTGGAGCCAGGTTTAAATTCCAGTTTCCTCTACTGAAATTGAGGTCAGCTTTCCTACTAACTGTATGACCTTGAGGAAGGTCCCTTTGCTCTCTGTAGCCCAGTTTCCTCATCTACAAAATGGGGCTAATAATGCACTCCTTTCCTCACAGAACTATTGTGAAGAAAGTACAGGAATAGAAGTTATTATTAAGGCTTAGGGATCACCCACAATATTGAATCTTCAGAGATTTTGATGTGGGACTAGCAACATGGCCCACCTATCTGACTACTTGCCACAGTTTTGTACAACAGACTTAACCCCAACTGCCCTCCAAAAAGCAAAAAAAAAAAAAAATTTCATGCAGTTTGCTAGACCAAGCTCTTCTGAATATCCTTGGATCTCACTGAGGAGGCTCTAGTATTCTGGGACTTTAAGGATACATTGTTAACTAGAAACAGGAACAGTTGCAGAAATGCACCATCCATAGAGGATCCCTCTTCCATTTGGACTATTCACAAATGATCTACCATGAGACTAGGGAACCTCTTTGACCAAGATACATGTTCCCACTTTATGCTTTCCTGATTATAATAATGAATAATAGCATCTACTTATTATAAATGAGATAATATAAAAGTGCTTTCCAAGTCTTAAAGTATTATACAAATGCTAGCTATTGGGGTGGCTAGGAGGAGCAGTGAATAGAGTGCCGGCCCTGGAGTCAGAAGGACCTGAGTTCGGATACAAACAAAAACCTAGCTGTGTAACCTTACTTAACCCCAATTGCCCTCCAAAAGGCAAAAAAAAAAAAAAGCTAGCTATTAATAATTGCAAAAGTTAGCTTTCTATAGTGCTTTAAGATCTGAAAAAAACCCTTTATAAGTATTATCTCATTTGATATTTATAATTAGAAGATTGTTGGACAGTTTTCACTATGGCAGGAATCTTGTATGCCCATAATATAGCGGCTACCAAATATTAGCAATGGTGACTTCTATGCAAGGAGTTACATAATGATAACATTATCATATAGAAATCTATCATTTCAATGGTATAAAGAGCTCCAGGTGAGGAAACTCCCTCTAGGATGCAGGCTGACAATTTGTAGTTTTAGGCTTACCTAGAAAATTGAGAGGTTAGTGACTTGCCCAGAGTCTGACAAGCCAGTATGGGTCAGCAGCAGAACTTGGAACCCAGATCCTTCTGGCCTCTAGGACATTCTTTATCCACTGCACCATGCTGTGTAGTGAACATCATACAGGAAATATAGGTTCAGAAAAGGAGATTCTATTTTTTTTGCAGGGCAGTTGGGGTTAAGTAACTTGCCCAAGGTCACACGCTAGGTTTTTGTGTACGTTAAGTGTCTGAGGCCGGATCCGAACTCAGGTCCTTCTGACTTCAGGGCTGATGCTCTACTCACTGCGCCACCTAGCCGCCCCAAAGAAGAGTCTCTTATCCCGTAGCAAAAGTGAGAGAGATAACATGGAAATTCTGAGTGCTGCAGAGGAACCTACAGAATGTTAAAAAAAAAAATTCAAAACAGCTCTTTAGTTATTGAGGGCTTAAGGGAGGATGAAGACAAGAATCCCATAAAGGAGAACTCAGAAAGGGGTTCAGATCTGCACTAATGGAGTGAGCATCCAAAATGAGAGCAGAGATCCTTTAACCGATTGAAGCCTAGGTTTATAGGGAGAATCGGAAAGTTGCCATCCTGAGGACTGCTTCCACTCTCCAACTATAGTTCATGTGGTGCCCCCTGGTGCCCAAAGCAGCAGCTTGCATCTGTGACTGAGCTAGGAAAAGAATGAAGTCTGTAGTCTCCTTACTGTTACCTCCACTTACACCTTACTCCTTATTCCGTCATAGAATTGTGCATCCTACGCCATCCCCAGTCTTGCCTGTTGTCTTGCCACGGAGACCTCAGTTGATTCTGAAGGGGACTTTGCGCAGCTCTGCCTCACTTAAATCCAATTCAAGAGCAAGTCAACACTTCCTTGTGATGTCACTGGTCCTCTTCGAGAGTGAAGGATGAACAACAATTACAGAATTCATAGAATCAAAAGATTTAGAACTGGAAAGGACCTTAGCTGTCACGTAGTAAAATATCATTTTAAGATGTGAGAAAGATTGAGCCCAGAGTAAGATGACTCTTAAACAGGCTATGACATGAGCAGTCCATGGAATCCATTCAGTTAGTATTTGTGTCTTGAGCAGGTACTGCAGACTGATAATCAGTTTAGCTTAGTTTAACTTGGCTGGAGATAGGAGGAAAGGAAAGCAAAATGAACTTGTGCCTAATCTTCATGGCAAGAGTTTATGGCTTCTACCAGATTTCTATCTTTTTGCCAATCCCTCTGCCTCCAGGCAAAGCCCCTTCCCTTATGCTTCAGGGTAGAAGACAGGAAAGACAGCATAGTTCAGAGAAATAATCCAGGGATTTGAACTGAGAGGACCTGAATTCAGGTTATCTGTGCCAATTCCTACTGTTGTGACCTTGGACAACTTAGCCTGTCTGGACTTCAGCTTTTTCATCTGTAAAAAAGAAAGGTTTGCATGACTTGAGGGGTCTGATAGTGATGCATGGTGCCCACTTCCAGACAAGACTCAAAATGCAGAATAAGACATGTTTTTGGGCATGGCCAATGTAGGAATCTGTTTTGTTTGGCTATACATATTTTTAACAAGGATATTTTGTTTTGCTTAGTTTTCCAGTTTGAAAGGGGGGTTTGGAAGAAAGAAAAATACATGCTTGTAAATTGAAAAAGAAAAAAAAAAGAAAGGGTTGGATCAGATGATTTATTGGGTCCCTTAAAGCTTTAAATCTATGAACCTATGATCCTAAGTCACCTTTTCAGGCCTAAGCTCCCTCACCCTTTAAAATGAGAAAATTTTATTAGATGGTCTGTGAGGACCCTTTTAGTTCTAAATCCTATCATTCTATGAACCATAATTCTCAATCTCCCTTGCTTCCAATGTCAATGTCATGGAGGAAATTCTCCCTTGGGCATAACTCCAATCCTTCCTGTTAAAGACTGAGTCAAGTCTGGATCAAAGTAAGTCATACTGGATCACAGAAAAAGCTTTCCTATGTCCTTGTCTTCTTCCTATTCATCTTTTAACCAGGAATTTCAGTCAGGGAAGGCGATACTGACCTGATCAGGGAGAAGGTAGATTTTTCATTCACTTCCAAGGTTCCAGGATATCAGCATCACCCCCCTTCAAGTTGCTTTTCCACAAGAGACAATGTCCAAAGCATCTTTTTTATCTATTCCTCTAAGACATAGCACAGGATTCTCTGTACATAATAGTTACTTAATAAATATTTGCTGTATGAACAAGGTTACTAAGTGACTCTCTTCTATGGGCTTTCCCCCTTCCCCCAATTCCCAACTTCTTTGGAATGTCCTTCTCTATCTTTTTCCCCATCTTGCCAAGCTTTGAGGACCAAGTCTAGTCTCACCACATCCAGGAAGCCTTCCTTGCCTACTGCAACTAATAGTGACCTCTTTCTTCTCTAACAATAGTAGATCACTCTTACATAGATCAATCACCAAGAACTTTTGCATTCATTATGTCACTTAATCCTCACTTCTTTATTTCTTGGAAAAAAATTTAATTCAGCAGACATTAATTAAAAAGCTACATGGAAGGTCCAAGGCTCAGCTCAGGGGATATATATATATATATATGTGTGTGTATGTATATATATATATATATATATATACACACATACACACACACACACATATATATATATATAAGGAAAAAATGACTTCTATATAAGAAGCTTGTTTTTTTTCAACTTTTTTTATGGACCCCATCTTTGGCAGTCTGATGAATTCTGTAGACTTCTCAGAACATGTTTTTAAAAGCATAAAATAAAATACATAGGATTATAAATGAAGCCAAATATGTTAAAATATAGTTATCAAAATATTTTTAAAGTATGTTCACAGACTTCAGGTAAAGAACCCCTATAATTATCTCATTGTATCCTCAATAATTCTGGAACATAGGTGCCATTATTATCCCCATTGTACAAATGAGGAAACTGAGGCAGGCAGAAGTTAAGTGATAACACCATACAGTTAATAAGTGGTCCAAAGTCAGATCTAAACTCAGGTTTTCTTGACTCCAAGCCTAGAGCTCTATCCACTGAATTATCTGGATCCCCATAGGGAGTATAAGACAAATATGAAAATTTCATACAATGCAAAGTAGAATAAAAGCAAATGAGGAATCACTTTCAGGTGATTTAATTAAAAAACATGTATTAAGTGCCTACTATGTGCCCACTGTTATGCACCAGACATACAAACACAAAAGTGAAACTACCTATACCCTCATGAAGCTTGCAGTCTAATGATAGAGATAATATACAAAGGAGAGTGACAGGCAGAGAAAGGAGATTTTGTCTGAGAAGTCACAAAAAGATTGACTAGAGACCTAGGGCCCTTTGAACATAGTTCCAAATAAGCACTGGCATTTAATAGGCCATGTCATTGTAAGAAAAAAAGAGAGGTAGTATGTGAGAGTGACAAAGGTGATATGAGGCACAGAGTGCTGAACCAATCATGGACTTATCTTTTCCAAGCTAAATATTCACATTCAACAAACATGGGAGTCCCAATGCAAAACAACTGTCAAGAGACTCAACAGCTACAGATTAGAGAGCTTCTCCATGCCTGAACAGTTTATAGCTGACATAGAGGGAAAGCTGAGTTGGCACTCGGTTAGCAACAGTAGAGGAGAAAAAGAGAGGGCAGCTTTCAGATACTTAGTATACGGTACCACATTTATGAATCTGGGCCAGAACACTTGCAAACATCAACATTGGTTTGATGAAAATAATAGGGAAATTCAGAAACTGCTAAATGAAAAATAATAATTTCACAGGGTTTACCGAAAGGACAGTTCATCAGTCTCTAAAAAGATAGCATTTAATTCCATCAAAAGTAAAGCATAAGAGAAGTTTAGAGAGAAGTAGGATTCTTGGCTCAGTAAGAAGCAGATTAGATTCAGCTTTATACTGATAGCAACAATCCAAAGTGCTTCTATGAAGCCCCGAAGCCAACCAAACATCTCTGATAGTTCTCAACTACTCAACATTGATAGAATCACATTGATCATGGAGAGATGGGCTGAACACTTTCATAGTGTTCTCAACAGTCCATCTTCAATCAATGCTGAAATCATTGACCATATACCTGAGGTTAATCCCTCCCCAGCCAACTGTCCAACTGAAGAAGAGGAATAGATAAAAAAGACGCTTTGGACACTGTCTCTTGTGGAAAAGCAACTTGAAGGGGGGTGATGCTGATATCCTGGAACCTTGGAAGTGAATGAAAAATCTACCTTCTCCCTGCTCAAGTCAGTACCACCTTCCCTGACTGAAGAGGTTTTGAATGCCATTAGGCTCCTCTTGTTTGGCAAAGTACTTGGTGCTCATTCCATCTCAGCAGAGATTTCCAAGGCAGAGGGTCCACTGCTCATACAAAAGCTGACTGATTAAAATCTTCTAGCTGTATGGTAAGAGGAAAATATTCCCCCTAGGAGATCAAGTATGCCTCCATTGTCCATCTCTATAAAGGAAAAGGAAACAAGTTGTCTTGTGACAATCACAGCTGGCACTCAGTCACTGCTGACAAGATTCTTGCCAGAGTCCTACTTAATCAGCTGAGCTGAAAGATGATCATCTACCCAAGAGTCAGTGGGGCTTCAGAAAGGACTGAGGAACAGTCCTCACAGTGTTTGCTGCCTGACAATTCCAGGAGAAACGACAGGAAGTTTTACACAACATTCATCAACCTGACTATGGCCTTTGATACTGTCAGTCATGAGGGCTTATGGAAGATCATGGCAAAATTCGGTTGCCCAGAGAAGTTCATCAGTACTTTACTCCAGTTTCATGATGGTATGCTTACACTGGTTCTGGATAAAAGACAATGCTCTCATGTTTTCCCAGTCACCAATGGAGTGAAGCATGGCTGTGTGCTTGCTCTCATACTTTCTAGCATGATGTTTCCAGCACTGTTGTCAGATGCTTCAACAAAAATGGCATCAAAGCCTATCAATTGGGGAATGGCTGAACAAGTTGTAGCATATGAATGTAATGGAATACTATTGTGCTATATAAGTGATGAGCAGGTAGATTTCAGAAAAACCTGGAAAGACTTATATGAACTGATGTGAGTGAAGTGAGCAGAACCAGGAGAACATTGTACACAGTACAGTTGTGCAATCATCATCTATGACAGACTTAGCTCTTCTCAGCAATATAAGTAGTCCAAGACAATTCCAAAAAACTCACAATGGAAAATACTATGCACGTCTGGGGAAAGAACTATGGAATCTGAATACAGATCAAAGCACATTATTTTCACTTTTTTTGTTTTTTCTTTCTTGTGGTTTTTCCTTTTGTTCTAATTCTTCTTTCACAACATGACTAATATGGAACTATGATTAATATGAATGTATATGTATAATCTATATCAGATTGTTTGCTGTCTTGGGGAGGGAGGAGGAGAGGTTGGGATGAGAGGTTTGGGAGTCACTATCTTATAACTTGGCCAAGTTAATTAACCTCTATAGGCCTCAGCTTCCTCATCTGTATCATTAGAGGACTGTACTAAAAGACCTCTAGGATCCCTTCTAGCTCTATATCTATGAGCCTATGAGTCATCAACAAGGAGGCAATGATTGAAGAAAAGGGAATGGTTGAGATTGCCAAGACTGAGAATATAGAATGAGAAGATAAAGTCAAGAATAGTCTTGTTCAAGCAACTAGGTGGCACAGTGAACAGAGCACTGTCCCTTGGAGTCAGGAGGACCTGAATTCAAATGTGGCCTTAGACACTTAACACTCACTAGCTGTGTGACCTTGGGCAAGTCATTTAACCCAATCCCAAACCCAATTGCCTGCCTTTCTCCCTCCAAAAAGACAAAATAGTTTTAGAAGAGTCTTGTTCGACACAATTGAAAGTGGGAGGAGAAACAGCAGGGGAACTGTTAAAATTTACTAAGATGAAAGATTCAGAGAAGTAACAATCTAAAGGATCTAAAATTATTATGATAGGCTAGAGCATTGGACTGAATTTGACAAGATCAAATTCAATAAGAATAAATGTAAATTTTTACACTGAGGTCCCCAAAATATCAACTTTACAAGTATAAAATAGGGGGGGCAAGGATAGATAGTAGTTGTTCTGAAAAAGATCTGGAGGTTTTATTGGGCTACCAACCCCAATAAGTTTCAGCAATGTAATGTGGCAGCCACAAAAAGCTTATGTGGTCTTGGACCACATTAAAAGAGACAGAGCTTTCAGAAATAGGGAAGGACAGTACCACTATACTCTGGCCTCATCAGAAATCAATTTAAGTGTTTGTTCAGTTCTGGATGCCATCATTTAAAATGGACATCAAAAATCTGGAAAGTGCATGGAAGAGGCCAACCAGGATGGTGAAGGGATGGAATATGAAGACTGGTTGAAGGAACTGAGCATATTTAACCTAAAGGACAAAATACTAAACAGGCAACCCTCCCCATCCTTGACTGCCCTATCTTGAGGTGTAGAGAATGGATGGGCTGGAGTAACCTTGGCAACACTAGAGTGCTGAGATTCAGCCTTCACCCTTTTTACCAGCCAGAAAATTCCAAGCACCCAGTGGGGAAGCCTCCGCCTCACCCCCCCCACCAAAAAAAAGAGAGAGAGATAAAAGGCATGCCTGGGTGTAACCCAGGGGGCAAGAAGCAAGGTGGGATTTTTGTTGTTTTTCTTTTGGAATTCAGTTTCCCCAACCTCAAGCTAAATTGTAAAGATCTGAAGGCCTTAACACATTAGGTGCTGAGGCACCACTTTCATGCCTTTGGGCACTAAGCCAATCAGGTGCTGAGTTTTGGGGCATCTGGACTCTCTGGGCTGAGCCAATCAGCTGCCAAGTAAAACCTTATACAAACTGGAAGATTGATATCGCCTCAGGGCTTGCTCCTGAGAACTTTTGATATCCTTAACAAGATGCCAGGTGGCCTTTTGTTGCAGGTCCTCCAGCTACGAATGTGAACCCAGAGGAAGAAAATGAACTTTGAGCATCGAGCTTCAAGTGTGAAGAAGAAAATGAGTGTTGAGTGTGGAGCATTGAGAAAGCTAGAGGCAGCAGCAACAGAGACTCGCTAAAGGAGCCTCCAGGTTGTGGAAGTGAATTAAGCTGAAGATCAGGAAGGAGGCTTAGCTTAAACCCTTTTTAAGGCCTGTTATCAAGGTGCCTCTGGGCTTTGTAAGTGAATTAAGATGGTGGTATTGATAATGTGTGTAAATATTGTTGCCCTGTTAAGCTTTGTTTTCCCAGAGACAGAAGCTAGGGGCAGGAGGCCCTGGAGTCTGCTGCCAAACTGGAACAGGGAAAGCTTGGAATGGAGCAGTCCCTTCCCCGTGAGCTGAAACAAGGAACAGGAGTAGAGAGCTGCCTGTATCAGGATCCAGGTAGGAGCTGGAAGCAGTTGGCCCACAGCCCTGCAGGAAAAGGAGGGGCCACAGGGCAGAATTAAAAGTCAAGATGAAAACTTCATAACAAGGCAAGCACAATGAGAGAGTGTCAGGTGGGAGACTGTAACAACAGCTTGGAAAGGACACACCCCCGCCAAGAATTTAGACACTCTATTTTGATTGAGGGGACTGTAACCTACTATGACCTAGGGGTGGAGTGTGTGGTATTTTCTGCTACCCCTTAAGGATGTGTTGTGCTAGGAAAGACCCTGGTCTGGGACCCCCTGATTGTATAAACAAGCATTTTGGGGCATGTTATAAGACATAACTGAATACAATGAAATATGCTATGTGCTATGGTGTCATGTTATATACTGGATGATATATTTTGTTTAAGACCATGTGGCCACTTTTGTAATAAGTTATTATGTTGTTATGAATTGTTATGCTTTAGTTTATTTAATAATAAGGTTTAGTTTTTTAATAAATAGAGTGTTCATTATACTTTTCAGTTAGACCCTTAAATTATTCATAGCAGCCCTCAGGTGTGCTGTGTTGATTGGTGTTACCCTGGGCTGGGACAGACTGGGTGCTTTTAACTTTATCTGAATCGGTATAGCTTCTAAGAGACCAACAAACAAGTGGATTCAGAGTGGCATAAGAGGGTCTCTCTCTGACAGGCAACCCCAGACTAGGAAGTGTAGTGTTGGGGGGGTGACTCTCTGTAGTCTTCTCCCTCCTTTCAGTCCCCAAGAGACTAGTGACCACACCCTGTTGCCTAGAGGTTTCTCCCCACAGAGTGGGCAAAGGGGGAATGAATGGGATGTTTCCTCCTAAAGCAGAGCCAGTCTATCTGAAAGGATGGCAGAAGTCATCTTTTTTCCCATACTTGCCTATCATTCCTCATAAATGGTCATCAATATCCTGCTAGGAGGGCCCCCCCCTCTCCCTAGGCCCATGGAGCCCACTATCCTGTAAAGTTACCCATCATCTTCCCTTGGTACAGGTTAGCTTGTTAGGAAGGCTTTCCTTGATGTCAAGCTAAAATCAAGAAGTAGCATGTCAGATAGAAAATCAGACCTTGAAGCCAGGAAGGCCTAGGTTTCAGTTCTGTGTCTGATCCATCCTGACTTTGTGAGCCTGGACAAGTCACTTGACCTCTCACTGAGACAGGTGGGAATCTGCCCTCCTGGAGGAACTTTCCTCAACTGGAGAGGCTTTCCCTCTCTGCCAGTGACATCACAGATCCAGTCCCAATCACCTGGCCACAAGGCTATTGATTTCCTCCTAAGTACCATCTAGGTTGAATGCTACCAGGTGAGCAATGGTGCCTGGGCTGCCCCAGTGGCTAGCTAGAAAATAACAACCAGTTTTATATGCCATAGCAAAAGCAGAAGAGGAGACAAAAAGATCTTCTGTACCTCAACCCCAGCTTCCAGCCTGCTCCTGACCCCCATTTCAGCTGATTGTAGCAGGTTTGCATTATCAGAACCCAAAATGGTAGTAGGGTCACATTGGTACCCAAGAAAACCAGCTTCATCAGCATTGTTTAAGTGATTATTATATACCAGACACTGACTGCTGATCATCTGAGCCTTCCATCTCCAAGCACTTTAGTGATAGGACCTTAGGGATCAGCCAAATAGAGGGAGGGGGGCAGCTTTGCCCAAGGTCATAAATAGCTACTTAGGGGAAGAGCTGGGCCTTGAGCTCAAGTCTCCCAAGTCTCAGGCCAGTGCTCTCTTGCCTTTCTTCTAATCTAGCCCTAACCATTCTTATTTATCTTTGGCATTTAAAATAACACACCTTAGATTTTGCTGGCTTCTTTGTAGAAGTAATTGGGATGAGAATGAGGAAGAATGAGGATAGGGGAGAGGACATAGCTGTTAATCTAATTAGTTACAGTTTTTTAAGCCTGTTCTTTTGTACCTATAAATACTGTACATTAGATAGATACTATATACATATATAATATTGTATAAGTCTATATATGTATACACATGGATTTGGGAGGGGGCAGTGGCATGAGATGCTTAGGACAAGCAGGTATGGGGACAACAAAGATCCTTCACCTGGCAAATAAAGTATTCATGAGCAAAAGAGAGAGACAGAATAGGCATCCTAGAGAAGTCATGGGTTCTTCCTCCTTGGAGGTCTTGAAGCAGACACTGGACAACCACTTAGGCATATTATAATGAGGGTCCCTTTCATGTATGAGTTGGATTAGATGGCTACTGGGGCCCTTTCTGAGATACTGTTGTAAAGGGGGGGATTGAAACCTCTTCCCCCCCCCCACCCGCCCCAGTTCTGATACTTTTATTAAGTGAGGACCCATGGAGAAGTGTTGACTCAGTAATCAGAGAGGCATGAACATCTCAAATATTTCTTTTTTTTAATTTTATTTATTTATTTACTTTTAGTTTACAACATTCAGTTCCACAATCCCTTGAGTTCCAAATTTTTTCCCTCCTCCTCCTCCCCCTACCCCCCATGGTGGCATGCAACCCATATAGGTTCTACAGATAGCTTCATGTTAAACATTAGTCAAGTGAACATCTCAAATATTTCAACTAAGTTTGACAGAAAGTCTGTTCATATTAACTGAGATTTGTTCATACCCTGAAGTTGAATCCATAGAATAACAGATCAGTTCAGAACCCAGAGAACCAAACTTCTAGCAGTGAAGAGAATATGGAATCTGGAAGTGGAGAAAAACCTCTGGACAAGGCACAGAGAAAAAAACTGATTGGGATAAGGATAGAAGAGAATGCCTTAGTCTTTGATCTTGGTCTTTTCCTTCCCACCCATCCCTGCTCCTTGTCCAGAGGAGGACCTTGTGTACTTCAGAGGACCATTTTTTTTTAACTTTTCACCAGCATCCAAGAAGTGTCCCTGGGACAGCAACAGCTGGTAGCACTGTTCACATTGAGCCAAAGACATAGGGGATGCAGTGATGAAAGGTAGATTGATTAGTGGCATAACTGGATGGGTCACAGATTTTTTAACTGAAGAGAGGAGGTCTGTTTGTATCTATTATACCACTGAAGTAAATATCAGTTTCTAAAATGAATTAAAGTCTGCCTGACTGATATCAGCTGATAATCATGGGGAAAACATATGCTGTAGGGGGACTTCTAAGCTATAGTGCTAAAAAAAAAAAAAAGACATGACATCTTCCAAACTCTGAGAATTAACCATAGGGCCCATAGGAATATAATGGCTGCCCTCTGGGGACTCAGTTTGTCAGTTCTAGTAGGGGCTGGCAGAAAAACTCTACAGTATATGCTTACACTGGGAAGAAGAGAAGGAGTCACATCAGGGAAGTCAAAGAAAAAAAGGGCGTCTGGAAAGCAGGGGATGGCAAGCTCTCATATTTTTGACTGATGTAAGTGACCCTAGTGATTTACATACATCTTTGGGACAAATTATTATTTATTCTATGATTTCCATCCAGTTCCTCTCTTTTGAATAAGACCTTCTAGTGTATAGTATGAAAAAGAAAGAAAACTGCCTAGAACACTGAAAACTTAAGTGACTTGCCCTGTGTTACACAGTCAATCAAGTAATAAACATTCATTAAGTACCTATTATGTACCAAGCACTGTAGTAAGCCTCAAAGATACAAAAAAGCAAAAGACAGTCCCTGCCCTTCTAGGAGCTCACAATCTAATGAGGGAGACAATAAGCAACTATATACAAACAAGTTATGCAGATGTTAAATAGGAAATAGCAGAGGGAAGGCACTAGAATTAAGAGGAATTGGGAAAGGATCCCTGTAGAAGATGACTTTTAGTTGACACAAAGGAAGCCAGGGAAACCAAGAGGTGGGATGAGGGAGGAAAGCATTTCAGGCATGGGGGACAACCAGAGAAAATGCCCAGAGACAAGAGTTGGTATGTCTTGTTCAAGACATAGTAAGGCCAGTGTCACTGGATTGAAGAGGACATGTCATGGAGAAAAATATAAGAAGACTGGAAAGGTAAAAGAGAACTACATTATGAAGGACTTTAGATGCCAAAAAAAGAATTTTGTATTTGATCCTGAAGGGAACAGGAAGCCACTGGAGTTTATTGAGTAGAGGGGGTAGAATGGTCAGACTCATACTTTAGGAAAATCACTTTGGTGACTGAATAAACAATGGACTGGACTAGGGAAGAGACTTGAGGCCAGCAGACCCATCATTAGACTATTGCAATAGTATAAGTGTAAGGTGATGAGTGCCTGTACCATGGTGAGAAAGGGAGGCAAATTTGGGAGATGTTACAAAGGTATAAATAATAGACCTTGGCAATGAATTGGATATGGGAGGTGGGAGATAATGCAAAGCCAAGGCTGACACATAAATTGAGAGCCTGGGTGACGAGGAGGAGGTGGTACCCTCAACAGTAATAAGGAAATTAGGATGTGGGGAGAGGTTTTCAGAGGAAATATAATGAATTCAGTTTTGGACATGTTAAGTTTAAGATGTTTACTGTGCATTCAGTTCAAGATATCTGAAAGGCAGTTGGAGATCTGAGATTGGAGGGACAGGTAGGGTAGGGTAGTCAGATTTGAGAATAATCAGCAGACAGGTGGTAATTAAATCCATGGGAGCAGATTAAATCACCAAGTGAAGTTGTATAGGGGAAAAGAAAAAGTACCCAGGATAGAGCTCTGTGGGACACCTATGGTTGAAGGGCATGATCTGAAAGGGATCCAGCAAAGAAGGCTGGATAGGTCAGATAGGTAGGTGGAATATGGTGTCCTGAAAACCTAAAAAGAAGGGAATATCAAGGAGAAGAGGGTGATCAAGTATCAAAGACTGCAGGAAGGTTATAAAAAATGAGGACTGAGAAAAGGCCATTGGATTTGGCAAGTAAAAAGTCATTGCTAATTTTGGAAAGATCAGTTTCAGTGGAATGATGAGGCCAGAAACCAAATTGTAAGGGGTTAAGAACAGAGTGAGAGGAGAAAGCATGGAGACACCAACTGTCAATGGTGGTTTCAAGGAGTTTAGTCACAAAGGGCGAAAGAATTATGGAACTAGTTAGCAGGGTTGGAGGGATCAAGTGACAGGTTTTTCTGTTAGTATGCTGCAGAAGTGGTACACAAACAAGTCATTAATGAGAACATTAATGTCACTAAGATTAAAGACAGGTGCTAGGATAGAGGGAAAGATAGTAAACTAACTATTGACAGTGCTGAGGAATGTGGGAGAGTGAAAGAGGTTCAGCATAAGGTGATATTAAAATAAGATGGTGTGAAGTCAAAAGAGAAAAAGTTACTAAATGATAGTGGTATAGGGAGAGGAAATGATTGTGGGGAGCAAGGGGTATGCCTATTCCCCTTTCTGGCCTTCTGAGTTGGGGAGGTGGGGAGTGACATGAAAGGAAGTTCATCTGAGAGATCAAAGAAACATTTTGTAAACCTTGAAGTACTAGAGAAATGAAAGTTATTATTGTCATCACTTCCAGCATGGGGAACAGAGAAGGTAAATGGGGAGGTGTTGCTTCACTGAAGATATGACATTTGAGTTGGGTGAAGGATTCTGACAGGCAGAGTTGGGAGGGAAGGACCCTCTAGTCATAAATGGACCCAAAGGCAAAGGGGATAGAGATAACCACAAGATGTATCTAGGGCATCAGGAGTTGTACAGTTTGGAGTACAGAGTAGTAGAAAGCTAGGGATGAAAGGTAGAAGCAGACTTTAAAGGGCATTGAATGCCAGGTGAAAGTTTCTATGTTATTCTCTAGGACATTAGGTAAGATTTTTGAACCAAGGAGTAAATGACGTAATGAGCTCTTGTTTTAGAAGTGATTCCATTTTCCTTCGTAAATTGATTGCAAAAGAAGGAAAGGCAAAGTCTGAATGTTCTCGTAGGCACTCACAGAGTTGAGCATAGGGTAGTGAGCAAGAACATTAGAGATACCTTGTTCCAACACATTAACTCACTAAAGTTTACAAAACTATTTGCTCTCAACAGCTTCATGAAGAAGAGGATGCAAGGGCTATTATTCCTTGTTTTGCAGATGAAGAAAGTGAGTCCCAGAGGAGGGAAATAACTTAAGATAATACATTTAGGGTTAGAAAGGACCTTCAGGAATCACCCAATCCAACCTCCTCATATTATAGAAAGGGGAAGTGATTTGCCTACATCACACAGATAAAGAGTCAGAATTTGAACCCAAATCTCTTGGTTACACAATTCAGCTCTCTTCCCATTATCCCATGTTGTCTCACTACTATGAGTTTGTTGTTTTGTTTTGTTTTGTTTTTCACTCCTGTATCTTTAAGAGGTAGTGCAGTATTTGGATTCAGAGCCTTGGATTAAGATTGAATTGGATTTGAAGTCAGAAGACTTGGGCTCAAATTTTGGTTTGTTAACTGAGTAATCTCAGCCAAATTCCTTCCTTTTTCTAGACTTCATTTTCCTTGTTTATAAAATGTTTGGATTGGAGTAGGTAGAAAAGGTCCTTACAACCCTAAATCCTATGACTTGCCCCTGGCCCAAACAAGCCTTATGCCAGGGTGACAAGCAACCAGCTCTAGGCCTTTCCTTTGACTCTTGTCTCTCCCTTCCCCACCACTTCCCCACCTCCTATAGCTGAGGCAAAACCTCCTAACACCACCTGCCTCCGTAAGTCAAGGAGAAGAGGCTAAAGGGAAAGAAAAGGGGGTGCCCCATGGGTGTGGAACAGTAACATCCTGTTTTTAGGGCCTTGCAGGCAATTCTGACCTGCATCTTTGCTGATCGTGCCTTTTCCTTCATGTAAATGCCAGTTTCCCTCCCCCTCCTTCCAACTCGGTCCTTAGGTCCTTCCATTCTAGACCAGATCTTTGGAAGACAAAGGTGAGGGGTGGAAGTCCCCGGAGACCAGTTTTTACTTTTAGAAACCCTAGTGAGGAAGCCAACTCTCCAGGTGTTCATTCAACTGGGGTATCAACCCCTGATACCGGGTAAGGACAAAAGAGGAGGAAGGTTGAACTTGACTACTATTTTTCAGTATCTGAAAGGCCATCGTGTCAGTCTGACTTGTTCTGCGGGACCCTAGAGAGAAGCTGAAGAAAGGAAGATTTAACCTTGATGGAAAGAAAAATCTGAGAGTTAGAACTATTCCAAGGGATGCATTTGCCATCAGGAGAAGTCTTATGTAGACTGGAGGACCACCTGGACAAGTACGACTTGGACTACGGGGCCTTTGTAACACTAAGAGTCTGACAAAGTCCCTGTGCAGGGGTTCTGAAATTTGGAAGGAATGCCTTAAGTCTCCACAGGCCCTCTGCCTACCCCACTCCCTATTCCAACTAGGGAACTGGCAGGGCTTTGATCTGGATGGACTAGACAGAGACCTTCCAACTGAGAAATTCTGGGTTTTAAAGCTGGGGCCAGTTGTTAGAGGGCAGAAGAAAGGGCTGGGGGGAGAGACGGAAGAAAAGGACACTGGGGAGGGGAGAGGAGAGGGAGGAGCTGTAAAGAAAAAAAACGAAGGGGTTCCCAAAGCCGGAGAGAAGAGCTGGGGAGGACAGCACAGAACAAGGTGGAAAAGAGATGGGACCGAAGGAAGACCTGAGGGAGAGAGAAAAAGCAGAGGCGGGGCCTAGGGGAGAGGGATGAGACGGAGGAAGGGCCGGGGGCCGAAGGATGGACAGAGACAGTGCCCGGGGAAGTGGGGGGAGGGACCGCGAGAGGGAAGGGGAGCAGAGAGAGCCAGGGTCGAGGGAGGGAAAAGGACAAAGTGGGCGGGGCGAGAGAGAAGCCCTGGGGAAGGGCAGATGAAAGAGGGCAGAAGGTGGGGCTAGAGAGAATAGGAGACAAGGGATGGGGAAAGGGCAGAGTGCAAAGGGAAAGCTACAGAATTCTGCAGGCGGGGGAAGGTGGGGGAGGCTGAGGAAGGCGGAGAGGTCAGGGGGTGGAACTGGAGGGACTGGAGAGGCCAGAGGGCAAGAGAGAGCCGAGAAGAAGGCGGGAGTGGGGGCGGGGCCCCGGCACTTCCTCGTCGCGCCCCGCCCCCGCCCCCCGGCCCGGGCCCCGGCCCCGGCCCCCGCCCCCCCCACTTCCTCCGGCCTCGCTCTCTCACTTCCTTCTAGAGTCCCGGAGCCGCCGCTGCTGCCGCCGCCCCCAGCGCCCCCAGCGCCCCCAGCGCGGGCAGGGAGAGAGGGAGAGGACCAGGTGAGCCTGTGCCCCCAGCCGCCCCCTTCATGCCCGGGCCGGGCAGGGACAGGCAGGGGCTGCGCGGTCCCAGCCCACAAACTTTCCTTGGGACCCAGAGGACTGGAAATTGGGCGGCGGCTGGGGCTGGGGCAGGGGCCGGGGCGGCGCTCGCGCTAGCCCCTGCTCTGTCCTGTCTGCCCAGCCCGGCCTGGGGTGGGGGGTGGCACTTCTAGTCAGGCTGTGTTGGGGGGCTCGGAGCTCCTGGGAGCTTACCAGGAGAGATCTCTAGAGAGAGGAGGAGCTCCTGGAGGTGAGGGCTTTCTGCTCTGGGAAAAGGGATCGAGCTGAGTTTGAGGACGGTCTCTGTAATTCGGAACTGTGATGTCTTTGGGTCAAGTGGGGTATCTAGAATGGGGGAGGGTGAGTCAAATTTAAGTCTTGGGGGAGATCGTATTAGGGATGGGAGAAAGGATCTCGGCTAGAAATATGTAGTTGAAGGAAGAATCTCATGAATTGGAAAGGGGAGGCTGATTACTAGGGGGGTCTCGGGGCTAAAGGAAAAGTCTCAGAGGTTGAGGAAAGGCTTGCGGCTGGGTGTGGATTCTAGTTTGGAGTCTTTCGATTGAGGGCTTCCCCAAGTCTTAGAATTTAGGAGGGATTTCTACGTTGAGGGATGGGTCTTTGCTCTGGAGGTTGGGAGGAGCCATAAGAGTGTGTAGATTAGTTGGGGAGCTTCTGGATCAAGGGCAATTTCTGGACTCTGTGAAGTCAAAAGGACTAAGATTTAAAAGAATTTGAAGCTAGGGTCCTGGGTTCAGGCGATTTTTGTTCTAGGGAAATCTCTGTGGACTTAGAGAGGATCTCTGGCCTAGAGATCGCTTTTGGACAGACCTAATCCTTAGGTATAATACTTAAAGCTAGCTACCATTCATCTTTGTTCATCTTATTCTGCCCTCTGGACACAACTATTAAGGCTAAGTGTGCAGGGGCAATAGTAGAAGTTCAAGGTGTGGTAGTTCAGAGAAGGAAGAGGCCATACAGATTCTGCTGGAGAAACCCAGGAAGACTTGATGGAGGAGGTGGCACTTGTGTTGAACCTCGGAGGATGGGTAGAAATTGGGTAAACAGCCTTGAGGGAAGATTATTCTAAGTGGAGAGAACATACTAGCTGGTAATGGAAGCTAACATTTACATAACCCTTTGCTTTACATAAATCTCATTTGATCATGAGCAGTATCTTCAGGGAACAGGGCCCCCTGTTCAGTTTGACTGGGGGAAAAAAAGGTCTTTTAAGGGAACCAGAGGAAGATTATTGAGGGTCAGGCCTTGGAACAGCCCAAGTGCCAAGCTCAGGAATCTAGCTTTCTCTTGTGAGTGATCGGGAACCAAAGCTGGTTTCTGAACAGAAGAAAGATGTGATTGGAGTTGGTCTGTGGGACAGTGACTCTGGCCCTAAGTGGGGGAGGGACTGAAGGGAAGGGACTAGTGATGGGGAAGCCATTGAGTAGACTGCTGTAATCCCCTTGGAGGGAGGAAATGAAGCTTGAGCTCACTGAGGGCTGTGGAGACTGAGAGGAAGGTGCAGACGGGAGAGACCTTGTTGAGGCAGACTTGACTGATTGGATGTGAGAGTCAAGGAAGAAGGAGGAGTCAGTGATGTTCTGAAGTTTCTGAGCTTGGCTGACTGGGAGGATGACAAAAATAGGGAAGTTTGGAGGAAGAACATGCTTGCAGAAGTGGGGGAAGGGGTGAGGAAATAAGTTCAGTCTGAGCTTAAGATGCCAGGGGGAACATGTAGGATGTTCCCACAAGCAGTGGAAATATTGGGACTCAGTACTTCCCAAATCAGCCTCTTTCACTTTTGGATAGACCTAATCCTTAGGTATAATACTTAAAGCTAGCCAAGATTTGCCTCTCTGCTACCATTCATCTTATTCTGCCCTCTGGACACAAGCAGAACAAATCTCAGACTTGTTGGCCACCCTTCACATGCCTCCTCCACTCCTCTCCTCTTCCTTCCCCATCTCTTACCCCACCCTGATCTTCAAGTGAAGCATCCCTATTTCCTTCAGTCAGTACTGTACTTCTGAGTGCTAGGTACTTCTGGTTACTCTAATCATACAGATCACCCTCTTCTGGGATTTGATTGTTGTTGTTTAGTCATTTTCAGTTGTCTCCAACTCTTTGGGGTTTTCTTGGAAGAGATATTGGAGTGGATTACCATTTCCTTCTCCTGCTCCTCCTGCCAGTTCATTATGCAGATGAGGAAACTGAGGCAAACAGGGTTAAGTGACTTATCCAGGGTCACATAGCTTGTAAGTGTCTGAGGCTTGAACTCAGGAAATAGTCTTCCTGACTCCAGGTTCTGTACTCTATCTGTTATGCCACCTAGTGGTGCCAGGAATTGAGAACAGTCCAAGGGAGTGGAGAGAAGAGATTGTTGAGGACAGAATTTTAGGGAAAATACAAACTTAGGGAGTACAGAAATATGATAGGAGAAAGGTCTCTTCCTCTCTCCCAGGCTGCAGATATGAAGTGCATCCTTACTGGCAAGCACAACGGGCTAAATAGGGAGTGGGAAGTTGGAAAAGGTATATATACCTAGGCCGTATACAACAACCCCCACATTACCAGGGCTATGGTAAAGAAGTGCTGGGATCTTCACTTTGAATGAAGGAATGAACAAACAGATGGATGAATGAATGAATGAAAAAAAATTTTTTAAGGATTCATTATGTGAAAAACACCAAGAGCTAGAGATATACTGAGACAGATTCACTGCCACATCTGGAAGGTTCCATACCTGTGTTGGGTTTTCTTCTGCCCCTAAACAGAATTGATTGGGGAGGAGCTGACCCAGGTCATGATTTTCAGCCATGAATGGAGGAATTCCTGTGAGTATATGGGATTGAGAGCAGGCATGAGAAACTGCAGGGGATATGACAATATGTGTCCTTCCACAGACACTTAGGGGGAATAGGAACTAGTTGGAGCTTCCTCCTGCTTGGAGGTGAGGGGAGGAGTAGGAATGATAACCATAGCTCTCATTTCTAAGTGGAGCTGAGATGTACAAAGTGCTTTCCTTTGACAACTCTGTGAGGTAGATAGTGTTTGCAAATATTGTTAGCTCCGTTTATAAAAGAAATTAATAAATTAAGTCACAGAGAGGCAGAATTGCTTGTCTATGATTAAGCAAACCATCCCAGTGGCAGAGATGTGCAGGCTTTCTTAAAAGGTCTGGTCTCAAATCCAAAGTGCTCTTTTCATTGTTTATGATCATTGGCATTACTTTTAAGGCTTCTGAGTTTCTCTGAGGAAAGGTTTTGTGATAATAAGGGGGTCAGGATTCTGGGAGAAGATTACAACCTGTCTGAACACAGTCTTACTTGCATTTTGAGATTGCCTGGGGTCAGGGTAGTGAATGGAGAGAAAAGATATCCTTTAGCCACTTATTATTTTAGGATTTAGATCTCCAAGGATCTTTAGAGATCATGGGTCCAAACCCCTTCATTTTACTGAGGAGAAAACTGAAACCAAAGAGAGGTGAAGTCATTTGCCTAGGGAAACATGGGAAGGTAGCAAAAGAGCTGGGATTCTGACTCCATTGCAGCTAGGTCCTAGTTGGTACAAACAAGGAATCCTGTGAAGTTGTTGCCTGAATTCAGATTTGCACTATTCAGAATTATAAATGTGTAAAATGTGGTCTTTGTTTCCAGCCCAAAGGAAATGTATTCTGTGAATTCAAATAATTCCACAACATCACAGGATTTGTTATTCACATTAATCAGGACCTGACTGTATTCCACTCTGCCCATCAAGTTTCCACTACACCTGTCTGCTTGCTTATCAAAACTAGCTTTTCTTGGTGCGGCTAGGTGTCGCAGTAAGTAAGAGTGCTGGCCCCTGAGTTGGGACTACCTGAGACCAGATCCGGCCTTAGAAAATGAGCACCCACACATAAATTATGACTGGCCGTGTAACCTTGGGCAAGTTACTTAACCCCAATTGCTTTAAAAAAACAAAAACAAAAAAAAACTGCCTTTTCTTTTGGACAGCTACTTCGACCATCTCTTAAGGGGAGGACATTTGGGGCTCTGCCTCTATCTTCTCTCCTCCACTGGCTCCTTGGGCATGACTCTGGGACTCTGTGTAGTCTAAGAACTTATGCCCAACCCTTGCCCAGGATGAAGGACAGGAACTCGTGACCTCCTAGATGAAGTTTGAAAAAGTCAGTTTGCCTATGCTTCTTCTGCCTCTCCTAAGGACTGTCCTCCATCCCCCACCCTAACTGCCAAGGGTCCTTCCTCTTTCTAAAGGCATAACCTTTCCTCCAGGAAGTGCCCTCTCAAACAATCCACTGCACTTTCAGAAAGTTGTGCCTGGGGGGAGGAGGGGGTCGTCTAAGCTGTAGACTGATCTGGTTCCAAGTCAGCCTCTCCCCTTTTCCCACCCCAGGACCCTCAGCAGATGAACTCATATAGCCTACTTCCTAAGTACCTGGGCTGTATGCTAAGGCATTCTCCCATAAACTTTTTTGTCCCCTTGAACACCTTGGCTCCCTGGATCCATTGCTGCTAGGCAGCAGTAGGAATTGTAAAGATGACTGGATTTGGGGTCAGAAGTCCTGGGTTTGAATCCTTAGCTTTGCTGTCCACTGCCTTTATAAAATGAGGGGTTGGATTAAACTCAAGGTTTCTTAACCTGGGATCCATGAATTTGGTTTAAAAAATATTTTGATAACTATTTCAATATATTTAGTTTCCTTTGTATTCTGAGGTACTTTATTTTTGCATTTAGAAATGTGATTCTGGGAAGGGGTTCATAGGCTTCAGCAGATTGTCAAAAGGGTCTATGACCCACACAAAAAAAGTTAAGAAGTGCTAGACCAGATGATCTTCAAGGCCTTTTCAGCTCTTAAGTCCTATGATCCCTAAGAGTAATAAAGATGCTGTTCTTAGTTAGGACCATGAAGGGGCCCAGACACTGTGGAAGGTGCTTCCAGCCTAGACTGAGAAAAATCAAAGACTACATTAGTCCCAAGGAATGAAGGATTAATTCAGAAGGTTGAGGTGGCACTTTGTCTGAACTGTCAAGATTCCTTTTATCTGTAAGGCTAATTGTCTTCTTCAGGTTTGTCAGACCTAAATTTGTATAGTTTCTTGTCCCTTGTAAACATATCCTAGAAGACTAACTTATGCAGTCTAGATTATGTAGGAGTAGGGAGGAAAAGGGAAAGAGGGAAATAAGTGATAGGAAGGGGCACCTGGAGATGGCAATAGCAGAGAAAGGGAGGTGCTTAGAAATTGATTGGTAGATCATAGGATCAGGCTGTGGAAGGGACCTTAGAAGACAACTTCTCCTTTGGCAGAGGAGGAAAATGAAGCCCAGAGAAGAGTAGGGACTGCATAACAAGATTTGAACCCAAGCCCTCTGATTCCAAGTAAATGCCCTTTCTGCTCTACATTCAGAGATGTTGTCCTCAGCTCTGAAACCACAGATCCAAGCAGACTCTTTCTTGCACCAAAAGCTATCCTCCAGCTGGGCTGTTCATAGACTCAGAGAGCTGGAATGAGTCTTAGAAAAGTGAGTTCATTTTTATGCTTCTTTCTAGTCCCACCCTTAGGAAGGAAACAAGCATTTATTAAGCACCTACTATGTGCCAGCCACTGTGCTGTTTAGAAATATCTCAGCTGATCCTCAGTAACCCTATGAAGTAAATACTATTATTATCCCCATTTTACAGTTGAGGAAAGTAAGGCAGACAGAGGTTGAGTGACTTGAACAATGTCACACAGCTAGTAAGTGTTTACAGCTGGATTGGAAGTCAGGTCTTCCTGACTCTCGTTCAGTCATTTTTCAGTCAGATCTGACTCTTCCTGACCCAAGTGGGGGTTCTTTTGGGCAAAGTTACTAGAGCAGCTTGCTATTTCGTTCTCCAGCTCATTTTATAGATGAGGAAACTGAGGCAAACAGGGTTAAGTGACTTGCCCAGGGTCACACAGCTAGTAGTTGTCCAAGGACAGATTTAAATTCAGAAAGATGAGTCTCCCTGATTCCAGGCCCAACCCTATATCCACTGTAACACTTAGATGCCCTTAGGCTTTGTGGGGAGTTGTGGCTAGTCCTAGAAGAAATCCATAGTCCCAGTGAGGGGGATGAGAAGAAGAGAGGCTGCCTTTAGGAATATGGGACTGAGACTGGTTGGTCCTTCACTCATGGGAGGGTAGGATGGAGGGAGATATAATTAGTTATATGTAATTAGCCCACTGCTTACTTGGCTCTTGGGAAAGAGCTTGGTAGGAGTAGAGTTTAGAGATTCCATTCAGATTCTGTCTTAGCTTTATAAAATCAGATTGTTAGACCTAGAAGGAGCTATCTAATTGAGTCCCTTGTTTTCCAGAGGGTTTCCCTGAAGCCCTAGAAGTGTGAAGTGACTTGCCCTGGACCACATAGAGATAAGTTTATACTCTAATCTAGTCCTGATTTCCAAAGACTCTTTCTACTGTACCAGTTATCTGCCTTTACTCTTCTGTCAATTCCCTGAAAGGACCAATATTTATTGATAAACTAAGACAATGTCTGAACCTGAGCTCCAAGAAATAGTGGAATTGTAGCTCCCAAGACTCCCTCTCCCTTGTGGAAAAAGCCTTTGTCTGGGGCTCAGAAGTACTGGACTTCACCCTCGTCTCTTGTCACTAGCCTACTGTATGACTTTAGATTATTCCCTCCCCTCTTTGGTTCTGTTCCTTCCTCTGATAAATAAGGGGGTTGAAATAGCATCATGGAAATCTAAGAACCCTCTCAGCACTATTAACTCTGAGCAATTTTTGGAGGCACGCTTCTTCCAGGAAGTCCGCCTAGATGAACGAACCCCTGTCAGCTCCAGACTCCCCATTCTCTCTACTAATGCAGGGTTCTATCCCCTCCCCACCTTAGAAATGTTTCTAATCCAACTCTGTCCCCTATCTAATAACTCTCCCTCAAGGCTGTATCTTCCTGTCAACACAGGGAATTCCCCTTTCTGCCTTACTTTTCACCCCTTGCTCTCTGGTGGGGAGTGGTTGGCATTATCCAGTAAGGGGTGAGGGGTAGGCTGAGCAGGGGGACTTAGGAATAATAGCTAATTTATCAATAGCAATGTAAAGCATTTAAACTACTTTATCCACAGTAACCTTGGAAGTAGATAAGATATTAGTGTTATTGTTAGTTTGATATCCATATAGCACTTGAAGGTTTGCAAAGCACTTCATATATAGTGTCTCATTTGATGGGCCATGCAAATATTCTCATCTTTTCTTACAGGTGAGGAAACTGAGGTTCAGAGGGGTTGGTGACTGTCCCTGGGCCACCTGGCTAATGTTAATCCCAGGTCTCCTGTCTCTTAAGTGTAGATATCTTTCTGCTACACAACACAGCCCATGGGGTGAGAGGAGGGCTCAGAGAGCCTTAGAGGAACAGATTGCCCAACCCCTACCCCCCACAACACTCTTGACCTGATCAACATGAAAGGAGCCTCCCTGGCCAGCCTGCCTTCTTATGGTTGAGAGGATGATCCATTGCGTGTTCTGTATGGCACTGGGCAAAGCCATTTCTATTCTTTAAGCCTCAGTTTCCTAAACTGTAGAGTGAGGATGATAATACAATAGTACTAACTACCTTCCTTTTATGGCTGTGGGGAGGATCAAATGAACTGCTACTAAATTTGATTCAACAGCTGTTAATAAACACCTGCTGTATGCAGAGCCCTGAGATCAGGGCAACTAGATAGCTCCTTGGGTAGAACTTTGAACCTGGAGTCAGGAAGACCTTGAGTTCAAATCTGGCCTCAAACACACACTAGCTGTGTGAACTTTGGCAAGTCACTTAACCTCTGGTTGTCTCATGTTTCTCACCTGTAAAATGGGGATAAAACAGCACTTGTCTCCCAGTGTTGTTGTGAGGATCAAATGAGATTTGTAAAGAGCTTTGAACAATGCCTAGCATATAGTAAGTGCTACTGAAATGCCAGCTAATATTTTAGAGAGCTGTTTCCACTGGAGGTCCCAGTCCCTGGGATTGGTGTGGGGCATGTGCCTTGGGGCTTTACTCTGGAGACAGGAGTGTGTGTGTGTGTGTTTAGGGAATGAGCCTGGGGCTGGTGGGGGGAGGGGAATAAGAAAAGAAGTGGAGTTTCCTCCCTGACACAAACTTTCCCCTGTGGAAACCCCCCTCCAGCCTCCTTGGAGGTGGGGCCTGGGGCCAGGGTTGAGTTGGTTTGGAAATGGGAGGGGGTGGGGGTTCGTCCTTCCTGTTGAGGAGGGTGTGGGTGGCCCTGGGAGGTGGCGGGGGGGTAGGACACTGGTCTTCCGGCCATTCTGTGCTGTTTGACGGTTGGATATGAAATTCTCATTAGGAGTGGAGAGTTAAGCACAGTGGAAAGAGCACTGGGCCTGAGAGCAAGACACTCAGGTCTAGGCTCTGCCACTGACTGCCTCACTCACTGGTTAATGTGGGGCAAGTCCCTTGCCTTTGATGGACCTTGGTTTCTTCTTCTATAAAATGAGAGGGCTGAACCAGAAGATCTCTGAGGCTCCTTCCAGCTTTTATTCTGTTCTAAGTAAGGCCCAATATTCAATGAATCTCTGAATCCTTCGGCAGCCCAAGCCTCACCCCTGGGGTTCCCTAAGGAGTCGTCTTCTCCATTGCCCCACCCAGCCCTTTTTTCCAGCTGTGATTGAGCCTCACCCCAACCTTTGGTGGCCTATCTCCCAGGCCCCAAGCTCCATTTCCCCAGTCCCTATTGCAGGCCCAAACCCTAGGGTGCATTAGCCTCTTCTCTTCTGCCCTTCCCCAGGGCTCCAGTGGTCTGGGGAGGAGAGGGCTGCCAGCCAAATTGAGCTACAACAATTCCATTTCCTCCCTACCCACAGCCTAAGTCTGACTGCTCCATCAGATATTGGGGGTGATGTGGGGGGGGGGTGTGTGACAAGATTCTTCAGTAATTGGTTAGCACTGAGACTACACCCCCTACTGGAATCTGGGACCCAGGCACCCAATTCCCTCCCCTCCAAATCACAGTGACTGGAGAATGGGGTGGATGACAAAGGCAGTAGGGAACCCCCTCTTAAAGCTACAGGAGGAGCTTTCTAATCTGGTTATTGAACATGCCTGTGTCTTGCAGGGAAAGGGATAAAGGGTAGAGGGATGTCCATTTCTAAGGCAGATCTCATGTTCAGCTAGCTGTAGCCACTCCCCACTCTTCCCCACAGTCCCCTTTGCCCTTAGTCCAGGGTCCTCTCCCTGATCTCCCTCCTCTCTCTCTACCACCCCCCTCCAAAGAAGCTTACTACATACACAGTACACATATTTTCCGACAGCATTCAGGCGAGCTTCGTGCCCCTCTCCCAAACCCATTATCTCTTTGTGAAAAGAGTATCTGCTTTAGAATCTCAGGATTAGGTTCCAATTCTTGCCAATTTTGTGACCTAGCTTCAGTTTTCTCTTCAATCTGAGATTCCTTCCAGCTCTTAGTTCTGTTTCTAGAATCTAGTTCTATGTCTAGAATTTTATTTTTTCCAGTCAGCCATGAGGATCTCTGGTAGGTTCTTGAGTAAGGAATGGTCAAGGTCAGAACTAGGCTACAGGGCAGCCTGGCTTTGGCACTGTGTATAGGAGGGCTAGAGAGACAGACTGGATCAGAGTAAGGAAGATGCTGCTGTGAAACAATGTGGGAAGAACTGTGACCTGGACTCTGACTGGGGCTACAGGTTTGGCAAGAAGGGGATGGACGAATAGACTTTGGAAGAGAGAGAACAGACAGGATCTGGGAACGACTTGGTCTTATTTGCCTTTGTTTTATCCTTCACAAGAGACTGTATGGCTTAATGGGTAAGAGCTGACTTGAAGCAAGGAAGACAGGTTGAGGTCCCATCTCTGATAAAAACTGTGTGACCCTGGGCAAATCATTTACCCTCTCAATATTCTATGCAGTTTTCTTAGGATTTCAAGTTGCAGAGAAGGTGCTGACCTCCATTAGTAGAGGGACCTTCATCAAGTAGATCCATATACTGAGGAAGTCACAAGTTCAATTTTAGTAGGGCTCTTTGCACACAGTAGGCATCATTATTTGTATGGAAAGGAAAGAGATGAGTGTGAAATGGCCTGTTTTCAGGGTATAAGGAGTAGGGGTTGGACTTGATCTCTAAAGTCCTTTCCATACAATGACCAGAGTGGACAATAATCAGTGTGGTATAATGGGGAAAGGATTAGGTTACATGATCATGGGCAATTCCCTTCTCCTCTCTGGTCTCAATTTCCTTCTCTGTAAAGTGGGGGAATTGGACTTGATATGTGCTTTGATATACACACTTCAAGAATTATGAAGTTGGGGTAGGACTCAGGAGAGGAGATAGGTGATCTCATTAATTAGGAGACATTAAGAAGAGAAGCTGGAAAATCAGGGTAGTGCTTTCACCTCTTGTGATTTCCCCAGCCTATCCCCCTTTCTTCCCCAATTCTTTCTCTTCTCCCGCTTTGGGTTTCTTCCTTCCCCTCCCCACAGCCCAGCCAGCCACTCCCTGTTGGGACACTTCCCCTGTTCTAACGGTCAGGCCCCGACATCAGTCCTTTCTCTGGTTCCTCCTCTCCTCTTAATTAAAAAATTCAGTAAACACTTAGCACCAACTATGTGCTCCTTGCTTGGGATGCAAGGATGAAGAAAAACAGAACTTGTCCTCAGGGAGCTTGAAGAGATTAGACATTCACAAATAAGAGTGATAGGAGGAGATTATAATAGGAACAAAGGGGAGAACCAAAGTACTATTAGAAATGGGGGGGGGTGGCGAAGTGAATAGAGAGCAGGCCCTAGAGTCAGGAGGACCTGAGTTCAAATCTGGCCTCAGACACTTAACCCCCCCCCCAAAAAAAAACTAGCCGTGTGACCTTGAGCAAGTCACCTAACCCCAATTGCCCTCCTGACCCCCTCCAAAAAGAAATCTGAGAAGGGAAAGATTGGTTTCTGCTTGATAGAAAGGGAGCATTATGCATTGGCATTATGTTGAAGACATCAGAGGGGTTTCAAAAATCAGAGATGGGAAGCAGGGCATGGAATAGATTCCAGAGAGCCTGCCCCTGGCTAAAAGCTGTAGGTTGGCATAGGGCAGGAAGTACAGCAGTGCCCTCCCCTAAACCCCTGTAAGCTGTGCACCAGGCTCTATTGCCTTTAAATTAGTATCTGAAAGTCAGATGCAGGGAGGGGAAGGGAAAAGTGTGGGTGTAGTAGAGAGCAGTGATCTAGGAATAAAGAGATTTTAGACTTTCTTCTCATTTAATATGTGACCTTAGGCAAATCCCTTCCGCTTGTTTTCTTCTTTAAAATATGAGGGACTAGGACTAGATGGTCTCTATTAATTTTCTGACAATAGAACATATTGAAAAGTGGCCAGGATGGCTTTGGGACATAATACCCCTTCATTTGAGGTCCTTTCAGTCAAAGTGAAAGCTGGGTGACAACCATCCATAGGAAAGATCCTTGGTCAGATATGGGCATGACTAGATGGCCTTGGAGGGCCCTTAAACATCTGCAGATCCTAGGAAGCCTGTCTTTGTCCCTCTGTCTGGCTATCCCCAGGCATCAGCCACACCCACTGATTACTGATGCCAGTGAGAGTTCTGTTCTCTTCTGGCTTTTCAGTCTAGGTCAAAGGGAGGGCTCAGTCTTATGGGCAAATTTTCCTTTCCCTAAGGATGTAGACACCGGAAATGCTGATGCCCATGAAGAGAAGGGGGTGGGCATCAGCAACCCATTCACTAACAAGCCTTCTGTATTTACTGAGATTTCCTGTACTGGGAGGAGGAAGAGACCCCTGTCTCAAGGGAATTCCGGCCTGACTGGGGATTTAAGGCTCATGCACAGGGCAACAGTCACAGGACAGGATAGGGGAGAGCCAAGAGCTAGTTTCTGTCATAGACTCTTAAGACCTTCATGCTGTGGGTCACTGGGGACTGGAATGGTAAGGGGCCAGAGTCTGGATTTGAAGGAGGAGGTACTGGCCCATTCATATTTGCACCAAACACTGTAATGGACTCTTAAAACAATATGCTGCAGAAAAATTGATAGATTTGGAATTAAAAGATCTAGCTTTAAATCCTGTCCCCTCCCAATGACTATGTCTTTGCAAGGCATATCCAGTTTCCTCACATGGGAAATGAACGAGTTAGACCTCTAATGTCCTTTCCAATACAAAATCTATGATCCTTTGGGCCAGGGTGGACAGGAAAGGCTCTGTGAAGAAGGAAGAGTTAGACTTGAAGTCTAAAGGAACTTAAAAGGGGGAAAGTTTCTGATGTTTGCAAAGTTATCCCCAGGAATAATGTCTACCTGGCTAGCAAGACAGGTTGGGGGTTTTCAAGAAATTTTTTATTGCTCCTCTTTTTTTTTTATTGTTATCTAACTTTCTGGTAAATTCCTCTAATATCTCATGGCCAAAAGCAGAAACACATTGACTATAATAAAATATGCCTCATTCTGAATCTACATGCCACCTCTTCTCATTAAAGAATCTACAGCATTCTTTAATGAGAAGAGGTGGCATGCTTTCTCATCAGTTTGGGACCAAGTTGCTAGAACCTTAAAGGCTGGCGGATTAGTTTTGATCTAAACAGGATGGCTAAATAAAAACCAAAATGAGTTAACAGTCACTTGTTTAGCCTGTCCCAAGTATCTTTTTGTGTTTAATTTTTCTTTAAAACCAATCCAGAGTTCTTTCAAAATAATGCCCAGGGAATCAGTCAATTACTGGATCACAAAATTTGGAGTGGAGGACATCATACAGCTCACCAAGATTAGTCTAATTTCTTCAGTTCACAAGAAACTGAGGTCAGAGATGGAGAGGAGAGATTTGCCCAAGATCACAGAGGTAGTAATAAGCATGCAGCTCATAGTGATCTCTCCTTCATGTAGTACTTACTGGCATTTAGTGTATACTACCTGCTATAGTTAGTTGAGTTTGAGCCCACCTTTTTTCCCTGACCAAGCTGTTGGGTCCTGGACAATTCACTTCATCTTTCATGGCTTCATTTTTAGCAATTTATAAAATGCAGATGATAACATTTGCACCACCTACCTCACAAGGTTGTGGCAAAGGTCCAGTTGAATGACATGATGTATATCAAGCATTTTATAAACTGTTATGATGACTAGTTCCCACCTCCTGTATCTTGTCTTGGTCATTAGACCTCCTGGATCTTAAAGTCAGTTCCCCTGGCAAAATAAAGGCATAGAGAAATCATAGGAGACAAAGCATCTAGGAAATGGATTTTCTTTTTCTAAGAGACTATTTCCTTTGTAATCCTGTGTATTTTATGCACTTAAAAACATTCTGAGGAGTCCAGAGACTTCACCTGACTGTTGCCTGACTTCACCTCCACTGTTGGTAGAGCAGTTGCCAAAAGAGTCTGAGACACATAAAAAGTTAAGAAGCTCAATGTAGTGCAATCCTTTCATTGTACAGAGGAAGAAACCAAGACTCAGAGAGGAGAGTGACTTGGGGGAGGAGGCTTGGTCTCCTCTTGCCATGGCATCTGAGCTAGATTCCCAGGAGGTGAAGTGCTTGTTGACTGAAGTCAGGAAAAGGCAGCATCATGAAGTGCAAAGGTGCTTGGGCTGAATGACAGAATACTGGGGTTCAAATTCTGGCTGCACTATAGACTTTCTATATGACTTCAGGTCAGTGGTTTTTGATCTCTGAGGAAAGTTCCTTCCCTTGTAACATACAGGAATTAGGTTTGTTCATCTCCAGGTCTGGGAACATAAATGGCCACGAATGACTGAAAGGAAGGAGGGAGGGAAGGATGGAGCTAACTGTTGGCCACAGACTATAAGAACAACTCATAGTCCTATTAACACTTTAGAGATTACGAATCATAGGATAATAAAGTTTCATGATAACTCTGTGATCTGGGTAGTGTTGTCAGCATTTTACAGATGAGTCAGAGGTGAAGTGACTTGCCCAGGGCACAGCCGGTAAATGTCAAAGCTGACACCTCAGACCAGATCTCCTGACTCCCACATTTGATGGGATGGCTTTCACCATTCTGTTAAATTTTGAAATAACTGGACTATGGCAGATCCCTGGGACAGCAGCTATTGAGTGCTTTGAAAACTTTCCCCATGGACCTTGTCCTGGACCTTCATCCAAAGGCAGAAGGAGGAAATTGAGTCCTTGGACTCTGATCCTAAATTCACCCTGGGCTCACTCTCACAATCTTCCTCTTTCTAGTCCACTCTGCCAGCACCAGGCACTCAGCAGTTTCAGTGGCAGTGGGAGCTATGCCTTGGATGTTCCTTAGGATTGAAAAGATTCAACAGAAGGAACCTGGTACATCTTGGGAGGCTTTCATCAGTTCAATTCAGCAAGTGCTTCCTATGTTATACCAATGTTTTTGCCAAACCAAGGTAGACATACCAAGTTTAAATAAGACATAGATTACTCATTTTTCTGCATTGTATCATCCAGCCAAGCTTGCCTTCTTTCTGTTCTTCACACACGATGTTTCATCTATCTGTCTAGCCTTTGCCCTTGCCATCCCCTATGCTTGGAATGAACTCTCACCTTATCTCATCATTTTATAATCCATCATTCCCTTTAAAATGCTGACAAGCAATTTTTTTTTTAAGCAATTGGGGTTAAGTAACTTGCTCAAGGTTACACGGCTAGTCATTATTTATGTGTGGGTGCTCATTTTCTGAGGCCAGATTTGATCTCGGGTCATCCCAACTCCGAGGCCGGCGCTCTTACTCACTGCACCACCTAGCCGCCCCTTTAGGGCAATTGGGGTTAAGTAACTTGCCCAAGGTCATACGGCTAGGTTT